>JAJOZX010003494.1:427500-492500 GCA_023014485.1 Bathynomus jamesi
CGAACTGCTGCAGATAACATAACCCCGCAAATGCTCCAGAATGTTTAGAAATGCTGCGGAACGATTTGAGCTGTGCAGGGATACTGATGGGCGTCACGTCGAATCCTACTCTTAATTATTTAATAAATGTTACCACTTTATCATTTTATGATTGAATTCCATATAATTTCCAAGTGCTTCACAAAAATAGATCCTGACTTTATGTACACCCTGTATCTTGTGCGAAATTATTTGCATGTTATAATGAGAGCGTGGACCGACTATCTATATATATATATATATATACACACACAGGGTTTGGATAGGCTGCAACCGAAATAGAAATTTCTGGCTTTCAATAAAAACAACTGTTGACTTGCTGGTCTCGGCTGGCTTTCAAGACCAGTGATGATGTAGTCGAGACCGAGACCAGAAAAAAAGGCCTCGAGTCCTACATCACTGTTCAAGACATTCCTCACGCCTTCTCCAATAACAACAGTGTTATTACTTAACTATAGTTCTCTATCCTTGAAAAGGACTTGTACTTTAAATTTTGATGACACACACACACACTATCATCAAAATTCAAAGTACGCGAGTCCTTTTCTTGCTTTTTAAGGCCTACCGTTTCGAAAGTTCGACTTAAGTCATGCATTTTTTCCCTCTTAACTAGAAAAAATAATGTTTAAAAGCAAAATAATGTTCTATAAACCTCTCAACAACTGGACTCCTGGACAATGAGAAATAGCGTGTCTCAGAAATAGACGCTCCTTAATACGACATATCACTTGGATTAAATTCTAGCGAAAATCTATAACAAACTCTCTCTTTTTTTTCCTGCGAGAACATCTATGTCGTACGTTTCGGAAAGGCAGCATGAACAATGTACAAATTGCATGTTCCTATATCCACCAAACCTTTACCACATTTCTCAACATTTTTGCTGATGATATTTAAAACGGTTTTATTAAAATATGAATCATCACTGTTCAACAGAAGCTCTTTTTCATATCTAGTATATCCATCATTTTCTAACTGTTCTTTATACTTCTCTCTCCAATTTGAAGATATTTCGACGAAATATCTTCAAAAGTTGTCATTTTCAAATTGGTACAACTTCAACTGTGTTTTCCGACATTTTTACTCGTGTCGCTTAGCCACTTCTTCCAGAGAGGGCTTCAATTAACAAACTAACAATCGAGAAAACACCTACTGACCTTTGGTCAGCCACAACAGGTAAAATAATACAAAATCAAATTTAGAGACAAAAGACTGTGAAATGTCCAATTTTACATTGCTCGAAATTACTCGCTCAATACCCATACAATGGCAACACGTACTGACAAGTAATTTTAGCATATCAAAAAAGTAGGAAGTAGCATAGTAGGGATTTTAAAGAGCAGTAAGAAAAAGTAGGAGCGTAGGCAGCCTGGATTAATCTCAAATTAAACTAATAAACGACTCTTTTTAGTCACCATTCCAATTAATGTCTTGGATATGACCAGTTTTCTGCATTTGACCCTTTTGAGGTCGGCATTTTTAATGCTATTCAATTAAATCACATACAAATAGAATTCTAAAGGGTTTCATTACGCTGCTCAACAAAGTTTTTCTCCTTTTCATTCATAAGTGTCGGCGATTCTTGCGTTCTTTTTTTATGCTGATTACCAAAATGAAAACAGATCTCTCTTTCTATTACCAACAGTGTTTGAGGGATTTTCAATTTAAAACCCTTTAAGGTAGAGATAGCATTCCTGTTTGCATCATAATACGATATTTATTGTGTCATTTATTTTGTATAAAAATTTTTATATTAGGCATATTATTTATTTATATTACATGTTTATATATAATATGCATGTATTTTTAAGCATGTACTGCATATATATATATATATATATATATATATATATATATATACATTCAACTGCATTCAACAAGGAACTCTTCTGGGATAATTACATCCACTATAGTCCGAATAAGTAATGGTAAATGACAAATATCATAGTTTTTCTTTTTCATGATGCAAGCCCAACGTGGGCAACGGGTCTCTCGCAGAGAGGTCCCATAAATATAGCTTCCCTCACCAGCTATCTGCAAAGCAGACAGGATCCAGCTTTGGGACATGGATCTAGGGTTTAAAGCAGCCTAGCCCCACTACATTTAGAACCTCAATATAAGTAACAGACTCAGGGAACCATTCTGAGTTCATTCCCATCATGAAACGGACATGTTATGTGCCTTGAAAAGTGGACGCTCAATTCTGCCAGTTGAGGTTTAA
Organism: Bathynomus jamesi; assembly: GCA_023014485.1. Lineage (NCBI taxonomy): Eukaryota > Metazoa > Arthropoda > Malacostraca > Isopoda > Cirolanidae > Bathynomus > Bathynomus jamesi. The sequence goes on from JAJOZX010003494.1 coordinate 429,761, forward strand.
GTTTTGGTTTTGGCTAAAAATATAATAGTTACCCCTTTTTCTTTGATTTATTCAATCCGACGTGAATGCAACGAGTCTTTTACTTATATTGAGGTTCTAAATATAGTGGGGCTAGGCTGCTTTAAACCCTAAATCCATGTCCCAAAGCTGGTGAGGGAAGCTATATTTATGGGACCTCTTTGCGAGAGACCCGTTGCCCACGTCGGGCTTGCATCATGAAAAAGAAAAACTATGGTATTTGTCATTTACCATTACTTATTCGGACTATAGTGGATTTAATTATCCCAGAAGAGTTCCTTGTTCCATGCATGGTCTGTGTGTATCATAAAAAACTCAGGGAACCATTCTGAGTTCATTCCCATATATATATATATATATATATATCTATATATATATTATATATATATATATATATATATATATCTATGGGAATGAACTTGTCTGTGTGTATCATATATCTATATATATATATATATATATATATCTATATATATATATCTATATATACGTATATATCTATATATATATATATCTATATATATCTATATATATCTATATATATTACTTTTATTGAGTGCAATTAGTTATTCATTTTGTTTTGGTATATGCTTGGTTAAAAAAAAGTATTTTTGTGATTGGGACAAAAATGAGTGTCTCGTAAGTGTGCAAACAGCCCTGACAGTTTTTGTTTTGTGTGTAATGAATTTACAACAAAATCTCAAAAGCAGAGCTTCACTCCTTTAATTATGAAGGCGTATGAACTTTATTTTGGTTGCAAAGTAGGAGATCAAGACAATCTGGGCTCCTCAAGTACGTTGTTTCTTGTGCAACATCTACAGAAGCTAAGGCTAACAAAGACCCTAAGATCCACTCTAAGGTTAGCCCGAGAGAAAGGAAAGAGGAGGGGGTTAAAAGAGGAGAATAAGGGGTTAAATAAGTAGTAAAACCTATCATTCTTGAGTTAAAATTCATTCAGAAAAAGAAAGAAAGACTCTCCATCATCCGCCGGCCACAGTCGGAAAAATAGTCGAAGAGAACAGGAAAGGGGTGAAAGATGAAAAGAAGTAAAATAAGAACGCTTACAAACCATGCAAACACAGTCTTAACTCACTGTCATACCATGCAAACTACAGACATGCAAGTAAGGAGAGGATAAGATAAGATAAAAAAAAAAGTAGGTAAAGTTAAACAAAAAGTGGGTTAGTTTACGCTCCGAGCTACATCTACGTTCGTGTTAGTCTAATTTTTTTTTTTTTTTTTTAATTGCTGGCATCACACGCTGGCATTATCGTCAACAGACTCATCCCCGATCACCACCCCCCAGAGCTCCTGTTGCTAATTGTTTTTTTTATTTTAAACAACGTTAATATTTTTAAAATGCTTATCTAAACGGTTCTTAAACACATTAACGCTGGTAGAATTCACGACGAGCGCGGGAAGATTATTCCATTTATCAATTACTTTAAACGTAAAGAAGTTTTTAGCGATATTAGTAATGAAACGTCTGCCACGCAACTTAAATCCGTTATTGCGAGTATTACTATTATCAAAAGTGAACAGTTTGTCAAAATTTACGTTATCGATGTTATTAACGATTTTGAAAACTTCAATAAGCTCCCCCCTTAATCTCCTAGTTTCGAGTGAATGCAAGTCTAACTCTTTAATCCTATCTTCATAAGGGTTGTTGCGCAATGACGGAATTAGTTTCGTGGCACGACGCTGAACCCTTTCTAACCTATCAATATCCTGACGCAAATACGGGCACCAAAACTGAACGGCTGAATGAGGCTTGACTAGGGACTTGCAAAGGGGCAATATAATATTCTTCGATTTAAATTCGAAATTACGCGCTATGAAGCCTAACATCCTATTAGCTTTTGCGCAAGACCCCAGGTACTGGTTCCTAATTTTTAAATCCTTAGATACGCGTACGCCTAAATCTACTTCCTCGTCAACGCTCGCTAACTCTCTATCATCCATCGTGTACGTGTAATTATATTGTTACGAGAACCTATATGCAAAACTTTACATTTGTCTACGTTAAATTGCATCTGCCACTTATCCGTCCACTCCATAAACCTATTTACATCGTCTTGGAGCCTATTTCTATCGTCCTCGTTAACAACCTTACCGCCTTTCAGTATCGTCCGCGAATTTGACACGTTACTTGTCAATCCTATCTATGTCGTTAATGTAAATTACGAATAGCAATGGGCCTAACACTGAACCCTGTGGGACACCGCTACCTACATCCAACCACCCCGATTCACTACCATTAACAACGACTTCTGTCTCTAGCACGAAGCCATTCTCTAACCAGTAGCTACCTGACCGCGTATACCGTGCGCTTTAACCTTCGCAATTAATCTTCTATGCGGAACTGTATCGAATGCCTTTTTAAAATTTAAATAATTTAAATAACGTCAGCCGCTCTATGCCTATCGTATTCGCGCACTATTTCGTTATAAAATTCTAACAAATTAGTTAAACAAGATCTACAGAAGCTAAAGCTAACAAAGACCCTAAGATCCACTCTAAGGTTAGCCCGAGAGAAAGGAAAGAGTAGGGGGGTTAAAAGAAGAGAAGAGAATAAGGGGTTAAGTAAGGAGGAACACCTATCACTCGTGGGTTAACATTCATTCAGAAAAAGAGAAAAAAAGACTCACCATCATCATCCGCCGGCCACTGCCGACAATTCAGAAAAATAGTCGGAGAATAGGAGGGGTGAAAGATGAAAAGTAGTAAAATAAGAACTCTTACAAACCATGCAAACACAGTCTTAACTCACTGTCATACCATGCAAACTACAAACATGCAAAGTAAGGAGAGAATAAGAAGAAAAAAAAAAGTAGGTAAAAACAAAAAGTGGGTTAGTTTACGATACGAGCTACATCTACGTTCGTGTTAGTCTAATTTTTTTTTTTTTTTTTTATTGCTGGCATCACACGCTGGCATGTCACAAGCTGGCATTTATCGTCAACAGACTCATCCTCGACCACCACCACCAGAGCTCCTGTTGCTAATTGTTTTTTTTTTTATTTTAAACAACGTTAATATTTTTAAAATGTCTGTCAAGACGGTTCTTAAACACACTAACGCTGGTAGAGTTCACGACGGGCGCGGGAAGATTATTCCATTTATCAATTACTTTAAACGTAAAGAAATTTTTAGCGATATTAGTAATGAAACGTCTGCCACGCAACTTAAATCCGTTATTACGAGTATTACTATTATCGAAAGTGAACAATGTCAAAATTTACCTTATCGATATGTTATTAACGATTTTGAAAACTTCAATAAGCTCCCCCCTTAATCTCCTAGTTTCGAGTGAATACAGGTCTAACTCTTTAATCCTATCTTCATAAGGCTTGTTGCGCAATGACGGAATTAGTTTCGTGGCACGACGCTGAACCCTTTCTAACCTATCAATATCCTCACGCAAGTACGGACACCAAAACTGAACTGCATATTCTAAATGAGGCCTGACTAGGGAGGGTGGTTAAGTGATGGTCATTCTTCAATGCCTTTTGCGGTCCCAATGGTATGGAGAGAACAACGAGACCACTCGACTGATTGCTACTTCTGTAACGAATATAAGTGGACATTCCTCAAAATCTAAACACGCGATTCAGTATCCTAATTTACTGTCAGCCACGCGACCTCTTTCACATTGTGACGATTTGACAGTACCAAAACTACCAAAGACAAGGGGTTTAGATGATGAATCTCGTAATGAACCTTTAGACAGACATGACATGGATACACAATTTTAACCACCTTCATCGGATGAACCTCATTTAATTTCTCAGTAAGAATTAAATGATCTTGTCAGAGAGTTGAATCTATCTAAAAATCGGGCTGAGCTCTTAGGTTCTAGATTAAAAGGTTGGAATCTCTTACAAGAGACTAAAAAAATCATTTCGTCAAGGTCAGACACTTCACATCGTTTCTCTCTATGGAAAGTGATTTAGTGTACTGTAATGATACGAATGCTCTCATGGAGGCACTTGGTCAAGAACACAATCCTAAAGAATGGAGGCTTTTTGTCGATTCATCAAAGTTGAGTTTGAAAGCCATACTATTGCACAATGGTAATGTCTGTCCTTCGGTTCCGATTGCACAAAGTTCATATGAAGAAGTCGTATGACAATATGCAGTTACTTTTGAAACATATTGACTATGATAAACACTTCTGGCATATTTGTGGTGATCTGAAAGTGATTGCGCTTTTCCTCGGTTTACAGTTAGAATATACAAAGTTCTTTCATTTCCTCCGCGAGTGGGACGGCCGAGCTAAGGGGTCATTATATACAGAAAGAAGTGGCCACTTCGACAAAATTTGATTCCAGGACAGAAAAATATTGCCCATCAACCCCTAGTAGATCCAGCAAAAGTTTTCTTACCACCTCTCCATATCAAACTTGGTTTGATGAAAAATTTTGTAAAAGCCATGAATAAAGACGGACCTGGATTTCTACTGTACCGTATATCTAAAACGGAAGTTCCCTAGAATCAGTGAAGCGAAAATCAGCGGCGGCATTTTTTGTGGGCCCACAGATCAGAGAAGTGATGAAAGACGCTGCATTTGACGAGTCTTTGAACGAGATTGAAAGAACAGCGTGGAAAGCTTTTAAAGAAGTGACCACGAATTTCCTCGGTAGCGTCAAATCAGAAAATTACATTTCCCTGGTGGATCAAATGCTTAGTGATTACCAAACCATCGGGTGTAACACGTCTTTAAAAATGCATTTCCCGCACTCCCACCTGGACTTCTTCCTATCAAACCTGGGTGCTGTCAGCAATGAGCATGGTGAAAGACTTCATCAGGATATATCAACAATAGAAAAGTGGTACCAAAGATGATATAGCCCCAGTATGTTGGCCGACTACTGTTGGACACTTATAACTAGTACTAAGGGCTTCTCTTAGAAGTGAAATCAGCTGCAAAAAACATTTTAGGTAAGGTATTCTTTTTTTTTTTTTTTGTACGAATAAATATACCAAAAAAGTAAGAAAATCTGTCAATTATCATTTGCATTTCCTTCGAAATTGGTGGCTGATAGAAAAATTCTGTTTTCAAAATCTTAATCAGTAAAAAAGTAAATTGGAATCATACATTCGTTCGAATGAGGAAAAGAAGTTATTTTAGTGTTCAGTGTAATGTAGATTAAAATTTAATCATAGTAAATTTTTCTCAATACTCAGAGATTAATATTATCTTAGATATGGCAAATGAAGAGGTTTTCCTTTCTTTGGTCACTTTTAAGTTCTTAAATTTTTTTTTTTTTAAAGTTGATTTGGAGGGAAGGGGCAAAATACCACCTGGCCCCCCAAAAACTCGCAACAGTGGTATTATTATTATTATTATGAATAATAACAAACAGGTTAAAAGACAACAATAATAATGTTTGGGTTGTCTAATCTTAGGTCATTTGATGGTAACCTACAGCTTTACTTGGGACCAGGACCACAGGTCAATGCATCATTTGAACTCTGAGGAAGGTCACCCATCCAACTAGTGACGACATTGTGGTCGGGGACTCACCTGGGAGGTCGTGATGTGTGGGGTGACCGCGGGGGTCTCGAAGACGCCGAACCGATGCCTTGTCCTTTGTGTGGTGAATCTGTGGTGTAGCCATGGTGGTGTGGATGGTGATGAGGGTGGTGGTGATGATGGTAGGCGGAATGGTGGTGTGCTGCTGCTGCTGCTGCTGTTGCTGTTGCTGCTGCTGCTGCTGTTGGTTCGCTACCACACCGTCCGGCTGGAAGAAGTTGTTCTTGGAAGGGTGTCGGGGTATGGGGGGAGTTGGCTCGCAGTCCTGGCTTTGACTCATGCCCGGGGAGGTGGTTTCCCCTCCCCAGGATGGTCCCTGCTTGTGCCGGGGGATGTGGCCCCCGAAACGGGTGTCACCCCTGAAGAATTACCCCCAATGGAAGCTATGGAAACCCCACCCCCTTCAATCATCTAGTGGGGATAGGAAAAATGGTGAGATAAGCAAAAGGCTCACCACTCAATTCTTAACTCGGGACTGGTAAAAGGGATTGGTAACGGGATGAACTCAGTCCCTTTACCAACACATTAACAGTTATCAAGAAAAACCTTTAACACCTTTTAACCTTTACTTTCAAGAGGCAAATCGTAATGCGAACCTCATTCACAACTTTAAATATAAGATGGCTAATACCGCAAAGCAGGGGCTCCCAACCTTTGTGGGCCAAAGGCACCCCAATGTCCATATGTTCTTCTTTCGGGGCACCCTGAAAGATTTTTAACATCCCCCCGAAATTTCATGAATAAGAGTCTGTAAATTCAAATGAATTACAATATCAACCACTTTTCTACATTGAAGTCCCGAATCTTTATTCCTATTATCAATTAACTTACAACTGAGGGGAAAAAAGTTCACCTAACAAAAACTTTAAAAAATATAAAGAAATTACTAATTGGTAATATTATTTTAGTATATGTATATATATATTTTTTTTGTCTTGTTTTGGGACCTTTTTTAATTCAATTCGAACATTTGTTTTAGTTTTGATGTGTTACTCTTGTAAATTTGATTTAAAATAAATTTTGCTATGGGATCGGACTTATGGGACACCCTGTAAAAGATTTTTTTCCCCCCCTTTTTTTACTAACTTAAAAGTATCTGATCAAAATCATCTTAATATCAAAGAAAAACACTATGTACGGACAGAAATGTCATATCAAGTGTTGAAAATCATGACCGCGTTCCCGCAAACAGATTACGACACGCAGAAACACGATGCAAGGTAAGGTTACGAGAATAATGTCGGCAATGGTCTGCGCAATATTTTGCTTTACCGTTTTCAAGCTTCGGGCATTATGTAGTGGGGGAGGCATTTCTGCGGGAGCTCGCCCTTTGCCCTTCCCTTCCTTCCTTAACCCTTCCGCTACGGGGGAAGGGTTAAATGTACGTTAATGTACGCTTCCCATATTTGAAGGGTTAAAGTACCCCTAAAGAAAATAGTCGTGTGACGCCATCATGAGGACCATAAGGGTTCTCAGTAGCCCAAATCAGCATACTCTAGTTGAGGCTCTCCTAGGAAGAAGTGGCTAAGGGACAAAAGTTAAAAACACCAGGAAACGCTTTATAAAGTTGCACCAGTTTAAAAGTAGAAATAACTTTTGAACTTGGGAAGATATTTCGATTGGTACAACTTTTAACTTCCTAGGAGGGCCTCAGCTACTCGCGCAACCACTCGGGAAGGAGGGGGGGGGGGGGGGGTAAATATTCAGCTGAGATAAACCTTGTCGGAAAATTTCAGATTTAGAAGCACAAACGACACTGCTAACATTTATTCCTGCAATATTACATCGTGTTCCCGTTTGTGGAAATGTGGTGGTCACTTTCGTGTTTCTTCGATATTAAGATATAATTGGAGTATTTACTCAAAACTAAGTTAATCAAAAAATATTTTTACGCAAGAGCGTCGGGCGACATTTGAAACACCTTCTACAACCCCGTCTCAAGTAATACTGGTGCTAACCCGGTGATAACCAAGAATAATTCTTAGCAATTCTAATAATAAATCGCTCATAATTAAATGAATATCGAATGTTATTGCTCATTTTTCTCAAAATCGAGAAAATCACAACCCACAAACGAATGAAGTGTGTTATTAAGCAGAGCTTGCTCGGTTAAAAAAAAGTGATAAAGGAGAAATTTCATGAGGGGTCTTCTTTGGGACGTGTTAAATACGGGGGAATGGGGTTGATAGCTTTCACCACATGGTTACTTAATGGGCCCTACGTTCACTGGATCAAATAGTAAAAGCGGTCGTCACCTCGCTATGTACCGTAGCTAATAACCAGAAGCAAAAGACTGATTCCCTGCGTCAATTAAATAATGATTAAAAAAAATACAGTGTCACGACAAACTTCAATTGAAAGCTTTTGAGAAACAGAAGGCGGAGAAAAACTACTGCAAAGAACTATAGACCCCATTCCCCTATACAGTAAGGATTAAAAAATAAATGAATAAATAAATAAATAATTAAGTGTTAACCATGCAAAAGGTTTTGGGGGATGAAGAATACCATGCACACATGCGTGCACCACTCACCTGAATGGTGCAGGAAAGGGGAACAGGAATTACACTGAGGTTTGCACCCACTGACTGCACTTGAGAGAGAGACTCTTTGACTCATGTTTCGAGTTCGTCACGACTAACCCTGACACTGGCCTCATCTGCAAATCCAGCAGATAACAAAACAACTTACACCGGAGTGGTTTCGAGTCACGGAACACCAAAATAAAAAAAAAATAAAAAAAAAAATCGCATGCCAACAACACAAGTTTATTTTGAATGCATTTGTCAACAATATCACTAAATACCACTATTTTAAAACAGGGTCAACTATGTAATATAAGAGATAAGAGAAGAGATATATATATATATATAATCTTATCTTTACATAAAATAAAATTATCTTTCGTGGGTTTTTGAACCATGTTCCTATGGGTCGCCATATCTGAACCCTGAGGAAGTGCTCCATCCAACTACCGAACGCACCCAACGTCGCTTAACCTCGCTGATCTAACGGGAAGTAGTACCGCGACGTGACCCCATCGAGTAAAACTAGGAGCGTCTTAAAAAATAAAACTGACGAGGATGAGGATGATCCTCGAAACTCGTATTTATTAATAAACCCATTAGTGCCCATTGGTAGAATTTCCTACCAACAAAATTGTCATTATTGCATCACTTTCTCGTATTCACGTGATCTTCGATACGAGTCATTGATACGAAAAGATTGGGTCATATCAATGACTCATACCGAAGATCACGTAAATACGAGAAAAAGTGATGCAATAATGACAAACAATTTTGTCGGTAGGAAATGCTACCAATGGGTATTAACATTTAGCGTGTTACTGGCATGAATTGTTAAAACGACGGCAATGAACATGAATTGGATACCCCAAAATGATGCCCATATTATTATTCTTACCTTTTACGCACAGTTGAGGAAAAAAGTTCGCTTATGTTCATAAAATTTCTAAAAAAGCATAAAAAATGACTAATTGGCAAGAATTTAATTTTCCTTTGTATATTCATTTGTGTTTGGCGACACCATTTAAAAAAACAACTTTTTTCAGTGACAAATTTTACGATCTTAGGCAAATTTATTTCCGAAACTGTACAATAAAGAGGACGATACTACGTCTATTTTTTCCATTACAGTAACTTTAATAAGCGTTACGGATAAAGATTTTTACTCGTCTTGACCAATTCGACGATACGTGATATTGACGACAAAAAGAGAAAGGGGGGGGGGGGGGGGGGGGGTTAATTTCAATTTCATATTTGCATCACGAACTGTTGTTAAAAAGGTTAGGGGGGAAAAAAAAATTCAAGGTGTCTACCAAAATTTGAAAATCAGATTTTATGACTCAGTTAATTTTCTATTACTTTTCATAACTAATAATTATGACCCTTTTACATGATAATATACAAAGAAGGAACTCCATAGTCTTCCGTACACACACACACACACACAGAGATTAAACACTAACTTGTATTGTAATGGGGTTATATTCATTTTACAACCAATGTTTCTGTTAAAACAACATAATTAGTAAGCGTTATCTTGTTTTGTGAATGCAAGGACAGTTCTTTTGATAAATTAAGACTTTTAACCGTTTGAAATGGCGCTATTCCGAGAAGCCACATTTTGAAAAAAGTATTTATGATGACTGTGGGAGTTGTTTCTCTGCCATGATAATCTTCTCCAATAGATATCCTGCACGTACTAACGAGTGATCGTACGCGGATTTTCACTATGGCTACTCTCTCCTCTTAGTCCATTAACCGCATAAATTGGCGTACAACATAAAATATTACGGTACTAAAAGTCTTCCGACACCCTCCCTGACTTTAATATAGTACTTTATTACGTGTAAGAGCGATGGACTCAAAAATAATTTGGAGATTATATTTTTACTTGGTAAATCTGAACAATAGGTCCAATTGTAAGAGGGATCCTAAGAAATGTTTTGACTATTATAAATTTAATAAAGACAATGGCAGGCAGAGAGGACCTTTTGAAGTTAGTGGTAAACTGGTTACAGGAGATAGAGAAATTGTAGAAGTTCTTAGTGATTATTTTGCGTCTGTTTACACAATGATAGTACACGTGGAAACTCTCGAGTACAGAATATAAAAGAACTAGAAATAAGAGTCTTTGTAAAAAAAAATATACTTTAATACAAGGAGCCAATAAGGCGCCAAGGTCACGTGAAATATATGCTAACATTTTATATGAAACAATTAATGAAGTTAGTTTTCCTATGTACTTAATTTTCAATTTAACTAAGTAATTTAGTAGTTACCGAAGAAGATTAAAAAAAAAAAAAAAATTCATGTGGTACCAATATTTAAAAAAGGTAGCCCAAAACAAGTAGGTAATCACAGACCAGTTACCTCAACATATTTAATAGGAAAGGTATTTGAAAAGATTTTTAAGGAAGCCATACAAAACACCTTCACTGTTACAGTTTAATTAGAAATATTTAGCATGGATTTATAGAAGATAGATTATGCGTAATTTAATTGAATTTCTTGATTATGTAACTTCTAAATTAGACAAAATAATAGTAGTAGAGATGATGATGATGTTTATCTAAATTTTTGCTAAGCTTTTGAAAAAGTTCCACACAAAAAGCCCATACATAAACTAGTGTGGTACTTGGAATTACAGGCAAAATATTAGGTTGGATTGAAAAATGACTAATTAACAGAAAGCAATGAGTAATGTTAAATGGGGTTAAATCAGCTTGAAGGGATGTGCAAAGTGGAGTTCCTCAAGGATCAGTATTAGAGCCATTGCTGTTTATAATTTATATCAATGATATTAATTCGGGATTAAATTGTAAAGAACCAAAATTTGCAGATAATATTAAACAAGCTGAACTAAGTAGAAAAGGTGAGAGTAATCATATTCAATCCAATTTGAATCAGTCAGTAAATTGGTCAACTTATCACAGGCAGGAAAGATTCTCCTTACATTCAGAGTGATGATAAACAGTAAAGGCAGTCAAATGCTACTACTACTACTACCCCAAGCCTGCACCAGGGGAAAAAAAAAAAAAAAGGTTGAAAAGAAACATTTTAAGACCCTCAACACACGCATAACATTCATTCATGCCAATCTGAAAGACTCAGAGAGGCCTATACGGTGGATAAAGCTAAATGTAGCCATCATGACTCTTAACCGAGTTAATGGGCATTCATTTCTCCTGAAATCTACATTTCAGTCATGTCTCCCACTTAAAAATGCTTGATTATAGAATATGTAAAGATTCTACGACTCCAACATAAATTTTTTTTTTTTTTTTTTTTTTTACAACTTTTCCAAATTTGTGACTTTTTTTGACTTGGTAGACACCCTGTTTTTAGGACAAATTATCAAAATTCTATTTAAGCTTCTTATCACAAGTGTGATATTTCCTCTGCCTGAAAAATGTAATTTAACTTAAAAAAAACTTGCTCACCTACATTGTTAAGATATCTTAATGCAACATGCAATAAAAAAAAAAAGGAGGGGGGAACATTCACAGCACAAGGGTGTAACTCGTAAAGCTCCTAAATATGGGAGATTAATACCTAATAATAAAATGTAAAAACTATCAAATGCTTTTCACGTTTGAAATGAAACAGTGTTCAAAACTAAATAAAAACATTTAAATCATAATAAAAAAGTTACAAAATGGCACAAAAAATTAAGTGGTTTCAATGAGGCTGCGTTGTTGTTAGTGCGCAACTCTCGAAGGAAGTTTATGAAGAACTTTCTACAGTACCAAAAGCTTTCATGAAAAGAGGGGAAGAAAATAAAAGGAAAGTGGATCCGAGTTACCTGACTATAAGAATTAGCCGTTGGGGACTGAACTCCATTATCCATGTAGATTTTCACTTGGTTTTGGTTGGGAATGGTAGAAACCACGGATGACTGGTTGGGTCCTCCCACTGAGGGAGAGTTCTGCGGGTGGAATTTATGTTTCCCAATGTATTTTTCGGGTTTCTTAATGCTGAAATAAAGAGATATTTCGTGTATAGGCATGAACGCGATACCCTTTCATTATTAATGTTATTCTCAAGGTAGAAATATTTCAGTGCCACAAAACTGAACTACCCCTTAAATGTGTAGTCGTCTAAGCATCATCATCATCATCTCCTCCTCCTCCTGTTTGCATATACGTTTTGCTTTTCGTATTTATTAATTATTACGAAAGAAATCTTTTATAACTTGAAGAGCCTAATCATTTTCATAAATCAATAAAGTAACGTAAATATCATCAACTGTTGCCGCAAAATAGAAGTCAACATCTTCCTTCCTTGAATAATCGATTTTAAAATTGGAAAGAGCCGTTTTGAGCAGAAAACTGAGATTCGTTTAAAAAAACCTCTGAACAATTAGCTAGAACAACGTGAAAAAAGTGTTAGCAGCTGACGAGGAAGCTTCTAACAGTGGCTGTATCCTCCAGCGCGGGACACGTCAACGTGAAGAAGAGGCGACGTCAAACCAAAACATCAACGCGCTGGTGGCCAAACTTACTCAAATCTCCGTGCAGCGGGCTGTCTACGGTTGGCCAGACTGGCTGGCAGTCGACGGCCTGTTGCGTGGCACGGTCAGAGTGTCGATCGGCTCCCGGGGCCGGACCTATTCTCAGCGTGCTATTTTTTCATTTACGGGGAGCAATTGCGTGCTCCCCGGACTACTATTACTCTCCGGCGACTAATCCAGGCCCCACTACAACTTACACGTGTCACCATACACAAAGACAGACACAACAGCACCATGAGAGACATACAGAAGTATAATATTAACATAGGCACTATACGTAGATGGCCTCCCAAACAAAATCATGCAGCTTAGGGAATTTGTACACAAAACATTCACATAGCACTTATACAAGAAACAAAAGTAAAACGCACACACAAAACACGCACCATCCCTGACTTCACGGCGATCCGTCAAAATCGTACTTGGGGTAACGGGGGGTGGACTCATCACTTACATAGGTAAAAGCATTAGCTACAATGATGCCACCCAAAACATTACAAACACAATCCAAGCAAACAACACGATAGAAATACAGGCAGTTAACATTAAAACACGCGCAAAACAACAACACACTAATCAACATTTACATCCCACCAGATAGTTTACCTCAGGTGCCAGCCAATTACAATCCACAGTTACACAATCTGGCCTCTCTCACTAATGTCATCTTAGGAGGAGACTTCAACGTTAAAGACACTAGTTGGTACCTGCACTACCAAAGCAACACCAGAGGTGCCAACACAGCCACACAACTAAACAGCCTATTCAATATTCATTCTTAACAATACAGAAGAACATACAAGCATACCACATTAAGCAGGATACTGAAACTCCTCCCCAGACATAACGTTCTGTTCCCCCTCACTAGCAACACACACACACTGGAGAACAGAAAAACAACTGTCATCAGACCACCTGCCCATCATCATTACAACACGTTCTACACTCTGCTCCAACAGCCTTAGGCACACTTACAGAAATTACAAGAAAGCTGATTGGGAACAGTTCAAAATACAGACTGAGGAACAATTCACCACATTAAACAGCACACCCATCATAAACATCAATACAACACTCAAGACATTTAATCAGATCATCAATAATGCAAACAAATACATATCCAAGGGCAACATTAGGAAATACAACCCAAATTACACTAGAGAAATAGCCCACTTCATAAGGCAACATAACCTCAAACATAACACACAAACCATAAAACAGCAGATACAACAGCTCAACACAGAAATAAACACTAAACTCAAAAAAATAAAAAAAACATTTAGGGAATTCATAACACTAAACCACTCCACATATACAACCAGGTTATACAAGACTATGAACAGCATTACCCACTCTAACAGCAGCATTCACACCTCACACGCGGCTATCTGTTGCAGCCAAAATAATATCCTTACATATACACAAGCTAACATTCTACTTAATCACTACGCAGAGAGAGTCACTTAAACAGAAACAACAACCAGAAACACGCAGACAGACAAACAGCCAGGCACAAGAAAACCTACAGACTCGACACGACTATTACACCCTTCAATACAGACCAGACCACCAAGATCATCAAAAACATTAAGAATTCGAAGGCTACTGGACCACACGACATATCTAACATACATCTTAAACACTTGGGCCCACAGGGAATACTAGCTCTCACAAATATCAGCACATATTTGTACCAACACTATTATTCCTGACATATGGAAACAAGGTAAAATTATTACACTACTCAAACCAAACAAAAATCCAACAGAACCAGCTTCCTATAGACCCATTACTTTACTATGCACACCTTCCAAAGTAACAAAGATTAATCTTACAAATCACCAACCCACACATACCACTATCGCCTACTCAACATGGATTCAGACCTCGCCACTCAACCACGACATTACTCACTAACCTCACGCAGCACATCATGGATGGCATCAACTCCAGACGATCAACGTACACTATTAGCAACAATAGACATTAGTAAAGCATTTGATGCTATCCTATGCTTCCCTCTCATAAACAAAATACTCAACACAAACATGCACAATAACACTAAAAGATGGCTGAGCAACTATCTTTCAGCAAGATACTCGCATGTCACATTTAATGGCGTCATCCAAAAACAAGTTTTTTCCGAACGGGGTCCCTCAAGGCTCTGTTCTCTCACCAACACTCTTCAACTTATACATTAGGGTGGTTCACAAGCATAGGGAAAATTTAGCATCTGAGATTTCACTTTTGGGTCTTGTTGCTTTTGTTCCTACACTTAGTGTGAATAACTGTGCGAAATATGGTTGGTCTACGGTGTCGTTAAGAGGTCGCTCAATCATGCACGTGTCTCACTAATGACTGATTACTATAGTATGACTAAATTTGGCTTCTTCTTTTGTAGGAATGTGTAGAAATGCAGCCGAAGCAATCAAAAACACGGTCTAGCAGTGAGGTGTGGTTACTAGGGAAGGCGGAGGAGAAGTTAACTAGGGCAGGACTCCCTACCAAGCTTCAAGTCCTCCGGAAATTCATGTTCCACCATCTGGAGGAGAGGAAGACAGAATATAACAGTGCGGTGATGGCCATTGAGGCTTTGATCCCGTTTTGGACAAAAGCAAACGTTCCAATGACGGATATCAGATACGCTCCTGAAGCTCCTGAACTGTACGAGCAATACAAGGGGCTGAAGAAGAACCGCACAAAGAATTTCCCATCCTACAGAATGAAGGAGGGCATATTTCGCGGAGACCTTGACGATGTGTTCGATCTTTCACGTCATGACGCCCTCGAGACCATGATGAATGAGGAGGACAAGAACTTCCTTGTCGCTCAGCTCGATAATCCCACTTCCTCCAGCTTTGGCCCGATTGACAAGAAAATGGCTGACCAACAAACGAGGAAGAGGATTCGGTGTGAGGCGGAGATGAACCGAGAGGAGAAGGCCAAGCGCGAGACGGATGCGAGATGGTCCCAGGGAGAACTGGAGGCTTCTAGTTCAAGCACATCTGAATCATCAGATTCAGATACTGTAGTTTTTAAGGAGGCAGCACGAAAACGTTCCACTCCTAAGCGATTGAAGTCTGTGATCACGCCTAACATTTCCTTAGCCTTGGATCGCCACATCATCAGTGACAGGAAAGGAATGGCAGTGGTCGCAGCAACTATTAAATCGCTGGGGCACAACTTGGACGAAGTGTCAATCTCACGCAGCACCATTCGTCGCCTGAGACAATGTACACGTGAAGCGGTGTGCCGCGAAGATCAGGCCACTTTCAAGACCCATGAGCCCCTTCTCTTGCACTGGGATAGTAAGCTGCTTACAGATATCTCCCATGGGTTAGAGGTGGTGGACCGTGTGGCTGTGCTTGTAACCGGTAACGGGGAAGAGAAACTCCTTGGAGTTCCAATGGTAGCTGCTGCAACTGGAGCATCTCAGGCTCAGGCGTGCCTGAAGCTTGTGGACGACTGGTCTTTGAGGGTCAACGTTCGAGGCCTTGTTTTTGATACAACTGCGTCCAACACGGGACTTCATGCTGGAGCTTGTACTCTCATTGAAAAGGAGTTGGGTATTGATCTGGTGTGGATCGCTTGCCGACATCACGTGGTAGAAGTTGTCCTTGCTGCGGCCTTCGGTGCTTGTTTCGGAACATCCAGTGGACCTGAAATTGGCCTATTCAAGCGCTTCAAGCAGCACTGGGTTTTCATTGATCGCAGCAAGTTCGAGACTGCACCCGACAGCCTGTTCATTGAAACAGCAGAGCAGAGGAAGGAAATGGTCTCCTACTACAAGGAGGCTGTCAAGAAGAAGAGCCAGCGGGATGACTATGATGAACTGATGCTTCTCTGCCTCCTTTTCTTGGGAGGAAAGCTTGACGGTCCTGCGAGAATTCGAAGCCCTGGAGCCATGCACCATGCGCGATTGATGGCCAAGGCCATTTACACGCTCAAGGTGTTCCTATTCAGAGATCAATTCACCTTGCTTCAGACCGAGAAACGGAACATCGAGGAACTAAGCCTGTTTATCACGCTCCTTTACGGCCGCTACTGGAACGAGGCCAATGTTGCATACATGGCTCCATTGAATGACCTCACTTTCTTGCGCCAGCTGAAAGCTCACCCAGGAAAGACGAACGACGCGGCATTTGCCTCGATGAAGCGCCATTTGTGGTTCATTTCTGAGCACTTAATCCCCTTGGCACTCTTTGATCCTCGAGTTCACGCGTCCACGAAGGAGAGGATTGCTCACAACATCGTAGCTGTTCCCGAAAAAAGAAAGGGACTCAAGCGCGTGGACGGAAAAACGTTCTCCTCGAGCAATCCCTTGG
The DNA here is from genome assembly GCA_023014485.1 of Bathynomus jamesi. Taxonomy (NCBI): domain Eukaryota; kingdom Metazoa; phylum Arthropoda; class Malacostraca; order Isopoda; family Cirolanidae; genus Bathynomus; species Bathynomus jamesi. The sequence continues at coordinate 446,674 of JAJOZX010003494.1, forward strand.
AATTCTATGCCACCAAACGTTCAGCAATCTTCTTCAACCTCGTCATACAGCACGGAAGTGAACAGGCGCAATCATTCCTGTCCAAGACACCAAATGATTGGAACACAGAGCCAGCTTACCAAGGAATGAAGGAACGTGTAGAGAAGATGGCAGTGGTTAACGATTGCGCAGAAAGAGGAGTTGCGCTCATTAAGGCTTTCAACAGCACAATCACGAAGGATGAAGCGCAAAAGCAGTACCTTCTCCGCGAAGTCGCTCAGCACCGCAAGGAATTCAAAGAGCCGACTAAAATTGGTCTCAAGAAGACCTAAAGATCTTCAACTGTGTGCATTATTTGTTCCGCTGTTATAATTTCATAATATATATATTAGGGTGTTTCACGGCAGTGTGGTTGATGGATGAAGTGGAAGGAAGTTCAATCCACATTGATGCCCCTGTTCCTTTTGCCGAGGAAACTCGTCTGAACAGGTTTCAACAGATCAGCACACAGAACACGTTTAGGGGTCCCCAGATTTGACGCTTCAGATTGCTTAGGTATTTCTAACTTCAGCTGTTCTAGTGTTAGTCGACTGCCTTGCTTCCTGACGGAAAGGTGCACTGCTCTCTGTCCTTCGTGTCAGTTGTCGAGTTTTGTCCTCGTTGTGTCTACCGTTGCGTATTTGTACTCTTTTCTAATTCGTATATTTCCTCATTGCAGATAAACATGGCAACTCGAAGCAAGAAAGAGGTTTGGCTCATCGGACACCCGAATAAGGAGATCCTGGGTAGCCGCCTGCCGACAAAGTTGCAAGTCTTGCAAAAGTGCTTCTTCCATCAAAAACAGGAAAACCTAGGACGGAGAAAATGTCTGAACCTCTGTTTGGATGCTGTGATGGTGTTCTGGAAAAGAGCAAGGATCCCTACTATGAGGCGGGACAGCGCCCTTCGGAAAATGGAAGCTCTGCTCCAGCGTTACGACAAGTTGGTGAAAAGCAGGAACAGATCCGAGGAGAGCTGTCGTGTTGCGGAGGACAATGTTCAAGGCGGAACTCAAGAACGAAATCCTCGATATTGGTCATTCCAATGCCCTTTCTATGATGACAAACGAGGAAGACAAGCTCTTCTACAAGAGTCAGCAGGAGGACCCAACAGAGAGCAGTATGGGATCGGCAGACATGAAGCTGGCCCAAATGGAGAGTAGGAAAAGGCGTCGAGAGGAACAGCAGGAGAGACGACACCGGGAATTCGAGCGGGCCAAGACGGTTACAGAAGCTGCTACTCTTGAAGACAGCTCCTCGTCCTCGGCGTCGCCATCTGCGGATGATGATCCCTCCTTGGCAGCCTCCACTTCTGCTTCATGTCCTCCTCCGAGGAAGCGGTCGAGGAACCTCATCACTCAGGATGTGGCTGTCGCGTACGACCGGATGAACATTTCTTATCGTGATGCAGCGATGTCCTACGCCGTCGTCGCGCAATCCTTGGGGCACGATTTGAACGAGGTATCCATCTCCTCTTCCACAATGTATCGTGCTCGCCAGTCGCTTCGGAAGCAAACAGCAGAGGCGTATCAAGAGGGAGAATTCTGTCCTGAGGAGCCCTTGGTGTTGCACTGGGATGGGAAAATGTTGCCTGAAATCACAGGTGACGGATCTGTGGACCGGATTGCTGTGCTGGTCACCGGGAACGGCCAGGAGAAGCTGCTTGGAGTTCCGAAAGTTCCAGCTGGCACGGGAGCGGAGACGGCACACGTCTGCATTGATCTTGTGCGGGAAGACGACCTGTCCGAACGAATCAAGGGGTTATCATTCGACACAGCGGCATCAATCACCGGGATTCACGTGGGAGCCTGCGTCAAGATTGAGGAGGGTCTCGGGAAGCAACTTCTTTACCTAGCATGCAGGCACCATATGTACGAAATCGTCCTGGCCCAAGTCTTCCCGTCTTCGATGGGCCCCACCTCTGGGCCCGAGACTGGGATCTTCAAAAGATTCCAAGAGCAGTGGGGTTTCATCGACCGATCTCTTATCACCACTGCTATTGATTCAGATAGCTGCAGCATCGCTGGACCTCTTCAGGGTCTCAAGGACCGAACTGTCCTTGTCGCGAGGGAAGCTCTGGCTTCTGGTCAGCCGCGGGATGACTACCAAGAACTTCTTCAACTGGTTATCCTCTTTCTCGGGGAAGAGATTGTCGCCAATGTGCTACTGCGGAAGCCAGGAGCATACCACCATGCGCGGTGGATGGCGAAAGCCATTTACGGATTGAAGCTGTACCTCCTTCAGGACCAGTTCAGGATGACCGGGCGGGAGCTGAAAGTAGTCACAGAAATCTGCCTGTTCGTCGTCCTGGCCTACGCAAAGGCTTGGAGTCGTGCGACGAGAGCAGAGCAGGCCCCACGTGTCGATCTGGAGTTCTTGCTGGACCTGGAAATACTGCAGGAAGATGCCGTGATCGTCGACGTCGCCAAGCAAGCGCAAGCGGCCATGAAACGACACCTCTGGTACTCCTCCGAGACGCTGGTCGGCTTGGCATTCTTCGATCAAGGGGTTCCTCAGGAAGAGAAACAAAGGATGCGAGAGAACCTCGCCAAGCCGGCATCGAGGAAAGCGTTGAAGCGTCTGGAGGGGAAAACCGTCCTCGGCTCCTTCAAAGGAAAGAAGATTTCGGATTTCGTTACCTCGAGGACGAAGGATCTCTTCACCGCACTCGGGATCAACGGCGCCTTCGTCGAAAATCCCGCTTCGTCTTGGGAAAGCGACCCACACTACCAAGCAGGCCTAGCTAGGGTCCGCGTCCTGGCTGTGGTGAACGACTGGGCTGAACGGGGGATCGCTCTCATCGAGAAATTCAATACTGCCCTAACAACGAAGGAAAAAGACAAACAGTACCTACTGAAAGCAGTTTTCAAGAACAGGAAGGATTTTCAGAAGAAGCAGAAGGGGGGAAATGATGAAGTGATGAGTCTGTGCTCTCTGACGTAAGGCGTGATTTCTCGGGACCCCTTATTGTTGTCGAAGGAGTCTCATTTTTGGCCAGGAGTGATAAATATGTAAAACGAACACGGGCATCTACGTGGATTAAAAATATAATGTGGTTCTCGTTTATGAAACACCCTAATATATATATATATATATAATTAGGCCGGGTCGAAAAGGGGTCAAGGTCAAGATTTTGCTTAGGTACATATTGTGAGGTTGATCATTTTGTAATAGTAGTGTCCACACCAAAAATCAAGGCTGTGGGACCTTCGCTACCCCCCCCCCCTACCGATACTCACTTTTTTCCATATGAATTTGTATGGGAAATAGGCCAAAAATCGAAAACCGTAAAAATCGACCCTAAATATTTTTTTTTTTTGCTTTCGGATGGCCAAAATCGGATTCCCCGGCACGAATTACATCAGAATAGACCATTCACCAACTTTTTTTTGCGGTCGGGGGGTAAGGGGTAGGGTCTTAAATCCGGTGCTGACTCAGAGCACCGGATATAAGACCCAATATTACATTATTTGTTTTTTTCTTTTCAGATTCCTATTTAGGTACCTAGAATGTTAAAAGTTTGTATTAAAATACGTTATTTAATTTTAAAATATCAGTAATAAATAAAATATAGTTAAAATCTTATTAAATTAAATTATGGCTACTAGAAAAAGAAGCCACAATGCAGCCTTCGGATATCCAGCAAAATTTTCATCTGCCATGATGCCATCAAAAGCTGATGTTGTAAGGCACTTCCATTTTATTGTTAGAGTAAAAATGATTGCTATAACGTATAGTCCAGGCAATCTAGAGCAAAAATAGCTTCAGAAGCTTTCTAAACTGTTTCCAGCTCAGGAACCATTGCAGAATAACATCCAAAATCCGACAAAATTGGACCCCGGGAACACCCCCAAAAATGAAATTCAAAATGGCGGACTGGCAGTTTCCTACGAAATGCAATAAATTTTAATTTCGCTTTGTAGAGAGAGTTATGACGTTTTTCTTGATCAGTAAAATGTTTTAAAACACATTTTCGTTTCTAAATTAACCTATATGACACTAAAAATTGTATTAGGCGGCTAGTATTAAACTATGACGTCACGTAATGTAAATAAAATATACTGTATGGAGTGTATGTGAGAATGGACATTGCTACATCTTTATAAACTTATATTATATACAAGTCTTTAATTCCTACTACCCACTATCAAATCTGCGTATTTGTGCTTGTCATTTTCTTTAAAACTGTTATTATGTACTCCTTTTAAATACTGCAACACAGTTTATTAATTTGTGTTTTCTGTTTCAGACTGACTCGGTGTGCGTCCGCCTTCAAGAATGCAGACCCCTGAAGAATTGTGCGTGATTTGTAAGGAGAAATTGGACAGCGGACAGGAAGTGGTTCACATCTCGCAAAAAGGAGCAGATGGTATAAATGCATCCAGCCGCAGCCGTGGAAGCGATGTTGTTGCAACAGCTGGAATAAGTGTTCACGTTGTATGTAGGAAAAGGTTTACGGATAAAAAGACCATTGAAATAAAGAAGCGACAGACCGCAGCCGAGGCAATACCAAGGAAAAGTGCTCGTTTTCATGAATACGCATTTTCCAGTGCTACTCACTGTTTGTTTTGTGATACCTTTGTGGGCTTTTTTTCCAAACACAAACCAAAATCAGAGCATGTCAAAATAAGAACTACAGAGTTCTCCGAAACCATAAAAAGGTGCTGTGAAAGCCGCTGCGATGAATGGTCGTTTAATGTAAAAGGCCGTCTGGAGTATTATCTTCGTGATCTTCCTGCTGCAGATTGTCTACCATCACACCTGCAGCGTAAATTTTCGAAGTGGAAAAAACATTCCTCGCGCATACTCCTCCGACGATCATGATTCGAAGAAAGGGAGACCAACTAATGAAGAGCAACACCAAGCATTCCTTCAGACCTGTGCTTACCTGGAAGAGAATGATGATGAACAACTGTTGATTGGAGACCTAATTTCCAAAATGGAGGAATATCTTCAATGAAGTCAGAGCTCTGTCTACGAACGCAGGCACATGAAGAGAAAGCTTTTAGAACGTTACGGAGACAAGATCATAATATCAGGTGAAAGTGGGAAGGCAGATGTAGTAACACTACGAGAGACAGCTAATGAAATTCTTATAGATTATCACAAAAAGTCGAAAGAATGTGATATAGATATAGAGCTACAGAAGATTTACCTAGTAGAAGCTGCTGCAAAAATAATCAGAGTCTGTCGACTCGCCTAGAAAAGATGTGTATCCATCTCCAAATGACATCACTGCAGAAAGTGCTCTTGATTACATTCCCAACAGTCTGAAATTGCTATTATCAAAAGCATTTGCGGGACAGGATGCTTCAAGAAAAATAGGTGCAATTGGGCAGAGCATTATGCAAGCAACCCGTCCTAGAGGATTACTATGTCCACTACAGATCGGTTTGTCGGTTCAGCTACACCACAACTTTAGGTCAGGGTACCTTATTGACGTTCTCCATCAGCTGGGTTACTGTTCGTCGTATGCAGAAGTAACAAGATTCGAAAGAAACGCGGCGCTGGAAAGTGGGTCTGGCTCTTTTACTGTTGATGAAAACACTGCAGTCCTTCTAGCAGCAGATAACGTCGATCATGATGTCTGCACTTTGGATGGGAAGAATACCTTTCATGGAATGGGTATGATTGCCGCAATAACTCCGAAGATCAAGATCCACCCTTCTATTCACAGGCGTAATGTTGGTGACAATGACATTAAGAAGATTGCAACCGTTGACATTAGGGAATATAGACACGCGAGAAGCATGTTGAGGGACATCTCATTCCGCGAACTTCCAGTACCCACTGCCACCATAAGTCGACTTAGTCTTCTCTGGCAGATATCTTCAGCAGAAAGATCAGGTCCAAGTTGGTCCGGAACAATGCAGGCAATTCACGATGGATCAAGTGTCTCACGTCTCACATCCAGGTGTGGCGTCGATCACGTTCCTTCCCATCATAGATATGTCGCCAACTGACATGACCTGCATATTTTCGACATTACTATATTTGAGCAAGATAGCACGCGATCAAAAAGTCCCATGCATTATTACCTTTGATCAGCCTTTGTTCTGGAAAGCTTCCCAAATCATCAATGAACAGAGAGACCTACAGGACATTGTTTTAATGCTGGGATCATTTCACACACTGATGAATCTTTTGGGAGCAGTCGGTACTCTTATGAATGGTTCAGGATTGTCTGAAGTACTTCAAGAAATATACGGACCAAATGCCGTGCAACACATGATGTCTGGAAAAGCTGTTTCAAGAGCGATACGTGGTCATATGATAGTAGATGCAGCTCTTAGTACCTTACTAGTCGCAGACGTTTTCCCTCGTAATGAAGATGGAACTCCTCATGACCTCCATAAGGAAGCTTGTGACCTGCTCGACGATGTTATGACCGCCAAACAATCAGTTGAGGATGTGGAATCTTCGAATGCATTGTCTCAGATTGCTACCACTTTGGATGCGAAGAAAACTGACCTACAATCTACTTCGCAAACAAGTCAACTCTGGTTGGAATATCAGCGAATGATCAACATTGCACGTTCCTTGATAACAGCAGACAGAACCGGCTCGTGGGATTTGCACTTGCAAGCTATGCTGGAGACCATCCCCATAATTGCAGCAGCCGGACATCACAATTACCTGAAATCGATATACCTGCACCTGCAGAAAATGTTAAGTTTGCCTTCTGAAAATCCAGCCGTTAACAAAATGTTCCAGGAAGGTAAGTTTGTGGTAAGAAGCGACAGATTATGGGCCGGACTCGGCACAGACCTGGTGATAGAACAAGTACTAATGCGTTCCCTGAAAAGCAGAGGCGGGCTGACACGCGAAGTGGATTTACAGACATCCAAAGGACAACGTGGCTCTTTTCTATGCCTCTTGTGGCGAGTGCCAAATCAGTGGTTGCGATAACAACCCAAGTACCGGTAATCTATCCGATGATAGTGATGAAGAGGATTAATTTCTGTATGTTTGTGACCAGGTATCACTTCTTCTGTAATGAACATAACTTGAAACTGGGAAAAAAATAATTGTTGTATTATTGATTATAAAAATCTGTAAAAAGCTATATAACATTATATTTGCGTAATAACTGGTTGTGTTGTATATTGTTGAATTATTTAAAACATTACAACTGAAAGAAAAAGCATCAAATGTATCTCTATAAATAAAAGCGTAAATTATATATTTTTTTTTTCGTAGGAAACATCCAGTCCACCATTTTGAATTTCATTTTTGGGGGTGTTCCCGGGGTCCAATTTTGTCGGATTTTGGATATGTTATTCGGCAATGGTTCCTGAGCTGGAAACAGTTTAGAAAGCTTCTGAAGCAATTTTGCCCAGGTCTAACTACAAATTGCCTGGAGTAGTAGTTGTTCAAGATATAAAAGAAATTTGGCAAAAATTTTCTTTCCCAACAATTGATACAAAGGGAATTTATGTTAGAGTTACTAGACTTATAGAAGATGCTGATAAGTTAACTAAATGCCCTATGATAAAAAGAAATGAAAAATATGAAAAATTAAAGAAATATGACGAGATGTTTGACATATCTCCATGCCACTGTTATGATAAAGGCATAAGGGATAGAAAACTTTGTAGGTGTGAAACTGTGAACATAAAATACCTATTATAGAATGGGAAGTTTTTATTGGTCAAAAAGAAAGAAAAAAAACCAGTTAAGAAAAATTGATAAAACTACTTCAAGTAATTTGAGAAAGTTAGGCAAAATCCAAAAAGCACAGGAAAGGGAAAAGAAATCAAAAGAAAAATTAAGAGAAGCAAGGGAATTTGCATCATCAGAAGTGATAGATGATGATAATGAAAATGAAGATGTCAATTTTCAAGACAGAGAGGACTTAGATTATGAAGACAACTTAGAATTAATAGAAAATGTTCAAAATAGATATACCTATGAAAATTTAGCCAAAACTTCAAAATGAGCAATTGCTTCAGATTAGAACTAAACCTCTAGAAATACTAGATTTTCCATGTCACAGCCAAAGCGTTGAACGGGGTGTGAACTCAGTAACTAAATCTAGCCAGGAAAGAATTGGTTATATTAATCGGCATAAATTTATTTTAAATACTTTAGAGTCTAGAAAAGAACTGCCTACTTTTGAGTGGAAAGGTCAATGGAAGGAATAAAAAAAAACATTAGTTTTAGGTCAAAAATTTTATTGAATTTCTGTCCCTTAATTTCTAAATTTCTACCAATAATAGCTAAAAATTTATGTATTAAGTTTTTTTCACGAATTTTTGTATTTTTAAAAATTTTTTCATTAAAAAATAAATAAATAACTTTTATAATCAAACTTTTATAATAATAAAAAAATTTCGAAGTAAATTGCAAATTATCTCAAATTTTATGAATTTTCTGAAAAAACTGAAACTGGTAGGGGGGGGTAGGGGTCCTCAGAATTAAAAAATATTTTACCAGGGTGTTACTATGATTGATTGAACCACCTCACACTATACCTAAGAAATAAAAAATTTCAACCCGGCCTAATATATATATTATAGTCATAAATTGTCAAGTCATTATTATCCTTGTTCAATAAATGTTCCAGTCATAAATTGTCAAGTGATTATTCAAATTGTTTCATTTTGAGCGAGTGCATAAAAAGGTCCTAGAGCAAAGATAATTGGCAAGTTTATTCTTGTGGGGGAATAGAATAAGGGCAGATGTGACCAAATTTAAAATTCCAAAAAACGCTGTTGTGGACCACCCTATTATACATGCATGACATTCCAACACCAATAGATAAGCTTACCTTATTATCATATGCAGATGACGTCACTCTTAACATCCACCCACAACATCGACACCGCTACAAATAACCTACATACATAAACAGTATACAAGACTGGCTCACACACAATAGACTCAAAGTAGCACCCACAAAATCAACCATCACCTTGCTTACAAGCAATACAAAAGAACACCAGATAACTCCACAGCTTACACTAACCACCACCAACATTCCACACACTCATAGGACCAAAATACTTGGGGTCACATACAACAAATCATTATCTTTTGCAAACCACATTCAGGACATAAAAAACAAATGTACGTCAAGACTTAACATGCTTAGGGTACAACAGGCACAAACTTTGGACACCAGCAGGAAAAAACAACATTCATATACAAACAATATATTCGTTCAGTTATGGACTATGCTAGCCCATGCTGGGCACCCATTATCTCACAAACACACACAAACACCTTACAGACAATACAAAACAACGTACTTCGTATCATTACAGGATGCACTCAAACACCACCATGCACCAATAGAACACCTGTACACAGAAACAAAAATACTGAAAGTTAGGGAACATTTAAGACATGAGGGGGAACACAATTCATGGCAGCAGCAACAACCCACAACACTCTTGCCACTACATGTACAAGCATACACTGACACCTCACACCATTAAGGTAACACCACACACACATTATAACCAAATACTCCATTCCATACAACGCCCCACAGACATCACACAGTACAGAAAACAAACACACACACACTGACGACTCGGTCCGAATGCGGTCCTAGGTGCGAAGCCACCACCCATTAACACATCAGAGATCAGCCTGAGCAGATCAGATTGAGTTAACTTAGCACGATTCCGATGTGGACATCACCCCCAACTTACAGACATATAAACGACAACAACAACCCCTTAAATGTTACAATCGGAGTAACTTTTTTTTTTTAAATTAGTACAAACTCCATTAAATAAGAAGCAAAACATTATTAAAAGTTCCTTTTTATTTTTTCATCAAAAGTTAGGTGAAAAAAAATAGTAGTAGTTTACCTTGGATACTGTGGTCCACAAAGAATATAACAACAATTACTACAGCATCCTCTGGAAAAGGGGTTGTAGCCCCCCCTAAACTTTCCTGTCACTTGTTCATTGGTAGTTCGGCCACGGGACACTAGGAACATGTGAAAGCCAGTAAGGCCCAAAATAGGGATGAAGAGCAGGGCAATCACTACCATGATGATCAAGCTGAAAGATAAAATGTGTATCAAAATACTCACCTCCCAACTCGGGTGTTAAAAAGACATTTTTAAAATCCATCTCAGGCATGAATGTTCAAATTACTCTACACTAAAGCAGCATCTAATATGATCATCATCGCTTTCCACCCAATTCCTTTATGATACTTATTTAAAAGCACTAACTAAACATCTTCGTCCTTCTTAAGGTGGTATAAGGCATAAATAAAAATGTATTCCCACTGCATGACCTCATAAATATACACATCATGATCAATGTTCCCTCTAATTTTTTTTAGTCCGTGTGCGCAAGAAATTTTCGTTGTGCATACATTTAGATTCATGGTGAAAAATTGTGCAAACTTTTCTGAGCGCTATTTATCTTCAAAATGAAATATATATAAATATTAAATACTTAATAAATATTATTTCCATAAGGTGATAGCTTCATCATTACGGTACTATTAAATAGATATTAAAAAACTGTTTACAATATTATATATTCTTAAAAAAGAAAACATTTTATCCATTCTAAAAATATGAATAAAATAAAAAATAGTAAAATAAAATTCAACAAAATAAAGAAATAAAAAAAAAATAACATTAATTGAAAATGACTATTTTAGTTGTCATTTCTCAAAACAATTTTTAGCATTTAGCAATTTAAAATAGACTATCAAGATTAATACATGATTTTATCCATTCACAAAATAGGAATAAAATAAAAAATAATAAAATTCAATAAAATAAAATATAATCAAAACAACATTAAATGAAAGTGCCTTTCATTTAAGTATGATTATGATTTCTTCCTACGATCTTTAGCATTTGCCCATTCCAAATAAACTCTATGAAGATTAATACATCCGTCATCATTCAGGTAACTTTTAATTCGCATGAGCATGTCCAAATGATTTTCTTTCAAACAGTTTCTTAATTTGTTCTTTATAGAATTCATTAAACTGAAGCCACGCTCACAGTCCACACTAGATGCTAGGAAAGTTCCCCCAATATCCATCAACTTAGCAAGGTCACAAAATTGTTCATTTTGGAGGACGAATGTCACCATATCATCAAAGTTTTTAACCAGCTTACTTTTAATTTTCTCCCATACAACAAAATTAAAATCATTGTACTGTTCGATTATGGTAGAACTTTCACCAAGAAAATCTGCATATTTTGCACATAAAGCTTTAACATGCTCAATGCCAAAGTCGGCGAAGTCGGGCGGAAGGGGTTAATACTTAAAAGAGCGACTACAGAGTATGTTGATGCAAATGGTCAGACCTTGTGTGACGGTATATTTTTAAAATTACTTCATTTACTGTCGTGACTCATGATACGCTTGAGCCTGTGCGCATTTTATTTTGCTGTGTGCGTGGGTTTCACAACGCGTGTGCGCGCGCACACGCACACGCACACACCTTAGAGGGAACATTGATCATGATTCATAATAGAACTGTGGAATTATAAATAAAAAATAAATTCAAAGATTAACAATACAGAGGCCAGGATAGCCTATAAACTCAAGATGAAGACTCGCTCGTAATTATTTAACTAATTATACTGAAAACTCTCTAAATCCAATAGTTAAATACTAGGAATTCCATATCCACATATCCATCATTACCACAAAACAACTGCTATTAACACATCAATCCCACTCATTCCAAAACATGTATAATAACTCGTGAAGGAGAAGAAGCAAAGAGAAAAGAAAGATTTTTAAATCATAAAATACGTTAATGCAATTCTCTATTTAAAAGCTCTCTAAGTGGTCATTTAATCACTGTACTTTGCCTAATAGCACTGGAAGCCATTTAAAAGCTCAAAATGCCTCAGTCATTTACGCATGTTCCCATCAGTGAATGAGAAAGGCAGCATGGAAACTAACCTGCCCACGAATGGTTCAGCCGGGTTGTTAGTGATGCTGAGGGCATTAATTAAAAAAAGAAAAAAAAAAGTTACATGGCATTCTATTTTTTTTAAATAAGAAATAGCTGAAAATAACATTCAGTAAAAAATTCAAATTATTCAACACATTCTTTTTATTAAAGATTTAAAATCTGTTCATATTTCAACAAATTTACACCTTTTGTATTTAATTAAACTAAACTAATGTATTTCAGATTACTACTTAAACAACATCATAATAATAATTTGATTTAAAGCACAGAAATTCATGCTAAGCTCATTTTAACAAGGAGCAAGACGATACATGACATTACATTCCAGTGTCAATCATTTTTACCCATAATGGACCAACTACGCATTCTTCGAGGTATCAATCGATACTTACTAAGTACTAGTAAGTCATTAAGTCAATCGAGTGTTGGGGAAGTGAAACATTAAAACAAATACCCTTTAAACAACCCAACAAACTCGTGCATTCAAAGATATAACCCACAAAAGCCAACAGCAGACTCAAGCTTGTATTAAAACCAGGAACGTTACCTACATCATTACTAAACTTATCCTTTGCTTAGGTCTAGAGCAGGGGTCACCAAAAGGCCCTCAGTCCAGATCCAGACACTACCCAACCCCACCCCCCAAATGGACTTTATATGGACCACAATAAATAAGTGATATTTTGGATAAAATAGCAAATATGGCAATGTTAAAATTTTCAAAATTAATCACTGCAGTACCATATAAATTCATATAGTGGTTCACCACAATTATGCAATATTTTCTCTAAAATAATTGTTATAAAATACACTAAACAGAAGCTGATTTGACAAAATAATGTCAGTCACATTATGGGGGGGGGGGGGGGGGGGGGGGGGGGGGTTATAGTGGACCAAGGACATTAATTGATAACCCCTGGATTCTAGAGGGTCATAAGAATCAAACTAATCCCAACTAACTAGGCCAAATCGTTTAGTAATAAAAAAAAAATCACCTTAAAAGAATTTTTTTACGGAATAAGATTCCATCTTCAAAACATTTCTATCCAGTTTTCTTCAGAATACAGAAGACTATTTTGGCCACAAATGCTAAAAACAATTCACAACTAATACAGCATTCACAAATAAAAGTATATTCTTTACAAAACAATAAATGGAATTCTTGATAAACTTTAAACCAAAAACATCAACTAATAAGTTTTATGAGTAGAAAAAAAATCAAAGCTTTCTGAAAGCTATTTTATCACTTACCTAATTATTGTTGGAGTCATTGCAAGCTGTGTTTTAAAATGTAGAACGTGAATGAGGCAAAATGCGAACAAAGACATCATGTGAATGCTTAGGGAAACGAGAAACATGAAAAAATAACGATAGTTCCTTCGTCCAATGCAGTTGTTTACCCATGGACAATGATGGTCAAAAGTCTAAAAAGAAAGAAATAGCATTCAGTCTGCCTGCCTCTTTACTATGATAAGTAAAATGTAATGGGGGGGTTTCATGTATCCTTTTATCTACTAACAATACCTTTTCTATAATCGCCGTACAAAGAACTATTCTAATTTGAATTATTATTGACAAGGCTTACACGTACCTCTATACAGTGATTACATACAGAGCAATGTGAACATCGTGGTGGTCTGTAAAAATGACATGTGACACACCACTTCATTCGCACTGTAATTCCATTGATTTCAACAGTTTTGTAAAGAGGTGCTCTGAAATCATCATCTCTGTCTTCATCTGCTGAAGCTGGAATACATTTGAGTTGAAGTACAATTTGAGTCAAATAAGTGAAAACTACATTTTGGGGGTTACTATCTTACAACTTAATTGCTAAAATATTTGAGGTTCAAATTGCGCAATAACACAATTTCATTTTAATTGTTGCGAGTAACAGCTTCTGAGGATGTACAACTAAACTGTCAGCAAAGACCACATCTCCAATGTTTACATTACTTTCATGAAACATGAAACTTTTTGTTTGAACTCTTTTGCTGCAGGTAGCCCATACATGGTCCAGTTTTGAACCATACATCCTCAGTGAAAGGGTTAATTAATAGGCAAAAATTCCTCACTATTCTGAAACAGACAATGCGCATTTACATTTTAATATTTGAATGTGTGTAATTTGTATTATATAGAATACTACTGGCTTTATGGTGAAATAGCTTTATGGCCCTATAGCAAATACAGTTGTTTCAGAAATGAGCTTCCCCACCCCAAAATAGAAAAATAATCATAATTCGTATATTTTCTAATTATAGCACTAGTTTATACTTTTGATAATTTAAGAAAATATAAAATTCAAGAGAGCTCTAGATTTCCAGTGTTGTACCGTATCTATACAAAAGTCAGCCTTGACATACAAAATAATTCCATTACTTTTCATTAGGAATTGGCAAAGGTTCGCAAAAACTCAATGAGAAACAAAAGATAACTTCATCAATGTTGCATTACATTTATTAACACTAGAATGGCTAAGGCAATCATTTAGACTGCTATAGCTCTCTCTTTTCTCACTGTGCGCGTAGTTATGAATTTGGAGGACTATAATTTTAAGACATTTCCTAAAAAGACACATAGATGATATAAATTAGTACACAGTCGCAAATGCATCCGAGATACGGACCATTTTACCTAGAATGGCTGAAGCAGTCATATTGACCAGTGATACAAATTAATTTTATCGTATTTCTTCATTTTTCTCATTTCATATTATACAGTGGGCCTCCACTTTTCATCATTTTACTCATTTGTCTTTACCCATTATATACCCCAATTACCAGTGCTGCACCCACTAACTCCTAAAGTTAGTGCCGCTAATGCTACCTACCATAAAATTTAGCACCACTAACACTAAGCATTTCAACAGTTAGCACCACTAATGCTAATTTTGTCACTAATTTCTTCTGAAACCATCCTAATTTATATATGTTCCATCTTCCATAATTTACTTACATATATTAGCACACACCTTCATATAATTGGTTGCTAAGGTACAAAAATGTGATGTTATAGTCTACGAAAATAAAGACATTTTTATGTAAGAGTCAAGTTCCTTTCATATATATTAATAGGGAAAACAAACCAACAGAACAAATTCTATTAAATTTATGTCAATAGTTTTTAAAAAATTAGTGATTGACTTTCTCTAAAAACTTGGCACCACTACCCATTTCACTAACAATTTTGAAAATTAGCAGCACTAACAGTATCACTAATAAAAAGTTAGTACTGCTAATCCCAGCACTGCCAATTCCGCGTTTCAGTGCCTATCCACATGAGATTCACTTGTTCATCACCAGGTGTTCACCCCAAATTCTTTGTTTCAAGCCACTGGCCTTTGGAACAAATACAGCTGCAGGCTGACTGAATGTTTACGGGAAGCAGCCAATCATAGAGGGCAATTCACCCATCCACTAATTAGCGAATCATAGACAGGCATTATTTGCGCTTTCATCTCATCATGCAGATCTTACTGAATCAATTAGATTGCTTTCTCATGGAGCACCACTGGAGCATGGAGCATTTGTGTTAATAGCTTTACATCTTAGTTGTGTTGCTTTTGTGAAATTAATTTGCGGTGGCTCATACCCTGCAAAGAAAAGTGGTGCTAAAAAAGAAGCCCACGCCAACAACACTATTTATACAGTCAAATCAGCCATCTTCCCCTACAGGTGGATATGTTATTTTGAAATGTTAATCGAAGGTTAATTATGTATGTCATGTTATTTTGAAATGTTAATCAAAGGTTAATTATGTATGTCATGTTATTTTGAAATGTTAATCAAAGGTTAATTATGTATGTCATGTTATTTTGAAATGTTAATCAAAGGTTAATTATGTATGTCATGTTATTTTGAAATGTTAATCAAAGGTTAATTATGTATGTCATGTTATTTTGAAATGTTAATCAAAGGTTAATTATGTATGTCATGTTATTTTGAAATGTTAATCAAAGGTTAATTATGTATGTCATGTTATTTTGAAATGTTAATCAAAGGTTAATTATGTATGTCATGTTATTTTGAAATGTTAATCAAAGGTTAATTATGTATGTCATGTTATTTTGAAATGTTAATCAAAGGTTAATTATGTATGTCATGTTATTTTGAAATGTTAATCAAAGGTTAATTATGTATGTCATGTTATTTTGAAATGTTAATCAAAGGTTAATTATGTATGTCATGTTATTTTGAAATGTTAATCAAAGGTTAATTATGTATGTCATGTTATTTTGAAATGTTAATCAAAGGTTAATTATGTATGTCATGTTATTTTGAAATGTTAATCAAAGGTTAATTATGTATGTCATGTTATTTTGAAATGTTAATCAAAGGTTAATTATGTATGTCATGTTATTTTGAAATGTTAATCAAAGGTTAATTATGTATGTCATGTTATTTTGAAATGTTAATCAAAGGTTAATTATGTGTCATGTTATTTTGAAATGTTAATCAAAGGTTAATTATGTATGTCATGTTATTTTGAAATGTTAATCAAAGGTTAATTATGTATGTCATGTTATTTTGAAATGTTAATCAAAGGTTAATTATGTATGTCATGTTATTTTGAAATGTTAATCAAAGGTTAATTATGTATGTCATGTTATTTTGAAATGTTAATCAAAGGTTAATTATGTATGTCATGTTATTTTGAAATGTTAATCAAAGGTTAATTATGTATGTCATGTTATTTTGAAATGTTAATCAAAGGTTAATTATGTATGTCATGTTATTTTGAAATGTTAATCAAAGGTTAATTATGTATGTCATGTTATTTTGAAATGTTAATCAAAGGTTAATTATGTATGTCATGTTATTTTGAAATGTTAATCAAAGGTTAATTATGTATGTTATTTTGAAATGTTAATCAAAGGTTAATTATGTATGTCATGTTATTTTGAAATGTTAATCAAAGGTTAATTATGTATGTCATGTTATTTTGAAATGTTAATCAAAGGTTAATTATGTATGTCATGTTATTTTGAAATGTTAATCAAAGGTTAATTATGTATGTCATGTTATTTTGAAATGTTAATCAAAGGTTAATTATGTATGTCATGTTATTTTGAAATGTTAATCAAAGGTTAATTATGTATGTCATGTTATTTTGAAATGTTAATCAAAGGTTAATTATGTATGTCATGTTATTTTGAAATGTTAATCAAAGGTTAATTATGTCATGTTATTTTGAAATGTTAATCAAAGGTTAATTATGTATGTCATGTTATTTTGAAATGTTAATCAAAGGTTAATTATGTATGTCATGTTATTTTGAAATGTTAATCAAAGGTTAATTATGTATGTCATGTTATTTTGAAATGTTAATCAAAGGTTAATTATGTATGTCATGTTATTTTGAAATGTTAATCAAAGATTAATTATGTATGTTATGTTATTTTGAAATGTTAATCAAAGGTTAATTATGTATGTTATGTTATTTTGAAATGTTAATCAAAGGTTAATTATGTATGTTATGTTATTTTGAAATGTTAATCAAAGGTTAATTATATATGTTATGTTATTTTGAAATGTTAATCGAAGGTTAATTATGTGTTATTTTGAAATGTTAATCGAAGGTTAATTATGTATGTTATTTTGAAATGTCAATCGAAGGTTAATTATGTATGTTATTTTGAAATGTTAATCGAAGGTTAATTATGTATGTTACAGGTTTGATTTTTATTATCTTTTAGTATTTTTACTTATATCTGCATTTTATTTTATTGATTTTATTGTTGTATTCTGTATATTTCATATTTTTAGATATAAAATTACTTTAAAAATATTGCATTTTGAAGTTTTAGAAAGTACTCAGTGGGGAGTGGCAAAAAATTAGGTGCTTATTTATGTATTTCCTATACCTACTCTTCTGTCATTTTGCCCTTCATCACCTCCTTCAAGAACCAATTAACAACAAAAAGTGAGGACCCACAGTATTTATAATTATTATTATTCTTCTGTAACATTATTAGTCCCATTTATGTATTTATAATTATACTTATACATTTATTATCTCTCTCATTATATTTCTTCTATTTGGCACAGTCAAGCAGCCAGAAAAGAAATTCCTGCTTCAGTAATGGATCCACATCCCCCACAATATACCCCAAAGATCCTCAAACATCATAACTGCACTCTAACAGTTTACCCAGGTAAACCAAACAAGAATATAACTGTGCTAAGCACAATGCATTCATCCACCAACATTGGAGATGAAAAAATAAAAATCCTTGACACTGAGCTTTTACAACTCAACCAAGTATGATGTCAATATTTTGGATCAAATGGCACGCCTGTACTCCACAAAAGCAGGATCAGATCATCATTTTAGATCTTGCAGCCATCAATGCAAGATCCTGTACAAAGAAGTAATAAGCGAGAGTATCAGTAGACTGAACTTCATTCTGCAGTTGGCCAAAGAGTTCGGGAAGAGTCATGCAAAACATGCCAGAACATCCGGAATCACCATGCAGTAATGGCTGTAGTAGAAGAGAATGGCAGCAATGAAGATGGTGAAAGTCCCCCAGTGAAGCCAAAAACAATGTCAATGCCAAGTCTAAGTGCAATGGAAATAAAACAATGAACACCCACTTTGTATGTAAAAAATTGTGTGGCAATTGTACCAGTAAAGTTGTAAAATGCCGTCTGTATCTGTGTCAACTGCACCAACCCTCGAACTTTGTAGGTAATTTCTACTACATATGTGTGTATTGTTAAGCGTGTTAGATGTATTTTTTTTGTAGAGAGCCTCACACTCTTTTTCAGAATGGTTGCATCATATTTTTTTTTCTTCTTCATTGAAAATAAAAATTATATTGTAAAGCAAGTCTTAAATAAAAATGATACAGTAAATAGCATTGTACCAATTTCAAAATGCTCTAACAGGTAAGTTTTTCCAAATGATTTTCTCATTTAATTTCCCAGACTACGCATTTTGAAGCCAGTAGATTATTTTCTCTAAGCAATGGTCAAAATGACAACAACAGCCTTTCTAGAGGAGATAAGAGTAGCCAGCCATTCTAGTGTTAAACGCTATAATCCCGCGAGGACGCGATTACTGCTTAGGTAAAACTTGCATAAAACTATAATAATGTCAAAATGAAATGCCAAAATAAATATTTGAGATTTCAACTTTGATGCAATGACCCAATTCTTGCTCGTAACATATCAACTCATGATGATACATATGCGTATGAAGTTTCTTCAATTTATGTCAAGTGATTAAAGTAATGACACAGACAAGAGTGTATGACAAATGGCAAACAAAAAAAAAAAATATCCTTCAAATTTTTTGGTATAGTCACAATGAGAGAAGCGTATAATTCATTCAAATGGAAAAAGTTTTGCAAGTTTTCAAGCTTATTATATAAAGTAGCTACTGCACAAAACGGAGAACAATTCTAAATCACTTCAGTATTATGGGGTATTTGAAAAACCAACATTTGCCAAGCCTGATTTCTTTTAAACCAACCACTGTACAAAATTCCCACCTTTTGGAATAACTCCTGGATCCATAAAAGTTGCCAATGAAAAATTGAGGATGACAAATACTGTGATCACTCCTTGATATGCGGGTATGTACCAACTCCATCTCTCCAGCAGCCATTGACACCTGGAAAGAACTTAGTAGCTATAGTAGCTGGATAACACAAATGATAGAATAACTTCAATATCTTAAAATTCCAGTTGTTAGCTTTCTTTTCAGACTAGTTTTTAAGCTTAGTTAAAACTGCTACTGTTGAGGGCTTGCTAGTTAGGCCATCTATACCAACCTTACTACCAAAAGCAAGTATGGCCTAGTAAATTTCAAAAGGTACAGTACTGAGTAGACATTTTCTTTACTAACTGGGCTGACAATGAATTTTTATTAAGTCCAATAATATACGTATATATGATCACACTAACTCTTATTTTTTAATAATGAATAATTTATTATAATTTTTAATATACATTATAAAGACCCCTAAAATTATTCAAATGCAATGTAATTGAATATAGCCATCCATCACTTAGCAAATGTTCATTACAATGAAGGTTTTTATTCAATGCTACTTTAGAATATTATGAAGGAAATTTCGCTATAACGAAGGCAAAGATTTTTTAAATCCATGGCACGCTACATTGGCAGTTCCCACAACACAGGCAAGCTCTCTCCCCCACCCAACACACTTCCGCAGCATCAGTGTTCATTGTGCATTATCGTGTTGCATTCATAATGAAAGTGATATTCTAAGAAGTGTTATTGTTACTATTTTGTAACCCCAATATGTAGCATGGCATCAAAATGTCCAAGATCATCAAATTTAAAAAATTATTTAAATTATCTATATATATATATATATATATATATATATATATATACAGGGTGTCCCGTAAGTCTGGACCCATAGGGAAAAATAATAAAATTACAAAAATAGTCCAAAAATTTATTACATAATCTGTTCAAAGTGTCCGCCGTTGTGTCGCACACATAGTTGAAGACGCAATCTCCACTGCGACAGCACTTTCTGAATCACAGTCGCAGAAATTTCTTGACACGCCTCCACAATGCGTGCTTTAAGGTGGAAAATGTTCTGAAGTTTGACCTCGTACACTTTGGCTTTCAAGTGGCCCCACAAATAAAAATCATAATAAAAAATAATAAAAATAATAATAATAAAATAATAATAATAACATAATAAAAAAATATATTATAAATCCCTATGGGTCCAGACTTACGGGACACCCTGTATATATATATATAAAAACCTGGACTAACACAAACTTAGATGTAGTTCATAGCATAAACTAACCCACATTTTGTTATACTCTTCATACTTTTTTTTCTTTTCTTATCCTCTCTACTTGCATGTCTGTAGTTTGCATGGTATGACAGTGTTTGAGCTAAGACTGTTTGCATGGTTTTGTAAGCATTCTTATTTTACTTCTTTTCATCTTTTACCCCTTTCCTATTCCCTTCAACCATTTTTCCAACTTGTCAGCAGTGGCTGGCGGATGATGGTGGTGAGTCTCTTTCTGAATGAATGTTAACCCACGAATGATGGGTTAAATAAGTAGCAAAACCTCTTACTCTCTTCTTTTAACCCCCTACTCTTCTTTCTCTCAGGCTAACCTTAGAGTGGATCTTAGGGTCTTTGTTAGCCTTAGCTTCTGTAGATCATTACCCAATCCAATGAAGAGGAGGAAGGCGATAATGACAGAAATGAAGCTAGATATCATAAAGAGAAAGAAGAGTGAGTATTACAAATTGGTAATTAGTAGTGATGTAGGTCACATCCGCACATTTTCTCGCATCCGCATCCGCACTTTGGACTGTGGATGTGGACCATTGAGATAAAATGTCATTAATAAGCGGAAATTATCAAATTCTACTATATTAATATAACTAGTTCATTGTGCGCAAAAGTGATGCAAGCGACAAGACGAGAGGCTGTTCTTGTATGAAGTTACTCTCTTGCAACCTACTTAGATCCACGTTACAAAGCTAAGTTATTTTCACCTAGTACAGTAGAATGAGTTAAATCATCACTTGGCAAAGCAGTTGAAGAGCTTCAATCTCTTGAATCTGTCGCTTCGCCACCCACCAAAAGAATAAAAGTTTCAGTGACAGAACCAACACCTTCAACAAGCAAATCTATCACAGAATCTGTCTCTCAGTTTCTTGAGTCAAGCAGCAATGACGAGACCTACGCGATGTCAAAAGATGTAGTAAAAATGATCGAGAGCTATCACCAAGAAAAATGCCTGGCTGCATGTGACAATCCTATTAGTTGGTGGAAAAATACGCAGAATATCTATCCATACTTGAGTAAACTTGCAAGGAAACATTTAGCCTGTACCAAGCGAGAGATTATTTAGCAGTGCTGGATTAATATATGATGAAAAGAGAAACAGACTGGCAGCAGAAAAGGCAGAAAAATTAATGTTCCTTAAGCATAACCTTCCTATAATTAAGTTTGAACATTAAACGATGAACATCTTCGTTTACTTTATTTTAATTACTCATTTATAAATATGCCTAATAAAACTTTAAACTTAATATAAATAGTTATCAAGCTAATTAAAGATCTCTTTCTATAAGGGTGGAGGTTGGGGAAAGAGGTCGGTGGGGTGCATTTGAGTTGGGTTCACGTCCCGCATCCTGGTAACACAATTATGGTTTCTAATTGTGGCTGAAACTCACAAAACGAATTTATTTGCAGATGAATTCACTAATTGATTTCTATATTAGTTAGATGCTTGATATTATTTTATGTTCAGAGAAAAGTACAGCAATTATTGTACAATTAATCAATTATACTACATTATAGCTACAGCTCTCTCTATATAATAACTTATTATATACGTTAAACACAACAAATCTCGAATATATCCTAAAAAATAACGAAAATGTAGACATCCGCATCCGCGGATGTTGAAATCAAACATCCTCATCCGCAGACAGATGTGGAAAAAATGACATCCGCTACATCACTAGTAATTACACATTCATATTATATAAAATAGATAATTGAAAGAAGTGTGTTGAGTGTTACAAATTGGTAATTACACATTCATATTATATAAAATAGATAATTTCAGTGAACTTTACCCACTCTATTTATTAAGCTAACAAAAAAAGTGTGCTAGGAACCAAACTGAATTTTTCCCATATAAAGCAATAGAAAATTAGGGACCACTTAACGAATTTTCATGTAATGAAGGCTTTTTAGGAATGTAACCCCTTCATTAAGTGAGGGATGGCTATACTTAAAATACCAATTTCAACGGGATCAAATAATGCAGAAAACCTCCTTCAGCCATATATCCTATGATCATATTAACTTGAGTTGACAGTAATTAAGAGTATGGTACAGTAAATTATTAGTTTATTAACGTTAACAACATATCGGTAAATATTTTAATATAACTTATGCTATGGCTGGATATCTCCAATTGCTCATATTGAAATGGTGAAAAACTCAAAATGTTTGAGAGGTCAACTAACCTAACCTAGTACAGTGATCCTCCAACCTGCATGAGGGTTCCATTCCTGAAAAAGCTTATGCAGCGTGAAATTGTGTAGGTCAAGACTATCTCCCCATAATATAAATAGGGTTAAGGGAACAAAAGTTTAAAAAATTGTGTGTAAAGTAATTTTTACCCGAATAAAAGTTTAAATCACTGTACAATAAATGTATTATAATAATAATAATAAATAATAATAATGCATATAAAATAATATATAAGTATAAGTAGTAAAAACTTTTAAGAAACCAAATCTTGAAAACATCACTATAAAAATAATGTAATAATCCAGAGGAGCACAAGAAAGATGACTCGATATAAACTGGCCAGTTGTACAAGGAACATGCTACTGGGCATGTTGCTACCAGTCGCAAATGCTAAAGTATCGTACATATGTACTGTGTATGTATTATACATGTATCATATGTATCGTACTGCATACACAAAAAAGTGTTAATGTAAGTAATTAGTGTAATTTTTTAGTATTTATTACAATTTTTAAAAATTTGTGCTGATCTATCTTTGAATCTTAGCTTGTGCAGATAAAAAAAAGGGTAATGAAATGTCCTTATCCTATCTCGGTGGTGTAGTGGTTAGCGTCGCTGACTACGAATCCATCGGCCCTGGGTTCGAGACCCAATGACAGCCGGCGTGCAGCTAAACCCAGCTGTTCATCCTTCCACACAATAAAGAAAGTGGTTGGTAGATAAATGGGTACCCTAGGTGGCCTAGTGGTTAAGACGCTGGGCTGCTGATGGGGCGTGGTAAGGATTCCACGTTAAACTGTAGGTCTAAGGTGGAGTGAAAAGCTTGACCTTCGTCAGAATGAACAATTCGGGCGGAAGCTAACCAAAGGTTTAAGGTTTATCTCTGAATTCATGCAGGTTGGGGGATTACTAAAAGAGTAAAAGGACATTTCTTTTATTTGGTCTGAAAGAGAGAACAAAAACATTTGGTTCATGTTAAATAGAATTACAAAATTAATTGTTAATCCCTGCTCCATAACCTAGGCCTAGCATTAATTAATATAAAATCTTAATTTTTACACACATGTTCAATATTTTAACATTTTATAACATTTAGTACCATGAGTATTTTATTGGTTATATACTAGGGTGTTTCAGTCATACAGAGGAAAATATTGAAGGTCAATATTCTTCTTCACTTTGCTTGTGCTTTTATTCCTTTTCATGTAAGAAAGATGTGCACCAATCTTGAAAATATTAAGTGATATTTAGGGGTTGCACACATTTGAACCTTTTATAATAAACAATTTTCTTCAGTGTTGTGAAAAAATTCTCCCTTGGAACCACAAAAAATGAAAAACTCTAATAATAAAGTTGGAAAATTCAAATCAATACACATTCCACAATACAATAATACAAAATTTTCTTCAGTGTTACAAAAGAATGCTCCCTTGGAAGCACAGAAAATAAACTCTAGTATTAAAATAGAAAATCTGAATCAATTTTTGAATTGGTATACAGACATTCCCACCTTCGTTCTTTTTGGCACCTCCTTTCAATGATGTTCAACAATCCGCACCAAAAGTTGTTTTTGCTTCTCATCCTTGACCGATTCATTGAATTGCTTGACTAATGCAATTCCCCTCTCCGCTGTGTCATTTATGACTTTCAGCGCGTTGACTGACTCTCTCAAGCCGTCATTTTTGGTGTACTCCTCTATATTATCGACATCCGAACCTGCAACCTCTAAATGGTGTTCAATTTGCTTCAAATTTGATACACATGCTTTACAGATCATAAGATGTACAGGGAAGAGCAAAGTGTAGTGAAATTCACAACTTGATAAAAGTGGAACACCCTATTATATACTTATCTAGATTTTTAGGAGCATTTGCCCTTAGCCCTCATTTCTGAATAAAATATACAATATCCAGTTAACAAGTTCATGGACTCTCCATTACTGTTTTCAATGAAAATTTTAAAGTCCTATGCATGCAGCAAGTCTTTACTCAAGAAGGTTTCTTGTTCATCCATGATTCCCATGATAGCTAAGATCCTGGAACTAGATTAAGTTAAAATAAACAATCAAACTAGCATCATCTATCAGCCCATACAAGCATTGAATAAACCTCAGTTTGAGTGGATGGCCAAATGTTCATATTCTTAATAGGCAGTATCCATCTGGCAAAAGAGTTCCTCCCTAACAAACAGTACCTTTAAGGCAAAATTCATTCTCTAAAGATGGACTTATTGACTGATCAGCTTCATACTACACGCATGTTTGAGCTTCTCTTTAAAGCCCACTTATACCTCCATGGCAACCCTGTTCCTAAAGTTGCTCCTCCAACCACTGCTAGGGATGAAGCTGCAGTGGATCCCTCTTCCTCCTCAAACTAGTTCATGGTTACCACCTCTGGTATCCTCATCAATGAATGCCAATCTTGGAAGTTTGAAATAGTTTGAAAGAATTCTAAGAGTTCAAGAAATAATGGAGAAAGGATGAGTTTAATGATGAATATGGGAACTGTGTAATTAATACTTGCAGTAAAATTCTAACATGCCTCATTTGTAATAATTACAGTCACAATCATTTTGTAACTATAAGTTGTAACAGTGTGTAACCATTTAATTTCATACACATTTCTTCAGTTAAGAAATGAAAGGAATTATTTCCGTGTTTAGTTCATCAATCAATCTCAGTGAATGGAGCCCATTCAGGCAGGGAGGAATGTAGAGGAGCAACAATAATATACAAGGTGCCCAAAAATTATCTTTACAAATTCAACTGAAAGAATTTGTGAACAATTTATGGAGACCCTGTATTATTCTTATTACTGTGTTTAGGTTATTTGTCTACCTACAAAAGTAGATCTAATAATATTCATAATGTAACATGTTTTTTCTCAAAAGTCATAATACTGTACGAGGATTCCCCACTTAACAAGCTTCAGATTTTATGACCAATAATTCGGAAAAATTTCCAGAAGTTCCACTTTTACAAGTGGATAACTACAGGTATCCCTTGTTTAATGATCATTCACTTAACAATCACTCGCTTTAGCAATCTATTTTTATTAACACCTTTTCTCGTACAACAATTGGCCAAAATTCAGTTTAGCAATCGCTACAATGGGCAAAGTTTGGTTTCTGGTACTCCACAGGTACATCTCTAACTTCATTTATCTAATCAAAATGGCCACCATGTGCAGAAATGGATTTATCTTCCTCTGTGCAGCTTTCCCAACCAGAGCGCCTCTAAGTGGCCAGCCTCTGCACTTCCTCCTTACCCTGCCAGTGTTTTGAGTTGCTTGTGCTTGTGCTTCTGCATCACTCTGCATCATTGTGTAAGATTGTGCACAATTGTGATGATTGTGTTATTTGCTGCCTTTGTGGAGTGCAAAGCAACATTGTGCAAACTGTGGTGCTAATTTGGACTGTGTTAAATGACTGTGAACATTGAAAATGACAAGTAAGTGTGTGGCTGCTTCCCCTGCATCATTGGGTAAGGTTAAGCTCTCTCATAAGTCCTTGACTTTGGAGGTTAAGCTTATTAAGCACCATAAGAGTGGTGAAGGGGCAAACTCCATTGCAAGAGCGCTTGGCCTAGCCCAGTCAACCATCTCAACCATCAAGATGAAGGCTCCCGAGTTAAAGGTCTTGGTGGAAAATGTGACTTCTAATATCACCACGAGGATAACTAGGGCACATGATCCAGTGATGGAGAACATGAAGAAGCTACTCCAGATCTGGATTGAGGATCAAACTCACCACCGCATGCCTCTCTCTACCACCATCATTATGGCCAATGCTGCGAGTCTGTGGGAGGACCTGTGGAAAGACTTGGACCCTGAGAGGACTGCTGGGACTGTCAAGAACTTAAAGCACTTTAAGGGGTGGGCTAATCTCCACAGCCTCCACCTCATGGGTGAGGTGACTAGTGCAGATGAGGCCAGTGCTGTAGTAGATAAGACCTTTCGATGTTTCTTATTTTGCTTTTTTATACTATTTTGCTCTTTCTTTATTCAATTTCTCTTCTATCATTAATCATTCTCTTTACACTCACTTCACTGTACTTTATAAATACAGGTAGCATGACTGAGTTGAGGCACCATTATAATTTGAACCAGCATGGGAGACCAGGGGAATTAATTATACTCTTCATTAAACTTTACTAACTTTTATTTATGCCAAAACTCTTAAATAAACGGGGTAATGCGAGGCGGGGGGGATAACATTAACATTTTAAGTCGGAGAGAGACATGAAATACTATTCTAAATTTACAATTCCATCGTAACACACAAATACACCTTACTAAGCCCAAGGCCATCCAATGACTGAATGGCATTTCTACCCAGCCTCTAACCATGTTCAGGCATTGCAACTCATATTTCTATATTTTTTAATACAACCATTTTTAATTTCTTATTTAATAAAACTTAATTGAACATTATTAAATTCTTATAAACAAACATTTAATTCTTAATTAGACATTACTAGAGTGCTTGTGCCTTCCCTGAACTCCTGAAGGTGAGGGTTGAGGAAGGAGGATACAGCCCCAAGTAAGTCATCAACTTTGATGAAATGGAGCCATTTTGGAAGATGCTGCTGCCCTCCAGGACCTTCCTTGCCAAGGAGAAGACTGCCCCTGGCTTCAACGCTGCAAAGGACCCTCTCACCCTTTTGCAGCAGCGAGCACTGGAGGAGTCTGAGGTGGAACCACACGACAAGTCACCCAAGTCGCTTACTCTCCCCCTTCTGCATGACATTATTGCGCAGTTTGATGACTGCCTTACAACCCCAACAGGAGTACTGAGGCTGCGCGCATCATGGAGCAGGGCATCCACTGCTACCGTGAAATGTACCATGCAACCATCAGAAGCTTCTTCAAAACCAAGATAGAGTCAACGTCACCAGAACCAACATCTTCCACCTCAGGGTTCACCATCTACAGAGCCAGACCTACAATGCTGTCCACCCTGAGAGAGAGTGAGAGACAGAGTATAACCTGCCCCAACAACATTCAGTCCTCCAGCCTTGCTGTCCACAAGCACCATGCAGAAACATATCCCTAATGAACCCATGTTATAACATTCTTGTTTAGCAATCCTTCACTTAGCGATCAATTTTTCAGGAATGTAACCCAATCATTAAATGAGGAATACCTGCAGTGGCAAAATTTTGTCATGTGTGTGACCTACTTCCAAGGGCACTGCAGCAGCACCACTTATGTGCCATGACTAGTTTTTGCTCCATTGTGCACTATTCCTCCACATGTGGGTGGCTCAGTCTCCATATCAGTCATCTCCATCCACATGTTACAAGGAAAAGAAGGACCTCAAAAGGCCTTGCGGCCTATACTGAGGAGGTACCAATGGCAACGGGTGCCACGAAAAATTTTCTACACACTCAAATATTGTGCAAGATTTGGTCTAACCTTTGCTCAAAATGATCCACAGAGGAACTGCTCACAACTTCTGAAGGTAAACTATTCCATGTGTCACAGATCTTATACGTAAAATAATTCCCACACACACTAGTCCTAAACCGTTTCAAATCCAATTCCAACCATTGTTGCGAGTTGGGTTATCATTTAAACTAAACATGCTTCCAAAATCAACATCATTGAACCCACGTAAGAGCTTGAAAACCTTGATGAGGTGACTGCGCAGCCTCTGAGTTTCCAGCGAAAACAAGTTCAGGGCACCTAAGCGTCGATTGTAGCCCATATGCCTAATGGAAGGGATTAACTTTGTGGCCCTCACCTGCACTCGCACCAGCCTCTCAATATCTTTTCCTGAGGGTGGGTGACCAGAACTGCACAGCATACTCCAGGTGCGGCCAAACCAGGGAATTGTACAGAGAGAGAGCACAATCTCCTTGTTCCGAAACTGAAATTGCCTCCTGATATAACCCAACAGCTTCTGGGCTTTCTTTTCCACCTCTACGCACTGTTTGGTAAACTTAAGGTCGCTGCTAATTAGCACACCCAAGTCCTTTTCCAAATCAGTCGCCTCGATATTACTCCCCAACATCGAGTAGTCCAACTTGGGATTGGCATAGCCAATGTGCATCACCTTGCAATTACCCAAGTTAAACAGCATTTGCCATTTTTCGGACCACTCTCCTATCCTACCTAGGTCTGCACGCAGTTGCTCAATCACCTCCAGCATCCCAACATTGACCCCAAGCTTGGTGTCATCAGCGAATTTGGCAATCCGACTGACGATGCCACTGTCTATATCATTTATGTAAATGATAAACCAGCAGCAGCCCCAAAATGGAACCCTGAGGAACCCCACTAGTGACTGAGGCCCAACCCGAACTAGCCCCTTTAATTACAACCCTCTGCCACCTATTCTTCAGCCAGTTCTCAATCCACCTACCTACCTACTTTCCCACTGATACCCAGCACGCACACTTTCGCCATTAGCCGGCGGCGAGGTACCTTATCAAAGGCTTTCTGAAAGTTGAGATAAAGTATATCAATTGCCCTACTCTTATCATATTCACTCAACATGACATGGAAAAACTCGAGCAAGTTGGTGAGACACGACCTATGCCGTCTAAACCCATGTTGGGAGTCCCCAAGCAGCTTGTAGGAATCCAAATGGTCAACAATCCTATCCACTATTATCCCCTCTAATTTTTTACCTACAACTGAAGTGAGACTAATGGGACAATAGTTCCCTGGACTTCCATGATCCCCTTTCTTAAAGAGCGTAATGAGGTACAAGTGTGTGTGTGCCTCTTGTTGCGAATCTTGCAAACACTACTGACCAATGTGCATCATGAGTAATAAGCATGCCGCTAGTTCTTCCCTTAGTGCTACCCCTACTCCCAAGAGGCAACATAGTTAACTTGGAAGTGAAATTGGACATTATCAAATGACATGAGAGTGGCCAGGGACCAACTGAAATTGGTAGAGTGCATGAACTGAGCAGCTCAACTGTGTGTACCATCTTGAAGAGGGCAGATAAGAGTAAGGAAAGAGGGGAAAGTGTTACACCAGCTAGTGTGGGCTCAGAAAAAAGTGGTAAACAACCAAAGAAAGCCTCCACCCAACCATCAAGTGAATCAACATTGAGCACCAGCAAACAGCCTTCCATCACCTCCTTCACCAGGAAGGAAAAAGCACCACCAGCACCCAGCCACCACTTGCCAGTGAGACCCTGCATTCACCACTCTCTACCACTAACTCAAACATTAGCATCACAGGAAGAGGAAGGGTATGTTGTCAGTGTTGCCAGCCATTCATCAGGAGAGGCAGATGATCCTGAGAACCCTGCCCCACTGGTTGAGTAACTCCTTCCCTACCTCTGTTTTCTTCCATGCCTCAGGGAGGAAAGCACCAAGACTGTGATGTGTTATGCAAGACAGTGAACACAGATTAAGTGACATGAAACTTGTTTGGGAGTGCTTATTGAAGCGATAGGCATAAACTGTTTATGCTTATCACTTCAATAAAGTTTCTTGTTTCTTATATATATATATATATATGTATACATATATTATATACTTTGTATACCTAAGTTCAAAAAACTAACCGAGGTTCCCCAAGATCCCGAGCTAGAACCCCCCCCCCCCCCCCCTTATGTTTTTATTGTCCACACTATGAGGTTCCACCTTATAAGTGATTTTTCCAGGAATGTAACCTAACTCATTAAGTTGGGACTCCATATAAAATAAATCCTCAAAAACTTAAATACTTGCATAGCAATTATACCAGAGTTGAGGATAGTTAAATTTCTCCAATTAATAATTATTACCCAGTGAAAATAGAACTCGCTAATAAAGCAAATAAATTCCAGGAAACCTGCTTTTGGGTATCTTCGATAACAGGGCCCTCTCCCTCTCCCTCTCCCTCTATCTCAACTTTCAAAAAGTCTTTGACAAAGTTCCTCACACAAGACTGATGATTAAAGATCGAGGACTAGGAATTACCAGGCTCATTTCCAACTAGATTGAAGATTAGTTGACATAGAAAGCAGAGTGTTGCTTTGGAGTATGGCCCCATCATCAGTGGGGTTCCACAGGGTTCCACATTCTGGGTCCTTTACTTTTTATCATCTATAACAACAATACAGTATAGACTTTGGATTCCCAAGTACAATTTCCAAATTTGTAGACAATAATTAGGAAGTAGTGTAGGAAATGAGGAGGGTGTAAGAATGCTTCAAAATGATTTTGACAGGTTGAGCAAATGGTTGCTCCAACTATAATGACGTGTGTCTGTGTCCAAAACTTAAATATTTATAACTAAAAACAGAAATGTCATAATTTAGCTTTCTTCTTTAACATTGTGTCATATTATTTAGCTCTCGCTCACAAACATCATAGGAAAATTAGCAAAACACTAACATATTGCAGAGACTGTTGAGTTCAAGGGGTCAAGAGTTATCAGTAATGACCTCAAACATCAAAACACTGTGCAGAAGTCAAAAAGAGGGCCTTAAAAATACTAGGTTAAGGTATATTAAAAGAGTTCCAGTTTAGGAACAGAGAGATTGCAATGTCTCTTTACAATTCACTAGTTAGACCTCAACTTGAGTATTTTGTGGTTTTGGTATAGCTGTCCCTTAGGAAGGATAGAGAAAGGTTAGAAAGGGTACAAGCAAGGGATACAAAATTGATCCCTTCAATGAGAATGCAAAACTACCAATGGAGATTGGAACGTAGGAATTTATTCTCATTCAATACCAATCCAAGAAATAATTGTTTTAAACGGGACAGTTGGTACCTCTTATCTGCAGCAATTTCTTCTCTTAAAATAGTTAATATCTGGAACAGACTTCCCTCAGGGATGGTTTCAAGCCAAAGTGCAAATATGTTTAAAAATAGGCTGGACAAAATTCTGAATACTCATGGTTTAAGACTAAACTATATAATGTTATAAACCTGCAAGAGTTTGTTTGCATGGCTTCTGTGTGCATTGCATAATTACAGTTGACTCTAGACTACCTGCGTGTTAATTATCCACACAACTATGTCATCACATGTCAACTATCCACACAAAATTGGCTGTATTATATCCATGTACTGGTAATTTTTTATAGTTGTATAATTTCTCTCTATTTTCTAAAATTATTTTCCTGTTTTTATTTATGTACTACGCTATTTTTAATATTTATATTTTTTCTCAAAATAAATGTAAAGTATCCACATTTTTCAACTACCCACACACCTCAAGAACAAACGTGTGTGGAGAGTATACTGTATAAAGCTAGCTTATATATAGATAGATTGGATATCGATGGATACCTGTATATGTATTTTGTATGTAAATATAAGCATTTAAATAAATTTTGTTTCAACAAACAGCCATGGTGCTGCCATAGCTTAGGGCAGGGGATGCAGGGTGGACATGATCATACAGGAATGGTCAACATGCGGAACCAAATGGGTAATTTCACAATTTTTTTTTACCAATATGACATTTTTTCCCAAAATCACAATTTTCTCACTAATTCTATCCATCAGAAAAAGTAGAGAATTATCACAAAATATTGGACTGAAATATCAATTAACACTTGCATTAGAGAGTTGGACAGAAAAAGAATGAGAGTATGCATGTCAAAAGTTGGGTACTGCATGCAGTTAGAGAGTTCAAAAGAGCAGTGTCTGTTATAATAGTGATAACAAAGAGAGAGAGTGAAATCAGTCGGTAAGAAGTGGGAAATGAGATGAAAGGCCTTTGATTCCATTCAGTCAAGTAGAGCTGTGTGGGAAGAGATGGAGGAAGAGATGGAGGAACTGTCCAGGGTTGAGTTGGAGTTCCTTTCAACCTCTTTTCTTTGCTTACATTTTTAACCTTCCTTAATCATCATTCAGTGTTACTTTGAATAAAATCATCTGGCATTAGCCACAACTAGAGGCTTACTGAAGGGGAGGGCAACAGGGGCAATGGCCCCCCCACCCCCACCTTGAGCTAATAAGTTTATTATTATTTTCCCAGTAAAATTGCTAGGTTACAACAGGATGAGAATAAAAGTGAAAAAATTTTGCCACCTTTGGCGATAGCTCTTGCCTCCCCTACTACTAAAAATCTAAAATGACTTAGGATCTCAAAAAATCTTAATCCAGCCCTGAGAATAATTTTCTTTTATAAAGGTAACAGTCCAAGGAAATGCTTAATCTCGAAATAAGCACTTTTTTATTCTTATGTTAATACAAATCTGAGTATCCTAATTGCAGTTTGCATCGATTATGATGTTACTAATCAGATTTTTATCATAATTTTTATATCTTTATTCATAATGTATCTTAGCAGTAGCTAGTTAATCATCTCTAACTGAATGATAACCTCATCATGAACATACATAAAAATTCTCTCTGTCTCTTTCAATTATACTTCTACGATTAGTTCCAAGTTCATCCCCCCTGCCCCTGGCAAATTTATGGGTACATCCCTGGCCACAACAAAATAAGTAAAGTAATACTGGCCTATAAAGAGTTAATCCATTGATACAGAGATGCACATTTTCTATCACTCAGGGATCTGAGATGGAGAGAGGGGGGATACTTTTATTTTTTCAGATATAATTTTATAATTTCTGTCATTTTACGGGATAAATATTACATATATATTCAGTTGAGGATTTTGCTCAAAAAAATTGTCTTGCCTTATCATTTACACACTGGCCAATATATGCAAGTAAGTCATCATCAATAAATAACTTGAAACACTCAATTACTTTTTCATGATCAAACGCAATATTTAGATTTACATCGGAATAAGAGCGCTGTAATGGAGGCTTCTCCAATGGCCTTTTGTCTTCAAACAAATTTGGAACACGAGTCCAGTTTTTCTCTAATTGAATAGGCTCATTTTCCCATTCACTTTCAACACTGGCATCACTAAAATCACTAAGCAAATCACTATCCTCTTCCTCAGTAGGAATGTGATCAGAATCAGGGTCACTAACATCTATTTCACTCATTATGAATGTTTATAGGTATAAAAAGCAATTATGACAAACACAGGTCAACCACCGCTGTAAACACTGCTCAAGGGCATAAATGACGCAATGTTTATAATGTTAGCCCCACCCACAAATTATACTCATTTGTGATTGGTTGAAAGATTTGAGTCAATAAACCCCTCCTCCAACTCGTAAATCCCCCAGTAATATTCTTCTAGGAATATTGAAGTGGTAGAAAAATTAATTGCATATGGATAACACACGTTATCCATAGGATATTGGTACGCGTGCCTCATGGATAATGCACATTTTCCATCGAGGTCAGGGGGTTAATACTCAGTAAAATGGTAAAATAAAATAATTTTAGCTTCATAAACTGAAGTGATATTTAAATTAATTGTTTTTCATTATGTTGAAAATATTTTCTTTCTGCAATAATGTAAACAACAACAACAACAACATTTTCCATTAAAATTTTAAGTCCCTGGTGGACAATTTGAATAAAAAAAAAATAATGGATATATATTTTGGGTTTGTGAAATTATTAAAATACTTAAAACATTTAAAATATAAATTATAAAGTACAACTTACTATAGAATTATTATTAATGTAGAGCTGGAGATTACAATAATTTATATTTAGAGCTTAACTAATTAGAGAAAATACAAATTTAGGGGCAACTTAACTTTCTTATAAATGTAGTAAAATATTTTTATATAGGTTAATTATACAGTGAAATGAGTACAAATTAAATATCATAATTAGTGGTTTTTATACATTCAATTTTCTATAAATATACTTTTGGTTTTGTAATGAAAGTTTTAAAATTTCAAAGAATTGGTAAGAGAATTGGCTAAATTTAGCCGATGCTGATGCCCAAATAATGGCCGATTTGGCCAATGCCAATTAATTAGTACCCCACTAATTTTACCTAAAAAAATAACGAAAAATGTGTGTATTCAGCCCAAGGAATAAAGCCAGTTACCCAATACATTTTATCAATGATGCACTCTCCACCAATCATGCCTTTCCTCAGAAGGCAACAGAAATTTGGTTAGTGAGGGCTATAATCTTTTTTCCATTTGTGGTCATTTCGTTGCTAGTCTGGTCATATACATTTTTTTTTTTCCATAAAGGATTAAAAGGATACTACTTCTCATTCTCTGGAATCAGTAATATAAACAAAAATTGCTTTTAATGCCTCTGGTGAACTAAAAATAAAATTTGCTTTTAAAACCAATTTTCATTTTACATTAAAAGGATACTTCTCTCTAAAATCAGTAAAAATGAAAAAAAAATTACACACACACACAGAGTACATGGAACAGGGAACTCTGAGAAAATTAAATCCACTATAGTTCGAATAAGTAATGGTAAATGACAAATACTATAGTTTTTCTTTTCTATGAAAGCCCAATATGGGCAATGGGTCATTCACAGAAAGGCCCCAAAATATAGCTTCCCTCACCAGCTATCTGACAAGCAGATAGGATCCAGCTTTGGGACAGGATCTAGGGTTTAAAGCCACCTAGCCTACAATAGTTACCCTCTTTTTCTTTGATGTATTCAATCTGATGTGAATGCAACAAGTTCCTTGCATATATTCAGGTTCTGAATATAGT
The DNA here is from genome assembly GCA_023014485.1 of Bathynomus jamesi. Lineage (NCBI taxonomy): Eukaryota > Metazoa > Arthropoda > Malacostraca > Isopoda > Cirolanidae > Bathynomus > Bathynomus jamesi. The sequence goes on from JAJOZX010003494.1 coordinate 482,125, forward strand.
AGGCTAGGCAGCTTTAAACCCTAGATCCTGCCCCAAAGCACTGGATCCTATCTGCTTGTCAAATAGCTTGTGAGGGAAGCTATATTTTGGGGCCTCTTTGCAAGTGACCCATTGCCTATATTAGGGGTTCCATCATATAAATGAAAAACTACAGTATTTGTTATTTATCATTACATATTCAAACTATAGTGAATTTAATTTTCCCAGAAGAGTACTTTGTTCCATGCATGGTCTCTGTGTAACAAAAGTTTCTCGGGGGACCATTCTGAGGTGTGTATATATATATATATATATATAGGGTGAACCAAATGTAGGTGGACAGTAAATGATAACGTTTATTTTGAGAATACATATTAATTTTTTTGTATACTATAATACAAAATAAATTAAATAAATTAGTTATAATATTTAATAATATAACACAAACACCATAGTTTAATGAACACCATAGTTATAATATAATATAACACAAACCGTATTCAACCTACTGTCCACCTACTTTTGGTTCACCGTGTATATATATATATATATATATATGAAAATAACCAGGACGGAAAAAGGAAGCGCAGAATGGTGCTCAAGCACTTTTGTCTAATGACATCCTCAGGATACTGAAATAAATAAGTTCAAGACTACTATATAGGTCCAAAAAAAAAAAATTGTAGGAGCACCTTGTCGAAGAATATTTCAATACCTCATTTTTCCCAGACATTTAGCATTGCTATATACTTAACTTTTGAATATTAATCAATATTGTGAAAAATATTGTAAAAATATCCCTACCAATAATTCAGGCATTATCTATAAAATTGGTTGTAAACAATGTGATTCCTTTTATATTGGACAGATGGAAAAGATCTGTACATTAGGGTAGATCGATTTTACATTTTTTCGTTTCCATATTCTAATAGAGACAAAAACTTGTGCATACATGAGAAAATAGCCTCTGCAATCTTCGCTTAATAGGTATCTCTTCTGCCCCTGGCAGAGCGATGAAAATCATATTTTAGTAGTCAAAAACGTATTTTTCTTATAATTTTTAAAATATTTCAATATGCATCAAAATTATCCTAATAACTATAAAGTCGATGAAAAAGACCTCATATGATCGTTTTCCAAGCGTGTTGTCCTACGTTAATATCTTTTGCCCCCGGCAACAACGTCAAATGTTGAAAAAATAGGTAATTTATATACAATATTTTCAGATCGGCTCTTGTCTTAAATAATGCATTTATATATTTCCCATAGCATTTATATCGTTGCTTAGGCATGAATAATAACACACACCACATGCCTATTACACGGTAATGAATTATCACTGCGACACCTCATTCAAGACTTGGACGGCAAAACAACTGTGCCAATGAGCTTTACTGACCAGTTGGAAAACCTGAACGACTGCGAAAAACTTCCATTACAGAATTCGATGTCATCCATCTCCCGACATTGACATAGATGATGCCGAGTTGAGCACTGACCAAAATATTTGTTAGGCATCTACAGAGCAGTGTTGAGCGGTAGCTGCTCTTCAGCTCTCGCGGCTCGAAATCCAGGTAAGATGGCACATTCCAGGTGGCTGACAACAGCAAATAGACTTCTGCGCCTCTATGTTTCAACCAGTGAACCCTCCAGCACCTTCAACGAAATTGTGCGATTCATTATGACAGTTTACGCACCAATTTGGTTTAAGATAAAGAAAAACTCGTTTCACTGAGGGCGCAAAACATTTTTTCGAAATGATGCGTCTCTCTCAGACCATGCCTCAAAGATCTAAGACAATCGCCAACAAAGTCCTCCGTAGAAATTCTTTCTTTGCTCACCCAGAAAATATTTTGATCTCCATGCTACATGCCGATGAGCAACACATAAGAGAATTGGGATGGAGAAGAATATTAAAAGCACGATCAAAACAATCACCAGCGGGGGAAATTCGAGCCTTTGCCATGCCTGAGCTGCTCTACGATAGTCAAAACTATTACGAAATGATCAACTGGCAAACGGCTGAGGTGACCAAACCCCCCATTACAAAAACAATACCTGATACCCGAATAAAAGAGTTTGTTGAGACGGGAGACCAGCCTGATGGACTGATCCCACTATTCCCTTGTCATACTCAAGCGGTCGAGAGACTCATCAAATTAGTAACCGAAGCCTCTGCCAGTGTAAGTGGAATAGAAGAGAGGGACGGATTCATCCGCTCCCGTCTTCACTCCTGAACAAAAATTCCACGATTTGATTCCAAGAAAGATTACCGTATGTAAATCGACATGCAGCCAAAGGAAGGGTGGTTGGGGCTGGATAGGGTGGAACTCGACGTACAGCCACCTCCTCGTGGTGAGTTCTGGGTTGCTAATTTTATAAAATTAGCAAGCGAGGAGCTGTACTTAGTACTTATCGTACTTATAACATCGCATTAACGTAATTATAATCCACATTTAGACTTTTCTCAGGGACAGAAGATATTACTCTAGTCATAAAATTTTGCATGTGTGTTATTTCATGCCTAAGCAACGATATAAATGCTATGGGAAATATATAAATGCATTATTTAAGACAAAGAGCCGATCTGAAAATATGTATATAAATTACCTATTTTTTCAACATTTGACGTTGTTGCCGGGGGCAAAAGATATTAACGTAGGACAATGCGCTTGGAAAAACGATCATATGAGGTCTTTTTCATCGACTTTATAGTTATTAGGAATAATTTTGATGCATATTGAAATATTTTAAAAATAAGAAAAATATGTTTTTGACTACTAAAATATGATTTTCATCACTCTGCCGGGGGCAGAAGATGATTACCTATTAAACTAAGATTTTGCAGAGGCTATTTTCTCATGCATGCGCAAGTTTTTGTCTCTATTAGAATATGGAAATCAAAAAAAATGTAAAATCGATCCACCCTACTGTACATGCATGTAAAACAGCATGAATATTCCATTAGAACAGGACAGTCTTCCAGTGCCATTTTTGTCCATTTGTCAGAGTTATCCCACTGTATTGATTAGAATAATGCTTCAATTTTGTTTCACTCAAGCAACAGTGTTAATGGAAATATTCTTGTGTCTGCCATTATTCAAATTACAAATAATTTTAACATTAGCCAGGGGCTTTTTTCGTTTGACCCTGTTGTTTTGAATTTGTTCAGAATGGATTTAGAAAAGAGGGGCAAAGTACTAAAACTCTGGTAGCTTTTCCTTATAAATTTGTATGCTCCTACTACAATTTTTTTTTTTTTTTTTTGTGACCTATATATGACACGTTCGGTGGAGAAGGGACGAACGCCACAAAATTCGAAAAATTAGTTTTTTGTCATATAATTATCCTTTAAAACCTTTGCTTTACCTATGCAAAAAATTAGATGTTAGTCTGCACTCTTTCACAGTAAAATTTAGGTTGAAAGACAGGTGATAAACTAGCGAGATAGGTTCATTGAGGAGTTCAGGTGGTGTAGAGACGAATAGCCACCTCATTATCTATAGTTTGTTCGGTGTGCGATGTTTGTTGTGTCAGCGAATTTGTTGTGAAGTTTCATTTGTATTATGTCTGAAAATGAATCTGTAATGGTTCAAAATGGAATTGAAAATTGCCCTTCTACTATGGTTGGCTGAAAGAGAACTAAGAACATACAAAATTGGAAAAGACAGAAAATGAAGTGTAAGAGAAATTCTGGACAGGTGTATAAAAGCTGTTATACAAACAAAATTGTTAGTAAACGTGTTATAGGACCACCCTGTACTTGCAAAGATTTGTTTCGCTAAAGTTGGGAATTTGCAAGGAGTTTCAAAAATATTTGATGCTTTTTGGCAGATTGATTGTTTTGATGAACAGAATGGCTACATACAGCAATTTGTTTCTAGAGGTACTGTTAAACGAAGATACACCAAACAAGATGTAAGTCGAAGAAACATTACTTTTAAGTATACAGTAATGTCTGACAGTGTGGTGCATCAAATCTGTAGAAAAGCATTTCTTAATATTCATGGTCTCACAGAAAAATGCATACGGAATGCTGTAAGAAAACAAAGTGAACTAGGTGTTCTTGAGAAGGATTTAAGAGGAAAGAATATACCAACAAATAGAATTGATGAAGTGAGGCTTGAAAGAGTAAAGGAACACATTGAAATGTTACCTACTTTTACGAGTCATTACTCACGAGCCCATTCTCCTAATAGAGTATTCTTAGTAGTGATGGGACGATACCAAAATTTTTAACGATTCCGATTCCGATACCACTAAAAAGTCTCGATTCCGATTCTCAATACTTTTAAATATAATTCTATACTTGTTTTTCTGGAAATTGTCATATTTTACTCTGTAAGATTAACTATTTACATTATGAGTATGGTAATATAAATTATAAATGATTGGTTTAAAAATAAAAATCAACTGTAAGTTGTAACAATTCATTTTAATCTTCTTGATTACACATCATGGATATACATGTTTTAATGTATAGCTACAATACAATAAAAATAAAATTTGTTATCCTCTTTCATTTAAATTTTAAAGTTTACATTGCAAAACTGGTTCAATTAAAAGTTAAAGAATCGTTTTAAGAATCGGAAATCATGGTACAATTCTCTCAATTCCAATTCCTGAAAAATGCTCGATTCTTCCGATTCTCGATTCCGATTAATCGTCCCATCACTAATTCTTAGCTTCAGGTCCTATTAATTCAGTGAAGAGTTTGTATAGTGCCTATAATGTTTGGATGTTTAGTAATTATCCCGAAGAAAAGATTGTAAGCATTGATTACTACAGGAGAATTTTCACGTCTCAATACAATATACATTTTTGTCCACCAAAGTCTGATACCTGCACGACCTGTGACAAATTTAAAGTTGCTATTGAAAATGCACGTGATGAGGAATTGAAGAATTCTACTAAGCAAAGCTTGGAATTTCACAAGAGTATAGCCAGCGAAGCTAGAAAGTTGATGAACTCATTCAAATCAAATGATGACCCTACTGTGCAAGCAATCTGTATAGACTTGCAACAAACACTGCCAACTCCAAGGTTGAGCTCTGGTATAGCCTATTATAAATGTAAGTTATGGACATACAACCTGAGTATCTCCAACATTAAGAGCAACCAACCTACCATGTACGTATGGGATGAAGTAACTGCAAAAAGGGGGAGTATTGAAGTTGCAAGTTGCATTTATCACTGGATTAGAAATAATTGCAATAGTGAGTTATTAAGCATTTGTATGTATTTTCAGATAACTGCGCTGGGCAGAACAAAAATATTAATTTAGTTTTAATGTATCTCAGAGAAATTCACTCTGCATCATTGCTTCACATTGAACACATCTATCTACTTTCTGGTCACTCGACAATGCCCTGTGATGCTCAATTTGGCCAAATTGAACAAAATATAAAAATTAATTACAGCAATATTATTTACACCAAAAAAGATTATGTTACGGCCATAACTACAGCCGTTTCACAGCGCTTCCTAGTTGTAGAAATGAAACAGGCTGATTTTCTCAATTTTGACGTCCTAAAAACATGCATTGTCATTAGGAGATCAACAACTACTAAATTTACAGATGCAAGAAAGTTAATATTTGACTTTCAACACAAAGAAGGCTACATAATATCTACTGCATACCGCACAACCCCAGATAATAGCCATCCCATCAGACTGCAGAAAGGGAAAAAATCATACAGTCAGTTTATTCAATCTAGCCCAGCAGACACTGCAACCAAAGTATTCCCAATTGCTGCCAATAACTAAGGAAAAAATAAAAGATCTCAAAGAATTATCAGACCTAATGCCTGCAACTGCAGTGAACTATTATACAAGATTGTTAAAGGAACTGGAAGAAACCGAAACAGTTGAAGCAGGTAATACAACATTCGAAGAAGAGGACCAAATAATGGATTACACCAGTTAACATCAGAAGCTATCAATAAATAATATTGTAAAATTTCTTGGCGTTTTATTATATCGACATATTACACAACAATATTTTACTCAAATATGTGTTCAAATTCATACAACATTTCAATAAACTGGAAAAATACAAAGGTTTAAAGTTTACAAACTTTAACTGCATTTTGTGGCATAATTCGAAAATGTTGCGTTTGCCCCTTCTCCACCAAACGCGTCATATAGTCTTGAACTTGTTATTTATTTCAGTATTCCTGAGGATGTCATTAGACAAAAGTGCTTGAACACCATTCTGCATTTTCTTTTTCCTTTGTGGTTATTTTCATCATAAATATTATTCACATGTTACTTTTGTGAAATAATTTTTATATATATAATTATATATATCAGCTATTGATTGATGGTGTGGAAAATGCAGTTTAATAATAAACAGTAACACCAGAGAAAAAATAAACATCCTTCAAGGTTTAATTTCCCTTCTAGATTGGTGGAGATGACAATAGGCAGAACCCTAAACCCCACAACTAGAGACCAGACATGGTGTCCCTTACTGGGTTTCTATTATTATTACTTCTGTTATGTCAGGTACTTCACTCATTTGAAAAGGATCTTTATGTATATTTAAATGCAATTAGAAGCAGTGAGAGACAAGAGCGCCATAAAAGATTACGAGATAGTTGTCTGGAGCACTGACTAAGTAGGCCAGTGAATCACTGTGCATAATGAACATACAATTGCCTAGGCCAATGCTTCCAGATTTCAGATTTATAAAATATATCAGACCAGTCCACTAACCATGGCTTCTAATATCTTAATAACTGACTCACCAAGCCTACTGATAATCTAAATACAAAATTGCGAATGACACTGGCACAGTTAGGCACCTTATTGACTACAAACAGCATACTGACACGAGAAGGAGCACCATTTACAAATTTTGAGAGTCCTTAACAAACTCCTAAAAATATTATTATATGCAACATATAATTTCCTCAAATTACACATTCTGTAGTTCCACCACAAATGAGCTGTATACAGTGGAGTACAAAAAGTTTTGAACAAAATTAACTATACATCTAATGTACACACAAAATTTTCAGAGCTATTGAAGAATAGGGACCCCAGCCTTCTTTAGTTACCGTATATACTCACGTATCATGTGACTTTCTGAGACCTAATTTTTAGCCTAATATAAGGGGGTCACACCATACACGAAGTACAAATCGTGTGTGTGATCTTAATGTACAATCGTCATATCGTCAAAGGAATTTGATAAGTTAGTTATACAATAATTAAAAAGGCTTAGATTTACTCTTCTATTTTTCGTGATTATGAAGTTGTTAGTCTGCATTGGATTTTTTTTTATACTTTTCTTAATGTATTTGTGTTGGCCATTGATGACACATTCGTGTACAGTGCATAACAGTCGATCTTTAGGATGATATATTTTAGGAATTTGTATTTATTTTCCTATTTTTATTCTTTTTGAATATTGGATTATTTATTTTGTATTGGATTAAATTTCTATATACCGTATTTCTTGCGAGGTTATTAACTTATCTTGTTGGAGTTGTGAATTTAGGCAATAGATGGCGTTGCCTGCAACGCACATCAGCTGACCTTGAATATTTTCAGTCGTACGGGTAATAAACAACAAACAGCTGTTTCAAATGTGTTGCATGTTTATATTTATTTAGAAATACAGTAAATTAAAAACTGGTATACCAAAATAAAATAACATTTATTACGGTACATTAAAAACCATCAAAATCACTTTCGCTGCTAGCAGAATCTGGAAATAATGTTTGCAATTCATCTGAGTCAACGCCATCAATCCCCATCATCGTACTGATCATCTACCAAGTCTTCAATATTGTCATCATCGTCCTCTCCCAAATCTTTGTATAAAATATCATCTTCAGTTCCATCCATAGCGTTTGATATTCCACATTTCTTAAATGATTTAATTACCAAATCTGCATCGATTTCATTCCATGATTCTTTCACCCACGTACACAGTATCAGCAACACTGGAGCTCTCGTATTTCCTCCTTTCAAAAACATTTTCTCACCTTCTCTCATCCAGTCAGTCCATTTTTTCCACATTATATCTTTAAATGGTTTATTAAGTGAGACATCAAGAGGTTGAAGAACACTAGTCAATCCACCAGGGATAACTGCTATATCAGTGTTTGATTCCCAAACGGATTTTACAACACTATCCACTTGATGCGACCTGAACATATCCCAAACAAGCAAACTTTTTTCTCATCTTAAACCGCCTGGTCTCGATCCCCAAACTTTCTTCAGACAAATCTTGCAGCCACCTTCATCCATCCATCCTTTTGGATGAACATGAACAATGATCCCGCCAGAGAATTTTCCTTTGGGCATTAATTTTTGTTTAAAGATAACCATGGGAGGAAGTTTGGTGCCATCTGCCATGCATGTTAAAACAACAGTAAAATGAGCTTTTTCATGTCCTGTAGTTTTAATGAAAATAGTTTTTTCTCCAATCTTGTTAACTGTGGAATTTGAAGGCATATCGAAGTTCATGGGTGTTTCATCCATGTTGCCGATGCACGATAACTTGTATTCGTTAGCTTTGCGATGCTTCAGGATGAATGTAAGGAAATTCGTCACTTTTTCTTCCAATTCCTTTGGCAGTTTTTGAGCAATTTTTGTTTTTCTTTGTATCACAAAGTCATGCCTTCTCATAAAACGGGTGCACCATCCAGCGCTTGCTATGAATTCAGGAATTCCTTCTTTTCATGCTTCTTTAAGGGCATAAAGCCTTATTGCAGCTCTCGTTATGATATATCCACTCTCTCGATTTTTGGACACCCACTTTGCCACTTTCTCATCCAAATGCGGCCACTTACATTTAGATCCCCGATTTGCACATTTATAAGGTGTTTTCTTTAATTTCTCCTTTTGCATTCGTCAGTTTCGGACGTTGCTTTCGCCTATACCGAAATGCTTTGCAGCCTGCACGTTGTTCGTTTCTTCAGCTGCAGCTACAACCTGCAGCTTAAATTTAGCTGTAAACTTTCTGACTGTCTTTTTCTCCATTGGGTGAACAAGGAATGAACATTTATTATCTTTTACTAATGGAAGTTACCGTGGAGTATTAAATCTATTAGGTGGTTGTTTCATTTAGGTGGTTGTTAATTTCTTAAGATAAATAGTACGCTGCCTAGGTGGTTGAATTTTAAGATAAATAGTACGCTGCCTGTGAATATTTTTAAATAGATAACTTTTTGTATGCCGTAAGCTTGGTAAGCCTAGCCTAGTCTAATCTATACCAAAAATGGAACTCACACGATACACGGGATATATGATGAAATCATCTAGAGACAAAATTTGAAGGGTCGCACGATACGCGAGATTGGCTGATATGCGAGTATATACGGTAGGCTTATAAGGCTAACTAACGAAAATATCACGACCTGACCTAACCTAACCAATCGTTATGTTAACTGTACATCTTACCATCATTGTCTGGTGATTATACCAGAATATTAATATATGGACCAAGTAACCAGGTCCATTATGATTTACAAGTTTCATGAATAATTTGTCATGATGAACACTATCAAATGCTTTAGAGACATCGGACCAGGAAACACAAAAATACATTAGCATCTAGAGTTTGGTATTTACCAACTGCATTCCCAGCATCCCGATTCACCAAGGCCCCTTGGGGGGTACCTGTGTGAGATGGTATTGAGCTGGCAATGTAGCAATGTCTGTATTCTGGGAGCCAGGATAAGACAGAAGCAGAGGGTTCTGCACTCATGGATCCAGGATGAGGCTGAGCAACAGCCAAATAAATATTTGTTTCAACTAAATCATTACAATTTCAGAGACTGTAGGTCTTGATAAATTTTACTTTATTGAAGGAAAATTTTGCCACAATAATTAGTTCACATACATGTTTATTTTAGGTTAGAGTAGATTTAGTTATTTTTTTCAGTTCTTTGTTCATACAATATGTCCATCACTACTGTAATAGAAAAGTAATAGACTATTATCTATTACTTTGCCTCCTATTACTATTACAGCCAAAAAATTATGATCTATTACTATTACCCCATGTCTGCTAGAGATGTAATTACAGTTCACAAAGACATCATGTATTTCACTTTGCCTTATATGGGAACCTCAAGTTTTAACATTAGGTAGAAAACTTTTAAAATTGCTTGAGGAATTCTAGCCACAACTATGTATAAAAACCATATTCACCCTGTTTAAATTGATTTATCACTCATTTAAATACAAGGATGTTATTCCTACACTTAAGTCATCCATAGTTTACCAATACAAGTGTGACCATTGTATGGGATGGGGGTCATATATAGGTAAAACTGAAAGAATGCCTAAAATCCCATATTTACAAACATTTCGGTAAATCAGTCCATACAAATTTACCTCTTGGCAAACCACCTAATTCTCTCATACATAACCATTCACAT
>JAJOZX010003494.1:495000-504857 GCA_023014485.1 Bathynomus jamesi
GCCCACAGTGCTCCTGAGGTATCTGCCAGGGGGCCATACTCTAAAAATTAATAGGTATAAATTCAAGATTGTGTGGTTGTATAAAATAAAATTTTACAATACCTCGCATCTTTATTACCTTCACATCTCTCTACTTCCACTTAGATAAGAATCATAATTAGTAAGAGCACTGAGGCTGATCTCTCTCTTTCGGCAAGCTAGGTATATCCACATTTATGTTGGTTGTATCGAGTTTCAACAAGCGTGACAGAGATTCATTTGTTAGGGAAGACCAATAATGAAACTTTATAAATTTTATGTAGGAAAAGGCACTCTCACGCCAGTACTTCCAAACAGAGCGCATCCTAAATCCAAAGTCTCTTACGTTTAGATACCATTCTTGGGGCAAAAGTCTGAAGTAGTCCCTGCCTTTTTCCACTCTTCCACTGGAAAAAGGGTCTGCCTGTAAATCATACACAACTTTCCAACTGTACCTGAGGGTGGTGGTTCTAGGAATGTACCAATATCGCTTTTTAACCAATACTGATAATTAAAAATCATATTGGCCAATAACCAATACCGCTATCCAGCTAGGGTTTATTAGTTCGTCATATTTTTGTAACTATTTGTGTTGAAAATTTGGCAACAAAGCAATAATCCTTTCATTAAAGAGGGCAACACTGCATTAAATGTCATAGTTTTGTTTGTTATATAATTGGACTGCAGGCCTATGTTGGGCTCAGTAAATGTGTTTTTAACCAGCTAGCTGGGTTAATATTGTGAGCTATGACTACAAGATAGTTTTTGGTTTTCTAGGCTTTTTATCCATTTCTCAAAGGATTTACCATACACTTGTCCATATCCTGACCTATTTAAAGATGCATGTATTAATAGCATTAATTTTATATATAATTTATATAAACTTATTATATATATTAATATATATATAATATATATATAATATATATATATATATATATATATATAGTGATAAAACAACAAAATATTGGAAATTTCATCCTCTAAATAGTCTTTTCTTCATAATTTTAGAAAAATGTACTTTTGAAATATCAGCCAATATTGATAAAAATCTACTGATACCAATATATCAGTACTCCCTAGTTGGTTTGCAATTTCTGCTCTGAGTGGATTGCTAAACAAGCTATGTCATCTTTATAATATTAAAGTCTATGAAATAATTTTTAAATTCTCTAAAATGTTCTCTATATTGGTAGTGAAGACTGAAAAATCTGTGCCTTCACGCAGTTCCTCGGCTAGTTCTGCACATAATGGAAAGGTAATTTTTTAGGCCAAGTTTAAATAATAGTAGTTTGCTGCTTCCTTTGCAATTTAAATTTAGTTCATTCAGATGTTTTGCAGCATCAGTTAAGAAAGCTAATTCAATTTGGAAACTAGGATTACTACCTCCACCCACAGAACATTTGTGTTAGACTTAATTTCATTCTCAAAAATAATGGAATTTCTTTTTTACCTCAAAAAATGCATACTTGACTTTTATTCCTTCTAAAACCCACAAAACTTGCAATGTGTAAGAGATCTGTTCCCTCCTTGAATAAGATTTTGTGACACTTCTGCACTGCTTCATAAATCAGTTCTTTGGTAGTACCCATCAATGAAACGAGTTATAGTTAAGTACTTCTTCTTGCATTGAAAAGTCACTCTGAATAGTGTGAACAAAGACTAGCCAGTTGACTTACATCAGTTTGATCAATGCTCTCATCCAAACAAAAAGAAAAGTACTTAACATCTTTCGACAATATAGGTGTTTTTTTGTTTTGATGGGATAATGACATTGCAAATTTTTTAGCAATACGAGTTTTACCAAAGCATTTGGCCATCTCAATCACACATTATGGCTTCTTCAATTTGGCTAGTTCCAAAGCTACTACACTCTTCAAGTTTAAACATTCACCACTTTAGTAAACATTCCTGTCTTCTACCATAATTTCAACTGTACCATTCAACTACAGGCATACCCCAATTTACGAAGCACCCGTTTACAAAATTCACAGTTACAGAAAAAAATTTCTGTACCAAACCTCATTTTACGGCTTTCCTGCAGTTACAAAAAAAAAATTTTTTTAAATTTCGAAGCAAGTAGAGATGTTTGTTGAAGTTGATATTAACACTCACTAATCACTTATTTTTCATGTAAAAATATAAATATATTACATATTTAACAATAGAATGCATAACCCGGATAAATATAATACCCAGTGGGCCTCAGAGGCCTGGATATGCATTCTATGGTTAATTAAAATTTAATTTCTCACAAATTTGTCTGTCTATACATATTGCGTGTACTGTGTAGAGATTTTGCTGATATTTCTCTCATACAGCATCTTTTTGTAGCATCTGACTTTTTGCACCTTGTGTTTCAAACGTGTGGATACCTTACCCTTGTGCTTCTTTACTGAACCCAAAAAACAGTGAAGATGACTGGCAAATGTGCTTAAAAGGGGAAAGTGCTAGTGCTATTTACATTTTTACAATTTATACACATGTTCTACTTAAATATATATAATTTTTATGTAACTATTGTGTTATATTACATTATGGGGTAGGATTGGGGGGGGGGGGGGGCTGGAATATCTCAGCTTTTATAATGGGAGTCATGGGAAAATCATCCGCAATTTATGAAGGTTTTTCAGGCACTTAACCCTTTCATAAATTGGATATTCCTGTACAGCTATTCTTGAATGTGCTTGATATTAAATTTTCTTCATGTAATTAATGATTGATAGTGGTGTTTTAAATTTGTATTCTTTGGACAGACATCACCCACATACGTAAAATGTACTGGAATTTTTCATTCTTTTTTGTAAAGAAATATTCATTTTCCACTTTCCTTGAAATGTGTGGGGAAAACTAGAGAACCCACCTGGATTTAACTCTGGAAAACAGTTCTTCTATGGTAGGAACCCAATTCTACTGGCCAGCCACAAAGTACAAGCAAGCGAGTAGACTGGAAGGCAGGAGTGAAGCTGTACCAAGATCTTTTTCAGCAGTGCACTGAACATCAAGCGGACCACTCACAAAAATGCCAAGCAGGAAGAGCAAGACCACCACAGCACATTCAAGCAATGGAAAGCAAACAGTAAATGCTAGAATGTTAAGGAGTGGATGCAAGAAAATGGCATTCAGGCAGAAAAGGAAGATTTTATGATAAACAAAGAATGAACGGGAATAAAAAAAAGTACAAGCAAACCATGCTACTGAAAATTCAAAATTTCCCTCGACTTGAAAATATCACCAAATTTTAGTAGACCTTATTCAGTGTACAACTTTTTATCCAGCCTTATTTCCTGTAATGACAAATGTGTAACTGATCTCCCCATCATGTACCATGACTGATATTTAATGATTTATAGAAAGCAAACTAGAATTTAGGTTTCAGTTTATTGTAATGATTTAATAGAACAACTTGAAACCTCCATTTCTAGACTTTAACAACAAACCTTAACAGTAATTATTTAAAATTTATTCTGGAGGTTCTAGACAATGAGAAACTTAGTCTTGAATGATGATGGGGTTAGTAAGGTTAGTTATGATAATGAGCATAAAGATGATTTATTACAAAACACTAGAATTCTAAATAACTATCTAAACTTTGAGGGTCTTAACTTCCTAGACTTTGACTGCATTGTATTTCACTGGAATTCTTCTCACTCGTTTATTTCCCAATTTATCTGGACAAGACAACATGTAGACTATAGGCACTTAATGAATTTACATGCAATAGCTTAATTGAAGGTTTACAAGCTAAGTAATTTGGACTCGTGCACAACACTGGATTGTCCGCAAAAAAAGAGCACTTAAGTTTTGGATCTCCTTAGTGCTAAACTTCAAAAACATACCTTCTGGTTTCAATAATAGACTATGATCTTGTCTTTTCTCAAGTTCAGCAGGGACTATCAGGCTAAATACTGGACTAGGTCTTAACACTAGCCCAGAGCTGTTTCTAGCAAGATGCCCTATTAAACTAATTTCAGTACTTTTGCATCAATTACGGTATCTGCCTATGCTCAACTAGATTGACTTAATTAACACTTAACTAGAGGCTGCAAAAGCCAAGTGGCTGGAAAGAGAAAAAATACATAAATTTTAAAAATAAAAGGAATAAAGAAATAAGAATCGGCAAAGCCCTACAATGTTCTGTCTTTATTTTCCAATTTCCATTTCTTTAAAGAACTCATAGTAACAGGGTTAACTCAGTTTCTGAAAACTCAAATCAACACAAATTAACATGATCAAAAATGTAAACCTCCTGATCAACAGGCAGATAGACTGACCATTATGAAATGCAACTGGACATTCACCCACCCAAGATTACCAGATGCATGTTCAAACACGTGACAACTAGTGCTAATCTGGTGACGTGCCATTTTCCTTTAATCAACTAAAATGCTAATACAGTCACCCCTTGCCATTCACCGGTATTTCATTCCATAGACCCCACAAAGAGCAAAATCCACAAACCACAATATGAAGGTTCAATAGGAAAAAGGGGGGTTTATGTGCCTGGGGACCCCCAGACATGGGGTTAAATAGCATTAGAAAAGGGGTTTCTACTGATACTGTATTAGAGAAACTGCACAAGTACTGTAGTAAGAGCACCCTCAAATTGGAAATGGATGCTAAGTGATCAGGAACAACAGGACTTGCTCCCAGTTGTGGATGTAAAGTTTTGGCATTGCTCCGATACATTCATCTTGTACATGATGTATAAATAATAATGCATGTAAAATAATATATAAAGTGTAAAAACTTGTAAAAAAAACAAATTTCAAAAATACTACAAAAATGTAATAATCCATAGCAGTATGAGAAGGAAAACTCAATATAAACTACCTGGTTGTACAAAGGATCATGACTCCAGATTCCTGGGATCTTGGGAGCATTGCTCCAGTAAATTTGACCATGAGAAAAAGTAAATTTGGGTTTGGGTTTTGTTCATCCGCTAGACGTTATGCAATTTTTTTGCGTATACGTTCTTGTACAAACCAATTTTTTTAAATTACAAATTTAGTTATTTTAAGTTTAGTTGGTAATTCCATATTTAACAATTATTTTTATTAAGCTTCAATGTTTTGATAATTAAAATTTTATTAAACGTATATTTTTTTAATATAAAATTATCAGGATTGGACTATGTTCCATTGATCTCGGCCAGGTTTGATAAATTGGCCAGATAATTACTTGTGTGGTTTTAAGTAATCCACCATGACTCTAGAATTGAAAAGTTTAGTTAAGTTTAAACTTACTTTTTACTTACTTTAACTTACTCTTCCTTACTTTTACTAAGTTTAAAGCACTTACTTTTACTTACTTTCATTGTACTATATTTACTTACTTTCATTGTACTATATACTTACTTTCATTGTACTATATTTACTTATTCATTGTACTATATTTACTTTCATTGTATACTATTTACTTACTTTCATTGTACTATATTTACTTACTTCATTGTACTATATTTACTTACTTTCATTGTACTATATTTACTTACTTTCATTGTACTATATTTACTTACTTTCATTGTACTATATTTACTTACTTTCATTGTACTATATTTACTTACTTTCATTGTACTATATTACTTACTTTCATTGTACTATATTTACTTACTTTCATTGTACTATATTTACTTACTTTCATTGTACTATATTTACTTACTTTCATTGTACTATATTTACTTACTTTCATTGTACTATATTTACTTACTTTCATTGTACTATATTTACTTACTTTCATTGTACTATATTTACTTACTTTCATTGTTTTTTACTTTTTTTGTACTATATTTACTTACTTTCATTGTACTATATTTACTTACTTTCATTGTACTATATTACTTACTTTCATTGTACTATATTTACTTACTTTCATTGTACTATATTTACTTACTTTTACCATACTATATTTACTAACTTTTACTTATTTTGTATTTTTTCAGGTAGTCAATAATCAATAATTGATCCTAATATTGATGAAGTTGGAGAGAAAAGTGAGGGTGTTAAAAGGGGTTACTTTTGTGGTCAATGCAAGAACAAATATTCAAAGAAGCAAAACTGGGAGGAACATTTTAATTCAAAAAAAAATATTTGTTACAATACAAGAGGTCCCAGAGTTTGGGCCCACAGCTTAGATATTGCAGTAAAGAAATACCAGGATGAAGTGCAGCAAAGAGATACGGCAAAGCAGTCATTTAATTTGTTCACAAAATGTGCTAGTGCTAGACCTCAGAAAAATGAACCAACTTCATCAACTGCTAATCTAGAAATGAAACTTTTTCACTAGATGTTTCACGACTGAAGAAAGTGCTTCTCTTCCACCTAAGAAACAAAAGGTAAGTGAGGAATCTGCGCATCAGACTAAACAAAACTGCTTTAGAGGAATTTGAAAATTCCCAAATCCAGAAGACATTGAATGCAATTTTGCGCCTAACAAAGAAACTCACCAAGCTGTTGTGGTTAATAAAGAGAAGAGTCAAAATATGCCTTCAAGTTCAAGTGTTGCATCCAAATCTAATAAAGCAACAAATTTGACATTTCCATAGCCCATTTAAGCAAGTGTAAATCAATACAAGAAATCCTGAACAATGATTTGATCAAATCTACATTCAAATTGGTGGAAAAGAAGGATCTAGGGCATGCTGATGATTCATTTTCAGTACCAAGTGATATAATGGAAAACATTGCAAATAGTGACACTAATATGCCTGATGTAGATATAGCTGTTGAGGATGATGATGATGAAATCAAGAAGATATTGATGATGCTTCTGATGAAAAATGTTTACATTATATTGCATAGCTTGCACAGACCCCAAAGCATGTGCTTCAGACAAACATTCTAACATAAAAGGTTACTTCAATGTTAAAGATTTAACCTATGTATGCAAACAAGGAGAAAATCAAGAGAGATGGTTTAGAAATCTGAAAACCCACCTGAAGACACATTTAATTAAACTTCAGCATCATCAAAGAGCTGCTGTTTATGAAGTGATGAAAACATCTTCTGAACACTACTAAACGCATAGAAGACTTATGTGGCAACATCTTATACTACATAATGAAAACAAACACTGCATGGGCTCTAATCCAGTACTTCTAGCTATATTACATAGGTCAGGTTGTGAGGTGGAAATTTGAATCATAGCACACATGCGTGCGAGACAATTTGTGAGCTATTAGATAATCAACTTAAAGAACAACAAACTGTAAAGTGGTTCTTAGAACAAACTTCAGTAACAATAACAGCTGACATTGGAACAATTTTGGGATTAAGCATGCTAGTTGTATTAGTCATGAGTGAAGAAGATAAGACTGTAAAACTTGCTGGGATAAATTTAGTACGCAGCAAATCAGGAGTTTATTTGGCCAATGAAATTTTTGATGTGTTGAAGTCTCCTAATCACTTGAAACTATCTGAAGAAGCAATTAAATCCAAGGTATCTGGAATGGTTGGAGATGGGGCTTTTTGTAAGGAAACGAGCCATTTAAAAATGAAATGAAAAAGGTTTAGAGAAAATTTCAAATTTCGATGGGACTTAATGCATCTTGTGAACAGAGCCCACGTTGATGCATTGAAGAAAATTTGTAAACTAAGTGAGCTTTTAGACTTTATTCAGAATCACTCTTCAAATCTGAGATCAGGCCTTGACTATACCAATATGGTTCTTGACAATATCATTGGTTTTAAGAGACCAAAACTCAAATCTGATACTCGCATGGTTAATTACGAATTTGATCAATTTGACAGATTTGTGGAAAATTGTGTGTTTTTGATCATCCACAAGAGAAAGAAATTAGTGCCAAGTTCTATGTTTGATTTCCTATTAACAAAGATTATGTTGCAAGTAGCTCAAAAAAACCACAGTTAGTGCAGAATTTGTAGAAAATATATTTTATAAAGAAGGAGGAAAACTGTTATGTTAAGAGTGATGGAAACAATTTCCAAATTAGCTAATGGAGGAAATGCAAATGATGTAGTTTCTGATTTAAGCACGATACCACAGGGCAGCAAAAGGAACTAACAGCTGAGGATTACATCCTAAATGAAGTTACAAATACATCAAGAAACGTTCTGATTACTACCAGGTTGCTGAAGTTGCTAGACCATCCAGAACCAGATCTGAAAGTAGTTTTACAAAAGACTGTGATAAATTGGCTGACAGAATATATAGAACAGCTGTGGAAGGAATCACAGAGAGATTAAAGCTTTTGATAAAGATGGATCAACTCCTGGAGTGAAGCACCAGCTGAAGGGACATTCTCCATTCTTGGTTACATTGTTGAACACAAAGGATCCATTAAGCCATCTCATTTGACTAAGCTGTGCAGAATTGTGAAGGAGGGTCCAGCTCCAGGCACTAGATCTGCTGTAATGATCACACGAAGCCATTGATCAGGGCCAAGCATACATGGCGGTAAATTCACAACAAATGCCTACATGCAAGGTCTAACATCGTCCACTGTTGCTGCTGCAATGAATAAATAAACTGTACATTATTGTATTATTATGTTTAGCTAAAACAATTTGTAATTGGTATGTCGTCAATTCAAGAGTTTACTATCATTAACCTATCTAGTGGTGTAAAGGGAAAAAAAGTAAATTCAGAGCTGTGCTCAGTAAATTTTTTCAAATCTGGTCATGCTTCGGGGTCACCAATTGTAGCTGGTTCTTCTTGGTGCTACTTGTAGTTGCCGGGAAGAATGAAGGATACGAGAGGCAAGCTATCGCTTTGTTGGGTATCTCTTTTAGGGGCCTCTCGTGTCCTCTTCTCTCCCTGTCATTTGGGGGGTTGGTGTCTTGAGGAAAAGCCGATCATTTTCAGAGTTTATTGAGTTCTTGGTTGGCTGAGGTTATTTTACAGAAGATTTTGTTATTCTATATACAGCTGAATTAATTAAATATATATATATATATAAAATTTATGTACAATACTTATTTATAAAGATTATATATGATTCTTAAAATTACACAATGATAAAATATATACAATTTGGTACGCGCAAAATTGGTTGTCGGTAACTAATATAAAAATATAAATGCGGAAAATTAACTGCGCGGCCCCACAGGTTCACTTGGTGGAGTTTTGGAATCCACTCCAGTATCTGCGGTACAAATAGAGCAGTGGACAAAATCAGAACCCTATTCTGTCTAGGGTCATCCATTTCTGCTCAGTTGGTTGGCCTACTAAGGTTGAGAGTGAATTACAGCCCTTTTATCAATGTCAGTCTGGCCTCTCAATTCAAAATGGCTGTCTCTTATGGGGCCACAGTGATTATTCCAAATGAAGGCAGGTCAAATTTAGTGAAGGAACTTCACGCTGAACACATGGGCGCAACAAAAATGAAAGAGCTGGCGAGAGCTTATTTCTGGTGGCCTGGTTTAGATGGAGAACTCGAATCATTGGTTCGTTCCTGTCAAAGCTGCCTAGAGAACAGAGATCTCCCAAGGAAAAGTCCACTTCATCCTTGGGAATGGCCTACTATACCGTGGCATAGGATCCATGTTGACTATGCAGGTCCTATAAATAATACTTATTTCCTAGTCATTGTGGACGCCTACTCTAAGTGAGTGGAAATTTTTACAACCACTTCCACGACTTCGTGTGTTACTATTCGCTTACTCCGTTCGGTTTTGCTCGTGGGGTTTACCGTAGTCCTAGTTTCCGACAATGGTACTTGTTTTACCAGTGAGGAATTTCATTCCTTCATCCACCTAAATGGCATTAGACATGCCAGTCTAGTGTTTTCCACCCATCTACTAACGGTCTCGCGGAAAACATGGTCCGTACTTTCAAAGTCGGCCTTGCGTCATCTCCGTGGGAGGAAATGCAAGTGGTGT
>JAJOZX010003495.1:0-455000 GCA_023014485.1 Bathynomus jamesi
TGATAAAAGTGTCTTTATATATATATATATATATATATATTATATAATATATATGTATATTATATTATATATATAGGTATGTATGTATGTATGGGTTTTTTTATTTGCCTGTTATTTCTTTATGATTATTTAGGCTGTGACAATATATCACTAAGGTACTATTTTGTAATAATTTTTTCTCAATTTATATTATATTTATTTTATTTCTTTATTCTTCTGTGACCAATATAAATGTTGGCTCCTCCCACAATTTTTTTCTATGCTTACTATATATATGTATATATATATATATATATATATATATATATATATATTATATGTGAATATGTATGTATGTATGTTTATTTTGTAACCTATATATTGCCTTGATCTGTCCTTTCACTCCAGTGTTCCTGAGGATGTCATTAGACGAAAGCGCTTGAGCACCCCTTTGTGTTTCTTTTTTCCTTCGTTGTTTTATTCATCATAAATACTTTCACGTGTCACTTTCGTGAAATTTTTCATATATATGTGTGTATATATGTGTATATATGTATGTATATATATATATATATGTGTGTATATATATGTGTATGTGTATATATATATATATATATATATAATATATATATATATTTAATATATATATATATATATTTATATATATATATATATATATATATATATATGATACACACAGACCGTGCATGGAACAAGGAACTCTTCTGGGATAATTAAATCCACTATAGTCCGAATAAGTAATGGTAAATGACAAATACCATAGTTTTTCTTTTTCATGATGCAAGCCCGACGTGGGCAACGGGTCTCTCGCAAAGAGGTCCCATAAATATAGCTTCCCTCACCAACTATCTGCAAAGCAGACAGGATCCAGCTTTGGGACATGATCTAGGGTTTAAAGCAGCCTAGCCCCACTACATTTAGAACCTCAATATAAGTAAAAGACTCGTTGCATTCACGTCGGATTGAATAAATCAAAGAAAAAGGGGTAACTATTATATTTTTAGCCAAAACCAAAACTTAAACCTCAACTGGCAGAATTGAGCGTCCACTTTTCAAGGCACATAACATGTCCGTTTCATATATACATATATACAGGGGCGCCCACAGGCGGACGCACAGACGCACGTGCGTCCACCATATTTTAATTTCTAGAAAAGATGAAGACCAAATTTTAATTTCTTAGAAAACCTGTGGGATAGGAGCACAGATGGCCTAGTTATTTTACTTATTTATTGCGCTGCGTCCCGCAGTATCCCAACCTAAAAAAAATCGTGCGTCTAATTTTTTAAAGGCTACGAGCGCCCCTGTATGTATATTATATATATATATATATATATATATATAATATATATATATATTTACATACCTTACCTTTGGTTAACCTTTAGTTAGCTTCCGCCCGAATTGTTCATTCTGACGAAGGTCAAGCTTTTCACTCCACCTTAGACCTACAGTTTAACGTGGAATCCGAACCACGCCCCATCAGCAGCCCAGCGTCTTAACCACCTAGGCCACTTACGGTACCCATTTATCTACCAACCACTTTCTTTGTTGTGTGGAAGGATGAACAGCTGGGTTTTTCTGAGCGCCGGCTGCCGTCAGGTCTCGAACCCGGGGCCGATGGATTCGTAGTCATCGACGCTAACCACTACACCACCGAGGCGCATATATATATATATATATATATATATATATATATATATATATATATATATGAGGTGTATGTGAACCCCAAGAGGTAACCTAAGGATACTCTTACCCATATATATGCATGTAGGTGCGTAGGTATCCTAAACAACAGAAGTAGAGAAATCCTTTCACTAATGCGTTTCTTATGAAAAACGAAGTCAAAATTCTTCTGCATGAAATTATTATTATTATTATTATTTCTATTATTATTATTATTATTATTATTATTATTATTATTATTATTAATATTATTATTATTTTTACTTTAACAGTTTTTTAGAATTTTCTATGTACGACAAATCATATTTTCAGTTAAAGTAAATCTCGATAAACTACACACACACACACAGACACACAAACAAACACACACACACATACACACATACTGTATAATTTCTAATATATATATATATATATATATATATATATGATGAATAAAACCACGAAGGAAAGGAAACACACAAAATGGTGCTCAAGCGCTTTCGTCTAATGACATCCTCATTAGAGGATGTTCCTGAGGATGTCATTAGACGAAAGCGCTTGAGCACCATTTTGTGTTTCCTTTCCTT
The DNA here is from genome assembly GCA_023014485.1 of Bathynomus jamesi. NCBI lineage: Eukaryota > Metazoa > Arthropoda > Malacostraca > Isopoda > Cirolanidae > Bathynomus > Bathynomus jamesi. The sequence continues at coordinate 2,259 of JAJOZX010003495.1, forward strand.
CGTGGTTTTATTCATCATAAATATTTTTCACGTGTTACCTTCGTGAAATAATTTTCATATATATATATATATATACTTTGATATCATTTTCTGAAGTAAAGAGGTTAATTAAAGAGTTAAAGACTGGTTCTGCGTCAGGTGTAGATGACTTATCGAATGAGCACTTAAAATATGCAAATGACGTAGTATGTTTGCATATATCATTGCTCCTATCAGCCATGCTTGCTCATAGCTATATCCCTGCACAGTTCATAAGGGTATATATCTTGCCCCTGGTCAAAAATAAGTTCGGAGACATTCTGTCCAGCAATAATTACAGACCTATTGTTGTCGCTTCCTGCTTCTCCAAACTACTAGGAAAACCCTTGTTACGCCGATTAAATGATTTCCTATGGACATCTAATCAGTTTGGCTTTAAAAAGTCCCACTCAGCTGACCTGTGTATCTATGTATTTAAAGAAACAATATCTAAATACATTGACAGTAATTCAACTACCGTATTTATAGCTGTTTCCTAGATATAAGCAAGGCATATGATAGGGTGAATCACAATATTTTATTTGCAAAACTAGAAGACAGGAAGGTTCCTATGTACATATTAAATTTATTGAAATTTTGGTATTCCCACCAATCTTTCACTGTTAGGTGAGGCAATGTACTATCCGAGTGTTTTGGCTCCTCTTGTGGGGAGACAAGGCTCCTTGCTTTCCCCTGTGCTGTTTAATGTGTATATCGACGGATTAATTGCTTCACTTAATGAGGCAACAGTGGGATGTTGTATAGATAACACAAGGATAAATAACTTAGTTTATGCCGATGATATGATGTTAATAAGTCCCTCTGTTAAAGGTCTGGATCGGCTACTAAAAGTCTGCGAAGTGTATTCGCAGAAACATGATATTCTTTTTAACGTTACAAAAACTAAGGTTATGCAATAGGGTGGTCCATAATTTCACTTTTTAAAATTTTTAATGGTCCAACATGCTAATGTTATGGGCATTGGTGCAAGAAACAACATGGTTACCAGTTTTTGGAGTTCCGGTAATATCAGACCCCCCACCCCCAATTTATATTGCATAGTAAAAAACTGAGTAAAAACGACATCTTTTAAGCATTTCTTAAAGATTAATCATATTTAATCTTAAATAAAAGCATACATATTGCATATCAATTTATTCAGAAATCAACTTTGCACATTTTGGTGTATAAATTGATTATTTATTCGTAATAGTATACATAGAAATGTTCTACAGGGTGGGCCGTAAGTTTCCATACATAGGAAAAATTAAACGTTTGTTTTTATGTTTCAGATACCCTAAGAATATGCGTTTGACGTAAGATCTTGTTTACTGATGAAGCAAATTTTTACGTCAATGGAGAGGTTAATCGGCAAAACATACGTTATTGGAGTAATGCTAACCCTAACTGGCTGAGTCCGACGAAGATGCAAGGTGCCGGTAAAGTGATGGTGTGGGCCGGGATATGGGGTGACAGAATTATTGGACCAATTTTTGTCAGTGGAAATCTTAATGCCGAAAGGTATCTTAACATGTTGCAAGAAGAGATTTTCCCATCCCTGCTAAACGAGGAAGGTAACTTCCCAGTTTACTTCCAGCAAGATGGAGCTCCACCTCATTATGGTCTTCACGTGCGTCGGTATTTTGATCAGCAGTTTCCGGATGCTTGGATTGGTCGGCGTGGTCCTGTGGAGTGGCCTCCCAGATCCCCAGATCTCACCCCCTTGATTTCTATCTTTGGGGCACTTGAAGGCCATGGTGTATCAGGAAAAGATACGAGACATAAATCATCTAAAGGAACGTATCACCAACGCCATTACAAGCATAACGTCAACTGTGCTAATGCGTGTTCATCAACAGTGGGGAACACGTATTGAAATGTGTTTTCAAAACAATGGCAACCATGTAGAGCATATTATATAAATAAAAATGGTTGTCCATAAAAAAATGTTTATTTTTCCTATGTATGGAAACTTACGGCCCACCCTGTATAACAGCTGATTAAGCCAATATTTTGTTTTTCAGATATCCAATGATGTATATAGTATATGATGCATTTTTCACTTGGTTGATTCTAATCTTATTTTAAATGAATATCATGGGTACTCCTAAGAAATTAAATATAAAGTTAAGAAAAAGCAGTTATGATCCAGTTACTGGTAATCTTAAAGATGAACTGATTCCTACAGGACTATTCCAGCTACCATCCCAATCAGATGCACTTCAGCATTTCTATCATTTAAAAAGAAATGATATGGTTATGAACAATAAAGAAGAGGCTGCAACAGTTGTACTTAATAAAGTTAAAAAATTCTGGGACTTAGCTGGCATTAAAACGCAAGATATTTCCAAAAGCAGAAGACCAAAAGAAAAGATTCTGACTTTAGTTAATGAGTATGAAACACTGAAAAAACACAAAAACAGGAATACTTTCGAAGATAAAAAGGATATTTTTGGTAAAAAATTAGATATGCTATTGGATATATCGGCAGCAGATGCTATTGAAACAATAATGAAAGACAGAATGAGAACAACAAGAAACAAAGGCGAAGATATAAAATTCCTTGAAGATCAAAGAACTATTCGGAATATGTACGTCTCCAGCCTTGATAAGGCTAAGCCTGGGGCAGTACACTATGCGAGGTGGATGCCATCTGTATTGTATCCAGCAAAGATGTACGCATTCTCTGATCAAGCTGGGTATGATTCAAATATGATAGCAAAACTAGAGAGAATGTGCATATTCAACTGCCTCTACTATATAAAACCTTGGTTGCTTGCTTCCGTCGCCTGTGATGCACCTATCAACGATTTAAATCTTTTTAATGAACTCATTGAATATAAAAATTATGATCACGATGTAGCATCCAGTGCTCTTAAGGGATTAAATGGTCAGCTATGGTATCTGACTGAGGACCTAGTACCACTTGCTTTGTTTTCCCGGCAAATTTCAGATGCAGGAAAAAGTCTGTCAAATCAACCCGCAACACCCTCCTCCCAAAGGTCAGCCAATCTTCCCTAAGCTAACAAATACAACTAAGCTGTGTAAGTTAGTTGGTAAGGGTTCTTCAATTGTTTTCCAATGCTTGGGTACTAGTGGTGACTGGCTAAATGAACATGTTACTTCTTGGAAAATTGCAAATCTTTCCAAGTTATGGAGAACTTTGTCAAAAATATGAAAGTTGTGAATGATCCTGCCGAGAGAGCAATCAAGCTGATTGAAGATTTCAAAGACAGAATTGTTAATGATGAATCACAAAAACAATTTCTGGTAAAAGTTATAGAGCAACATCGACGCCTTCTTCCAGACTTCAAGAAAAAATCTTTGGCTGAAATGTATAATTATGTTAAGTGAGCGTTTATTGTGTAATGTTATGCAGAAGTATTTATCTTTTTAATTAAACTTTGGTATAATTTTTTAATCATTGTAAAAGGAATTCATTTTTGTTTAAAAATAAATGCAAAAAAAAAAAACGATGGGTCCTAGAATCAGGTTTGTTCCCACTCGAAATATACTGTAGCTGGCTTGATAAGCTGGTCTAATTTCGAGCCCATCGCCGCGAAGCTGCCTGGGATGATGCTTCAGGGTGGCGGTAACACCCCTAGAATATATAATTAATTAAAATAATATATTATTACCAAGAAAAAATAATATAGTCATATGTTTATTCACAGAGAAGCGGAAAAACTTTCGTTTTCTCAGTCAAATTTTTAGGTCCCATATAAATTGGGGGTGGGGGTGGGGTCTGATATTACAGGAACTCCAAAAACTGGTAACCGTGTTGTTTCTTGCACCAATGCCCACAACATTAGCCCGCTGGACCATTAAAAATTTAAAAAGTGAAATTATGGACTACCCTATTACGCAATTTCATCCTAAAAGCTGTAATCAGCCAGCTGATATAAGGTTTAAATTGAATGGTGAAGTAATTGAGGAAGTACAAGAGTTTAAGTATTTGGGTTAAACTATTACCAGCTCCTTGAGTGATGACTCGGATATAAGAAAACAATCTCGAAGCCTGTGTGCTAAAGGGAATATGACCATAAGGAACTTTCGATTCTGTAAAAGTGAAGCTAAAGACACTCTCTTTCGTACTTTCTGCAGTAATATATACGGACAGCAACTGTGGGTGAATTATAAAAAAGTTCTGGCAGAACTCTAAATTTGCTGTACAACAGGTCTTTTAGACTCCTACATAAATTACCCCCGAGATACTCAGCTTCGCAAATGTTTGCCACCCGCAATGTCCCGAGCTTCCCGGAGGTAACAAGACGTGCTCAACACAGTCTAATGCAAAGAATTAAAAAATCAACCAACCCGATCATCCAAGCTATCCATGAGTCCTGCCATTTATCTTCTAAGCTATGGACTTCTTGGTACGAAAACGTCTGTCTGTAGCTCCACTTAACTTCGACATTGCAGTATTATTTCTAATCAATTGTACTGTATATATTTCTATCCTTAGTATATGAACTGTCATTGTATTAATAATATTTGTCATATGGACTATACTCTGCCAATAAACCTTTTCATTTTTATTTTCATTTCATTTTCATATATATTATCGTGGGTAAGATAATAAACCCTTACTTCAGTTTATTCCTTTAAACATGATTCGTGCATTTTGAAGTCTTCAGGTTAACCGAAGCGCCTGTTTTCTGAAAGTAATTTCACAGCTCTTAGACAGTATCATATTGTGGCCCACAACGGGTTTTTGGCTCTAAAGATTTCTCAATCTAACGTCTCCATCATCTCTCTCTCTCTCTCTCTCTCTCTCTCTCTCTCTCTCTCTCTCTCTCTCTCTCTCTCTCTCTCTATTATTATTATACTATTATTATATTATATTATCGCTTAAGTAGCACTCTCTCCTCTCTCTCTATCTCTCTCTCTCTCTCTCTCTCTCTCTCTCTCTTCTCTCTCTCTATTTTTATACTTGGGGTGTGACAGCCCTCCGGTCCCGAGTCGTGGTATTCTAGAGGAACTGGCTGCCAGTTCCTTTAGGTTCTCTCTCTCTTTCGGGAGGGCGGGTGAAGTATTTTGCACAATCCGTCCCGTGGGTTACTAGGACCCCATCCCATCCTACTCTGTCCTTTTAGCTTACGTTAAGGTTGTTCTCCTCTGACTGCAAAAAAAAAAAAAAAAAAAAAAAAAAACTTTTAGTATTAAGTCTTTTTCTCTTCTTTACTATTAGGACCCGACTGCTACCTCATGCGTGGGAAGAGAGGCTTTGGAACCTCTATAAATAACACCATTTAACGCTCGTAGGTTGTGAGAGACTGGGATGGAGGGGTCCCAGGCGTAGGGGCGCGATGAATGGAGTGTGGCTAGTGCCCCGTTAAGCCCATTCCTAACGCGTAATGGCCTGACCAGCCCCCTGCGACCGTTCTTTGGTGACCAATTGATGGTGCTTGGCTGTACTGCTCTGAGGTGAGAGAGCTTTACTGCCCAGCTGGCTGCCAGGCCAGCGTAAAGTCTCGGGGTAGCCTCTGGTCTGGTGGGATATCCCTTGAACACTGGATTCTAAGAGTCTGGCCGCTTGTGAGTGACTAGTAAGATTTAGTAAGGGGCTGCATCTCGCTGTCGCTCCTGGCGGAAAATCCGTGACGCCTGCGTCGCGAGTGTTTGTCAGTTGGTAGCTGCGACACGTTTGGGACTGTCCGGCCTGGGGAGACCTTTGGTCGGTGCGGCAGCAGGAGAGGTGTAGTCTTCTGGAAGGGATGAACGTCACTTGCAAATAGGTGGATGCGTCTACGCGCGGGAAGAATTCACCCCCCCATTTTATATACTGGTCAGAACGTTTTTGAGAGTTTTCATTGCTAGAACGCTTTATCTTATTCAGAGTATTCAGAATTTGAAAAAAGAAAAAAAAAAGTTACAATGACTGGACCGCAGAAATTGAAGGCTGAATGTGCGAAGTGTGAAGTGAACCAGTGGGTGACGAACTTCAAAGAAGCTTGCTTCGAGAAGATCAACCACTCCAGCATGTGCCGCTTTTGCGAACTCATGCGGTTTTACGAGAAGCTAGAGGAGAGGGTCCGGCGGCTCGAGTCGTCCAGACCGGCTGTTGGAGGTGCGGCAGTCACTGACGAGGCTGCACTGCCGCCTAACCCGGAGCTCATTCAGGATAGGATAGCTGCCGTGGAAAGGCGGTCCAACGATGGAATGGACAGATCTCGGGACCGCGGAGAAAGGGTAGAGGTGCAACCAGGGGCCAGGGTCCTAAATCAGTGTCAGGAATCGCCAGCGACCCACGTGGAATGCTTGGAAACGCGGCGTAAGGTGGAGGGCGCAAAGAAGGGGCTGATAGAGAAGGTGGGAAGGGGTCGATAGAGAAGGTGGGAAGGGGCCGATGAAGAAAAAGGTGGGAAGGGCCTACTGATGGCCCAAAGAAACCGAAGGATGTAGCTACCGGTCGGGGTGGGTCGGGTGGTGTAACTGCGTGTATGGGTGGCGACGGGTTTCGAAAGGTCTCAGGCAAGAAGGCTGCGAAGCCGAAGCCTGAGACCCCAGTTGCCCCTGTCAGGACCTCTAACCGCTTTAGTTTCCTGTGCTCGAAGGAGGAAGACACCGTTTTGATTGGGGACTCACAGATCAGGGGCCAGGAGAAGTACTTTGCTTCTGCAAACCGGGATGGGAGGAAGGTAAGGTGCTTACCTGGGCGGGGAACGACTCACTTAAGGAAGGAGGTAGAGAAGGTGCGCGTGGCTAGTCGGAGGACTGCGATCGTTGTCCACGCTGGTGGCAACGACCTGTTCCTCAAGGCGGTAGGGTAGGTCTTTCGAGGGGATCATCACCGAGATCATGTCTCTTGCGGATGATCTAAAACTGAAAACAGACAGGGGAATGTTAATGGGAATTTTACCGCGAATGAATGCCAGTGACCACGCACTCAGTAAGGTCATTGGCATCAACGAGAGGGTGCAAAACTTGTGCGTCCGCTGGGCGTGAGGTTTATTGACCCCTTCGACGCATTTTCAGGTAGGTGGGACCTTTACCAGAGAGATGGTGTCCACCTCAATAACAAGGGTAAAGGTGTGCTAGGCGCGCTGCTCGACGGCACCTATACAGAATGGTGAGGTCGAGTCCGGGGAGAGATGATGGGCCCCCACCGGGGAGGGATGATGATGAGCCGGTGGCGGACGTACCTTCAACTGAAGGGTGCGTCCAGGTACAGGTGGGTGACCCTCCTACTACGTTGGAGGGGGCTCAGGCTCCTGCGGAAGTTGCCCCTCGTTAGTGAGGGGCTCTTCAACTCCCGACAGCCCTGGCTGTTCGGGAAACGGGTCGTGCTAGGGGGCGGTCAGAATAGGGGTGGCTCCCTCCGTGCAATGCTTTTTAATGCTAGGTCGATTAGGAACAAGTTTTGCGAGCTACGGGCGCTCTTAGCATCAGAATACCAGGATATCGTTGCTATCACCGAGTCCTGGATTCATACTGATCGTAGGGACTACGTTGGGGAGTTCGAAATTCCCGGGTATAGAATGTTTCGCAAAGACCGCACCCGTGAGGAGGGGGGTGGGGTACTAATATACGTCAGAGACACGTTGAGTCCGGTTGACTGCCAGTTCCGGTCGGAACGGGAGCTGCTTGGCGTCGATCTGAATGTGGGAGGGACGAGCTATATGTTAATCTTGGTGTACAGACCTCCGCATCTCCTCTTCGAGGAGGATACAGCCCTGTACACCGAACTCAGTAGCCTGCTAGGGGATAGGGTGTGTGTAGTTTTAGGAGACTTCAACTGTCGCGGCATAAAGTGGGAAAACAGGACTGCGATGCTGAAGGGAGGAGGCTAGTTGACTTTGCTGATGAGAACTTCCTCACTCAGTGGGTCAACGAGCTACACGAGGCGAAAGCGTTCTAGACTTAGTGTTCACGACCAGACAACCTCGTCACTGGCCTCACCGTTGACGAATCATTGGGCGGAGTGATCACGGTATTATTAGGTTCCGTGTGTGCGTCCCTCGGGTGAAGCGTAGTAACTCGAGAGGCAGTAAGCTCGATCTCCGGCGGGCGAACTTTGTTAGCCTCAGGGATAGCGTAGAGAGATGGGGTTAGAGGTTGGCGGCGATGTTGAGGGAGTGTGGAGTGCATTCCGGGACGAGTTTATGGTGCTGCAGTCTGCTGCCATACCCTCAAAACCGGTCACCCCTGCTTCAACGCAGCCTAAGTGGTTCAATCGTGACATCGCTTCGGCTATCCGAAATAGGAAAGTAGCGTATAGGAGGGCGAAGGCCAATCGTTCCCACGAGAACACTGAAGCGTATGTCCGCCTGTGTAGGGAAGTGAAGGCGAAGGTTAGGCTAGCGAAACGTAACGAAGAACTACGGGTGGCAAGCCTCTGCAAGGGGAACCCTAAGGAGTTCTTCAGTTATGTTAATAGTAGAAAGCCCATTAGAAGCATGATAGGTCCGTTAAAGGACGGAAGCGGCGTTCTGCGGACCTCCGACGCGGACATCGCTAATGTGCTTAATGAGTACTTTGCGGGAGTGTTCACCAGGGAGGATACCCGCGTCATCCCCGAGCCAGGCGTGAGGCACGAAGGTGCTGGCCTGGATAGTGTTAGATGTACCGCGACAGTCGTTGCCGATAGAATAGACAAACTGAGCGCGTTTAAGGCTCCTGGGCCAGACCAGTTTCTCCCCAGAGTGTTGCGAGAAGTGCGCGACCAGGTGGCTCCCCACCTGGCTACAGTCTTCAACAAATCGTTGGAGATGGGCCAGGTGCCTGGTGACTGGAGGGAAGCCAACGTGACCCCTATCTTTAAGAAAGGGGATCACGAAAGTCCAGGGAACTATCGTCCCATTAGTCTCACTTCAGTTGTAGGTAAATTATTAGAAGGGATAATAGCTGATAGGATCGTTGACCATTTGGATTCCTACAAGCTGCTTGGGGACTCCCAACATGGGTTTAGACGGCATAGGTCGTGTCTCACCAACTTGCTCGAGTTTTTCCACGTCATGTTGAGTGAGTACGATAAGAGTAGGGCGATTGATATACTTTATCTCGACTTTCAGAAAGCCTTTGATAAGGTACCTCACCGCCGGCTAATGGCGAAAGTGCGCGCGCTGGGTATCGGTGGGGAAATAGGTAGGTGGATTGAAAACTGGCTGAGGAATAGGCGGCAGAGGGTGTAATTAAAGGGGCTAGTTCGGGTTGGGCCTCGGTCACTAGTGGGGTTCCTCAGGGTTCCGTTTTGGGGCCACTGTTGTTTATCATTTACATAAATGATATCGACGGTGGCATCGTCAGTCGGATCGCCAAATTCGCTGATGACACCAAGCTTGGGGCCAATGTTGGGACGCCCGAAGCGATCGAGGAACTGCGTGCGGACCTAGGTAGGATAGGAGAGTGGTCCGAAAAATGGCAAATGCCGTTTAACTTGGGTAAATGCAAAGTGATGCACATTGGCTACGCCAATCCCAAGTCGGACTACTCGATGTTGGGTAGTAATATCGAGGTGACTGATTTAGAAAAGGACTTGGGTGTGCTAATTAGCAGCGACCTTAAGTTTACGAAACAGTGTGTAGAGGTGGAAAAGAAAGCCCAGAAACTATTGGGTTATATCAGGAGGCAATTTCAGTTTCGGAACAAGGAGATTGTGCTCTCACTGTACAATTCCCTTGTTCGGCCGCACCTGGAGTATGCTGTGCAGTTCTGGTCGCCCACCCTCAGGAAAGATATTGAGAGGCTGGAGCGAGTGCAGGCGAGGGCCACAAAGTTAATCCCTTCCGTTAGGCATATGGGCTACAATCGACGGTTACGCGCCCTGAACTTGTTTTCGCTTGAAACTCGGAGGCTGCGCGGTCAACTGATCGAGGTTTTCAAGCTCTTACGCGGGTTCAACGATGTCGATTTTAGAAGTATGTTTAGTTTAAATGATAACCCAACTCGCAACAATGGTTGGAAGTTGGATTTGAAACGGTTTAGGACTAGTGTGTGTGGGAATTACTTTACGTATAAGATCTGTGACACATGGAACAGGTTACCTTCGGAAGTTGTGAACAGTTCCTCTGTGGATCAGTTCAAGAAAAGGTTAGACCAAATCTTGCACACTATTTGAGTGTGTAAAATTTTCCCTGGCACCCGTTGCCATTGGTACCTCCTCGGTATGGGCCGCAAGGCCTTTTGAGGTACTTCTTTTCCTTGTAACTTGTAACTCTCTCTCTCTCTCTCTCTCTCTCTCTCCTCCCTTTCCTGTAAAATTTCCTGGCTACTTTTCCAGGGTCAAGGTATTTTCTTCAACCTTTTTCCGTACCTGCCTCTGGCAGGGAGGGAGCGGAGGGTGGGGAGAGAGCCTTCTACTTTTCTATCCAGTTTTCTACTACTGCTAGGATAGTTGAAAGAAAAATAAACTTTTACAAAATTTTCCCTGGCACCCGTTGCCATTGGTACCTCCTCGGTATGGGCCGCAAGGCCTTTTGAGGTACTTCTTTTCCTTGTAACTCCTTGTAACTCTCTCTCTCTCTCTCTCTCTCTCTCTCTCTCTCTCTCTCTCTCTCTCTCTCTCTCAGTATTGTTATTTTTATCATTATTATTATCTCTTTTTCTACCATGCATTCGCTGCATCACCTAATTCTCTAAAGTACGAGAAGCACTATTTTCGGATAAGGTAAATTTTCTTTAGGACCATTCTTGATTTAAACAAAACACTGCTTTGAGGAATTGAATCCTAATCCAGCGTACTGTGAGCGTATTGGTTTTTTTGATAAAGATAATCATGTCTAATAAGAATTTAATAATGTTTTGTTTAATAAAGAAGAAAATAATGTTAAATAAGAAATTTAATTATGGTTTGTATGTAAATAAGAAATTGATAATGTTTTGTTTGAAATTAAAAATATAAAAATACAAATTGGCAACATCTGAAATGTTCCCAAGCTGGAGGTTGAGTAAAATGCCCAATTTTGGAAATTTAGGTTTTGACGGGGTTTGCTCCAATAAGGTGTTTTTCGTATTAGTATGTTATTTATTTAAAATATTAATTGTGTCTCTCTCCGCATTAAATGTTAACGCTAATTCCGCCGTCGCACTACCCCGTTGGTCTAAAGTATTTCGGCATAAATAAAAAGTCAGTAAATAGTAAATAAAAGTGTGTTTAATCCCCGGTCTCTTTTTTGTTCGAAATCATAATGCCGGCCACGGCTATCCGTCTGCCCGCGTTTATAAAGCACAGTGAAGCAAGTGAAAAGAGAAGAAAGAGCAATGATAAGAGAATCTGAATAAAGGAAAGTAAATAATAAATTGTAAATGAGGGGGATCACTACATTTTTGGTGGCGAGCGGTGTCCCTTTAAATGAATTAAAAGAAGGGCATTCCCACGTCTTCTGTACGCGCCTTATATTTCTGCCAAATGCATTACTACTCGTTTTTTTTTCGTCTTTATAAAATTAGTAAAAATTCTGTTTCGGTAAATTAAACAGTAAAATGCATTGTGTACCTCAGTTGTAACCAGTAAACACCCTTTGGGTGTGCTCCATTCCGTAAAAATTAATTTTACCTGTAATTCAACATGGCGCGGGTCATTTTTGAAATTTCTTCTCATATCGGCATTTTCGAAATCTTCACGTAGTCAGACTCTGTTTTCAACGGTTTCGACTCAAAAAATTTATTCCAAGAATAAACTGAGTCGGTTTTCGGCGTTATTTTGTTTTCTTCAGATTTCGTTTTCTTCAGTCGTGGAGAGAGACTTATTTAAAATCTAGAAATCCCGTCCAATGGCTCATTTCTTTTGTTTTCTCTTCGACTTTTATTACTCTTTATACAGCCTACCTATTTTCTGTTTAAAATTTGTTTTGTGTTTATGTTTTCGGCATTAATAATAATTGTGATAATAATTAGTAAATAAAGCATATATGGAGTTAAATTATTTGAGTCGTAATTAAATTGACATGCATTTTCATAGGGTAGGTCTAAAATTCGGAAAGTAAATGTGACGCTTGCATTTCTAGGTATATATATGTATATAGTAGCGAATTGTAAAAGATTAAATAAGTAACAAAATTTTCAAGTATCTAGTGGCCAGTTTTTAAGATTGTTCTTCGACAGATGTATATAATTTAAGGGTTTCAAGCTACACATGACCATCATATCTGTATAATTTTAAGGTCGCTTTATAATTTTAAGGTAAATACTTTTAATTTTAAGTTTTAAAATCGAAAAATAATGATTAAAAATACTAATTTATACTGGGTCGATTCGGACTGATTGAGGCTATTATGCTTGCCGTATATAAATTGTGAGAAATTTTTTTTATTTGAAATACAGGAATTGTTTTACTAAATTTTTTTTATTAATTAATTTCGGTTTTTTTAATTTTCAAATATATTCATTTTTATTCTATAGGTGGGCTGATTTTTGTTGTCTATTTTTTTTCATCTTTCATGAGTTTTAATGAAAATTCCAAGTGATATTTTGTATGGATAGGTTGATTAAATTTTTTCTGTTCTGAAATTAGATTTTATTTTGATGAGTGTTTTTGCTTAATATTTTAATTTGGTTATAAATAATGAAATTTTTTTTTTTACGTTCGCGCATTTGCACAGAAATTATTACAAAATTATTTCATGATGTAATCCAGTTTGATTTGGTTATAGATATTTTTATAGAAGTTCGCTTACAAACAAGTGAACACGCTCTTCATAATGCAGTGAATTATTTAAATTTTTGTTTACGTAGTAAGTTGCGCTGTATTTTTGGGTTCATAATATCTGTTCTTATTTATAATAACGATGAAACTTTGTATTTAGTTTCACTTGGAAACGATAAATTACTGGAATTCCTGTGATTTACAAACCATGTTGGGTTTCGTGTTGAAGGAGAGAGTTGTCTCTCAGATGTCATTTTGTGAATTATGAATTTTCTTCCAGTGAAATTTAACGGTGCAGGTTGGAATTAGTGTATTAAATCAATTTTCGTTATTAATATTAAAATTTTTGTTATTTAATGATTCTGTTTAGGAAACCGTTTATTTTTTAAACTTCATTTGGGTTTACTCGTGCAATTTGAAGTCTAGATTGATTGCTGATTGGAAATGGAGCATTTCTAGATTGCCAGTAACGTTTTTGTGGTATCTATGTGCACTCCCCACAAAGTATAAGATGGTTCATTGTTATAGGGAATTGATCACTTGAAGTTTCTGGTTTTCATTTTTGTCTTTTGTATCGAGATGTATCGATGTGATTTCTGAAGGTAGTTGAAATAATATTTTTTTAAATTATAATAACGGTTACTATGTATGGGCGCGTTTAAATTTATACTGTGCAGTATTGTTTCGTTGCGTTTGATGATTTTTTATTATCTACTCCGATGTAACTGCCATAAGTGACTTTATTGGTAGCTATTCTATAATTAAAATCTTTTGCGAAATTCTGCAAAAATTGTCATATTTTTCCCTAAATTTGGCCAGAGCAAATTATAGTTATTGTTTCGAAGTGAAGTGTCGAAAATTTTTTTTAAATTAAGTGTGAAAAGTGGTAATCAGCATGAGTACAAACTTTTAGATAATTTTTTTCAAATTTTCGAGAGGCTCGATTTAGAAGCAACTAAGTTGAATCCGAATTCCACCCATTGAGTTTAGTTAACCCGAATTAAGTGATCGATCACTGATGAGAGAGATGAGAGAGAGAAGAGAAGAGAGAGAGCGAGAGAAACGAAACCGAATGCGCAGCGACTTAGTGTAGGACAGTTTCGATCGAAGTTGGTCTACTGGTATTTCGGGCAGTCCTGGTCCCGCTGCTTGATGCTTTGCTCAATATGCGTTTTAGCACTAGGTAGGCAAATCGCGAGAGTTTGAACGAGTGTTTAAGGTTTTACTGTCCTGTCCATACAGGCATACAGTAGATTCGTTGTGAAACCACCTACGGCGAAGTGATCGTTTGATTAATGACATGTAGTGAATCTCTTAGGTGGACGTAAGAGGAGCAGCGTTCACCGACAAAAGTTGAGATGAGAGAGGCGAGTTTCTTCGTCGACATCTAGAATTGCAAATATATATATATATACATTAGTGGTGGACCGGATGTAAGTTTTTCAACATCCGCGGATGCGGATCTTTAATTTCAATATCTGCGGATGCGGATGCGGATATTTAGTTAATCTATCAATATAATATAGAATTATGAATATATGATATAATTTTTCAAATTTCGTGATATTACTATTATGGCAGGCAATGCATAAGAATTAAAATTAATATTAATGCGCGGAATATTCTCCTATACAAGCGTCGTTCTTTACGTTAATTATCTGCGTGTTTGCAGTTTAAATGTATATAATGTACGGCATGCGGGAGGTGCCCCCTTGGGGCATTGGTTTCTGCGCGTATGTAGATGAATTACGGCATTTGATTGAGTGAGGCCCGTGGTGTAATGGTTATCATATCTGACCGGCAATCGGAAGATCCCGGGTTCGATTCCCGGGTGGTTACCTCATTTTTCATTTGTTTTCTTCTCTCGCTCTCATCTTGCGCGGTATATTCTCCTATACAAGCGTCGTTCTTTACGTTAATTATACTCCGTGTTTGCAGTTTAAATGTATATAATGTACGGCATGCGGGAGGTGCCCCCTTGGGGCATTAGTTTCTGCGCGTATGTAGAGGAATTACGGCATTTGATTGAGTGAGGCCCGCGGTGTAATGGTTATCATATCTGACCGGCAATCGGAAGATCCCGGGTTCGATTCCCGGGTGGTTACCTCATTTTTTCATTTGTTTCGTTCTCTCGCTCTCATCTTGCGCGGTATATTCTCCTATACAAGCGTCGTTCTTTACGTTAATTATACTGCGTGTTTGCAGTTTAAATGTATATATATATATATGTATATAAATATATAAAGTGTGTCCCAGAAGTCTTAGAGCGGTTTTATTTAGCTATAACTTTTTTGTTTGGGGATCAAATAAAACAGGTTTGTAACACTTGAAAACATATTTATTGCGATTTTAATTGCAAATTTAATATCTGGTGAAAATCTTCATTTTCATTGTGTAAATCTAAAATCGCATTAGCATACTTTATCCGACTCTGATGATCTTTTGGTTTAATTTCTTGAGTAATTTGAATTTTGTATGTGTAAAGATTGATATCTCTTAAAATTCGATGTAAGGAACTTCTTGAAATGTTTAATTCCCGGTTGCGTCATCGGATTGATATGGATTTTCCTCAACGCTTTCATGAACCATCTCAACCAGAGTTGGACTTCGGCTCGTCCGAGAACGCCTAGTCCGTGGTTCGTCTCCCTGACCCTTTCCCATACGAAATTTAGCGACGTACCATCGAATAGCTCGCTCAGAAGGAGCAGAACGTGTGTTGAATTTTAATCGAAAAGCTCTCTGAGCGGCAACGATTGAAGAGTTGCTTGTCAAATGAAGTTCCACAATAGCCACTCTTTGTTCCACTGTCCAGGATTCCATTTTCATTAATCGCAGCAAGGGTACTTTATTTGAAAAATAAAAATAGATACATTAATCAAAAGAGAAAAAGTTATAGCCAAATAAAACCCCTCCAAGACTTCTGGGACACCCTTTATATATATATGTATCATGTGTATTTCATCTCATATATAATTCAAGAAACCGCGTCAGTATTGGCACCATGTTAAAACTGTAGACTACCAGAACCCATTTCTTCAGTTTATTTTTTCCTCTGAAGCGTAATTTGTGCTGCAGGTCTGAGGCTCTGTACAATTTTAAACAAGGGGGCTAAAACGAATAGAGGAGAAGAATGCTTATACGTAAACTCACTTTGAAGTGCAATACTGCTCATCTTTTTTCTCTTAAATGGGCATTCAAAATTTTTACTTTTTAAAGTTTGCTTTCTAGCAAGAATGTACCCATAAAATATTGTAAAAATTTCCTGATTTTAAGTATTAATTTATATCATATTTCAGAGGCATGGAAACTTTCTTAAAAAAATATGTGAACTTAATTGTGCCCATAAAAATAAATTAAAAATTTCTGTTTACAATCGCCCTTTTTTCTCTCTCTTAAAGGAACTGGGGGGAGTTGGGTCGTATTGCAAACACGTATCGTAATAGCATTGAAGAAATTCAACTCGACGACGATGATTTGAATACGGGGCTAGAAATTATACATGACATTCGGTCCTACAACCGGGAGACGCAGAGTGAATGCATTATCATCGAGGAAACAATCCGAATTTTTCTTTTTTCGTGTGTGTGTGTGTGTGTGTCGGATAAGAATAAGCCATGTATTTTCAACATTTTATTAAGTGATAAAACTATTGGGGACATTTTATAATTTATTGTTTTTGCATATATACAAATAGGAGTAACAATAATCTCATTTTATACATTATATATATATATTATATATATATATATATATATATATATATATATATATATCCAACTTAAATTAATTACAGAATTAAAGCCAATACATTTTAAATAAGTTACAGAACATAATCTCCGTTCTTATATGTTACACAAATTATTATTATTAGGGGATACATTTTATAAATTAGTTACAGAATTAACATCTATCACATTTTAAAATAGTTACAGGACATGATGCCCGTCCTTAAGCATTACACAAATTATTAATATTAGGGATACACTTTATAAATGTACACAATATAATAATAAAAGCTATACTGCGCATATTGTTACAAATTAAAATAACTGATCAAGGTACAATTATATACTATATATATATATATATAACATCACACAATACATTGAGTACCTACAAACGGGAACCGTTTTTTAATCTGAATGCATACCAGTTCGTCATTCCGTTCAGTGTCACACAAGTTGAATAATTTTTAAAATTTTTTAAAACATCCACCACGAGCCATATGCATGAGAAAGTACAAGCTGTACATGCCACAGACATTGCTGTAATGACTCTGGAATCGGTAAGGATTCCACACTATTTGGGGAATTTGCAGTTTCCGTGAAATTTTACAATAATTGCATCATTCCATGGATGCTCGCCCAGTAAACTAAAATAGTACATTCGCTCCCTATTTTTAAAATAAACGGCTATCCAATGAATCCCTTCTCCACCACTAACATTCATATTTAGAATAAGTGCACCGCAGTCTCTCGTAGTCGGTCATTTCAAAGTTTCATTCTTCGCAAACACGCCAATAAATTTGGTGCGTGTGAATCGATCACTCTTCATCGCTCACTGGAGTGTATTCGTGTCCATTTTTAAAAGTCTGTGACTACACCCCTAAACGTGTCAACTTAGATTAGGGCTTGCGACTCGAGATAAACTACCACACTAATGGGGGCGTCTAGCAGCTTGGCGAATTCCAATCTGATTGAGATGTTCCCACTCTGCTGAGGGCTTATGTGTGTGTGTTTATACTCGCAGATAAGTCGGGGGAGAGGTCAGAGGGGTACATATTAACCCTCTCAACGAGTTCCTTCTGCGTTACGCCGATTCCTAATTCGCTGCAAGTACCGGCAATATCTGCAAGGTTGATATACGCTCTCGAGCAAAGTGGAAACTCGTCATTTGTAGAATACTTCGTTTCCAATGTCCCACCTAAGGCCACCCCATTGACGTACAAGGTTATATTATTAAGGCCGAAATTTTCAAACTTATATGCGGTCTTTTTGTATTTTCCATTCACAGAAGCGTGCTCCTGTATTCCAATTAATATCCTTTTAGGTAGAGCTCCTAGAGCAACATTTTCTATCTGCTTCGATGTTAGCCCTGAGGGCACTGTATACAACTTGAGTTGGACTCTATTAATTGGGTATTTTACTGTGGCGTGTAGTAAATTTTTTTCAATTTCTAGTTGTTTAGGAGATATGCTTCCATAATATGAATCACCACAGGTTTCGCGCTCTCTTCTTGATCAGCACCCAGATTTAAGCAAATCTCAGGGCTCGTACTGGTGAGCTTTATTTTCACATCGACCCCCTTCACAGCAGTTTCTCCTGGAATGTGAAATCTGCGTGTAGGCGCCCGAAGCATTCATATATATATATATATATTATATATTTAGATTTTTTTAAATTTGGTCTTCATACTACTTCCATCTTTAGCTTGATAATAACCTTCGGCAGTTAAAAAAGTATCCTTCGCTTCTTTGAAAAGTTGAGGACATTTTTCAGATATGCTCGTAGGTGACAGTAGCCAGACCCTTCCGAGACGTTGATCTGATTTAAATACACGTCACATTGGCTGAATATGGTGTGTAGAAAGTTGGTTTCTGGGTATACAACGCAATCCTTTTCGCATTCCGTTCCATCTGTATAGGCTATCCGTAGTTCAGCGTACATATGCACACAATTAGGGTAAAAAAGTAAGGGCCTGAGCTGGGGATCACGAATTTTATAGGAGCACCCGGCGAGGTAATGGTGTTTAACGGATTAACTGTGATAAAGTCAATGTGAGCTATAGATACTTGTGTCGGCCAGCTCCGATTTACAATATTGTGAACTACACGGATGGATGAAACGTGCCATGACGCGTCAGAAATAGGGGCACCTCTCTCGACAAGTAGTAATCAGCCTATGATTCATAAGAGCAACGTCCTTAGCTTATATCAGTTAAAAATGTGGTCAACCACAGGTTTCATGCGCTTAGAACACTTCTTTTTATGGTCTTTTACGTTTAACGCTACGTGCTGGTAACCCCTTCTTCTTTCGTACAGGGCGCTTCTCCTTCTTCTTCCCGCCAGCACGCATTTTTCTCTATGCATCTTTGATGATTTCGTCCTGTGTACGCTTTAAGTGCTTTTTTAGAGCTTCTTTACGCTTAGCCCCGACCATTATGTCTTCTACAGTGTTAAGACCTGATTGTAACGCTTTCCGACCGAGTTATCTGGCTCCATTCTTCAGCAAAGGGACAGCTCTGATACCGCGCTGGTATCTCACCCCACGACAGACTGTGAAAGGCCTTCGGGTCATTCTATTGCAGTGCGACGGAAGTGCAAATTCATTGTTAAGCTCCCGTCACCGAATGGAAACTTTTCCACCCAATCGTTCTTATATATATTGAGATACTGGTTAGGAGGTTAGCTGCGACTTTGACGTAATGAGGGTTGTCGTATGTGATGCTTAAGCTCCTCCTTCTAAGATTGGGAATGTATCCCCAACGATATTGCTATAAATATAACACATGTCCGGGGGAGGTCATCATTGCTCACTTCTCCAATTTCAGCTGATACAATAAGCTGCACAAGTCATATTTGATTCGTGAAAAGTGTCTCTTTGGATGGCTGCCCCAGTGCCTCATATCTGCCCTCGGCTATAATTTTCAACAGCCCTTTGCCTTTAATATTTCTGTTAGCTTTTGATTTTAGAGTCAAAGTATGTGCCGGGGTATCTTTGTTTACGATTTCGTATACTAAATCAGACGTAAGATTTGAACTTTTCAAACTACCATTTAAGTCTCCACAACATCTTCGGTTGTATCATATTGACCCGGTCCTATTGTTACGTATGTAGTGTAATACTGCACCTCCCCACTCCAGGCGGTGCGCATTGTAGCGTCCCCAGTTACTCAGGCCTTTTAACACTGATCACGGTTTCTAGGAACCGTAAAAACGGATTCTTTATTATCAGTACATAAAAATTTGAAAGCAAATTGAAATTCGCATATTCCTACCTCATATGATTCACGGCCCAATTCAATGGGCCCATGGAGTTCTGTTACAAAGTTGGACAGGGTGATGTTAGGATGTACAGACAGAGAAGAGGACGGGAGTGTGACATAGAAGTGGATAGGCGCCATGTTGCATAGTATTTAAGCTGAAACTTTCTGGGTACCCTAGCCATTTCACTAGGTACATTTTTCTCTTTCCTGAACCTTTGCTGCGCAAAACGTTTTTCAATTTTAAACATTTTTTTTCCAAAATTAAATATCACTTTCTGCAGCTCGTCGCTGTAAAAGCCCCCTGCAATTTCTTCCCCATTCAAATCTTCAACGTAATACAGCATTATCTCGTCTTCAGATCTCAAGCCCTAACTTTAAATATCTCACGTGTCCAACCTTCGTCAAATCCCTTCGCGAATTTATTAACCGAACGCGACAGCCTTACATAATCACTGATTTTGAAACGCTAAGAGCGTGGTCGCACTCCACGAATATCTTTTCTCGCTTCACGTTCTGTGTGCGTACCTCTTTCTAAAATTTCGTTAGGTGTTGTTCCAATCGCTAGGTGGTGTGAACGGTTGTTGGATAAGGCCAGTGAATCCAGAATGTCTATATATCTGGATGTGTTTTTATGTTTAAAATAGCGATGCATGCGTTCCTTTATAGTAAGTTGAACTCTTTCAGCTAAAGATGCCTTATGTATAGAATTGCTAGTGTAATAACTGATATTAAACTCCGTCAACATGTTCTGAAAAGCGCGGCCTATAAATTCTTTCACCATGTCCGTACAAAAATAGCCAGGAATCCTTTTTTTTTTATCAACACCAACGTTTTGGTGGCTTTAGCAACTGTTTCAGGCGATTTATTTTTCAGAGGAATTAGCCACAAATATCTAGACAATACATCTATTACGAATAGGATGTAGCGGTAGCCGCCACTATACACTGAATATCTCTGCATGTCTGTTAAATTCGCCTGCCAAATAGAATCAATCGAGGCTGCTGTTGTCGTGGCTGTTTTAAACCTTTTTCTCACCGGCTTATGAAGTGTATATGGATCCTGCTCCCGCAAAAATCTCTCAACATCTTTTTTCCCTACTCCTTCTTTATAAACGCCTCTGTACAGTCTATTAACGACATCGTAGGAGGCTGGGCTAGAAATATCATAATAATGTTTTCTTGATATGTTAGCCAATTGCGTATTTTAGAGGTGCTCGGGTAGAGTTGGCAGTTGCTGTTTGGTCTCTTCTTCCTCCTTTTCAGAGATGATACCGCTGGGGGTGAAGGCGTTTTCAGCTGTGGTACATGCGAGGCTTGTTCCAAGTCTTTTAACCTGGTCAGATTACCTATCAGTGTTTTTGGGATGTTTATTTGCTGCAGTCTTGCTTTAATATGTTCCCATCCTGCTGGTGAGGGCCTGTCCCACTTTCGCACAAAGTCGTGTACGATGTCAATGATGTTCGAACCCTGTACCTTTGTTCCTTCAACAACAACCTCACCTGTATCGGTCCACTGTATAATAGGATCCTCACTCAAAAGATTATAAGACTTAAACCTTTATTCCTCAATGTATGTGGGAGACTGCTTTTTAATACATGCTCGATATGTTGCTGGGTCACTCCATTGTTCTTTGACTGTTCGTCTCTAGCCTCGGCCCCAGGTCCTATGACTCCACGATCAACGTCGTCCGCTCTGTGCCCAATAACTACGGGGACCTCTGTAAGATTCTTATAATTTTCGTACTCATGAAGAAATTTCGGCAGAGCTTCTTGGTATAAAATTCTTTTCTCATCAAGAGACATTTCACTGTTTAATTGGTCTAACAATTTCGCTTTCCATTCTTTTAAGTCTGTTTTTACTGGGTTCTAGAATCGTATCTGGACTCTGAGCTTTGTAGTGAAGCATACACCTCGTGTGGAATCACGACTACTTTCTTCATTATATTAAACTAGTCAGTAAAGGCCCCAAAACTGAAAATAAGATGGGTAGGAATGAGCACCCTCTTTGTACAATAAATCGCTTTTTCTTCTCCTCAGTTTGACTTTTACGAGCGAGTGCGCGTATTATATTCTTGAAACGACGTAGACGAGCCTTCTGAGGAGGTTTCATTGGTACATTACATTTTATAACGTTAAGACAAATTTCACATATGCATTTTTTGGATAGAAGAGTGGTTGCGTTGGATAGAAGAGTGGTTGCGTTGGATAGAAGAGTGGTTGCGAGGTAGAAAACAGAGGGTGGTCGTTGATGGAGCGGAGTCGTGTTGGGCTAATGTAGCGAGCGGCGTTCCTCAGGGTTCTGTATTGGGCCCCTTGCTTTTTCTTATATATATTAACGATTTAGATGTCGGCCTAGTCAGTACAGTTTCAAAGTTTGCGGATGAAACGAAGTTGGGTGGTAGGGCGATTAATGACGAAGATAGAGGTAAAATCCAGGAAGATCTGAATAAAATCGTTGATTGGTCAGTCACATGGCAAATGAAATTTAACGTCGATAAGTGCAAAATTTTACATATAGGTTCGCGTAACGGTAATTTTTCATATAGTATGTCAGGGAGGGAGTTAACAAGCGTAGAGCAGGAAAAAGATTTAGGAGTTATAGTCACTGGTGATTTAAAAGTAGCGAAACAAAGTACAGCAGCGGTCAATAAAGTGAACAAAGTGTTAGGTTTTATAGCTCGGAATTTTGAGTACAAATCGCGCGATATTATTGTTCCTCTTTATAAATCATTAGTTAGACCTCATTTGGAGTACGCGATCCAATTTTGGAATCCGCATATGCGAAAAGATATAGACAAAATCGAAAGAGTTCAAAGACGAGCAACTAAGATGATTCCGTCGCTTAGGTCAAAGGCGTATGAGGATATGCTTAAGGAGTTAAAATTGACTACACTCGACACTAGGAGGCTAAAGGATGAGCTAATCGAGGTTTTTCAAAATTAATTATGAATGGGTTCGATAACGTAGATAGAGATAGCTTTTTCGAAATATCTCAATATAATAGGACTAGAAATAACGGGTGTAAGTTGACAAGTAGAAGGTTCGAGACAGCATTTGCCAAAAACATTTTGACGCATAGAATAGTAAATAGCTGGAATAGTTTGCCGATAGAAGTAATTAGTAGCACGTCTATAAACATGTTTAAAAATCGATTAGACGCATATGTTGATAGATTGGGTATAGTTTAAGGTAGTAAAATTAAGACTTTGTGGTTCGGAACCCACGTAAAATTGTAGGTCCCCTCCGCCACCAAGGAGGACATGCACAATAAACAATTACGAACACAGTTAGGTAGACCAGCCATCAGTGGATCCTAGGGTCTTTGTTGGTCTGAAATATTATAACATTGTAACATTATAACATTTTAAAAAGTCGGAGTCGACATTTTTAAGAAACAGCTGTTGCAGCGCCCGTGGTAACTGATTATAGATTTTTATTAAATCACGGTATTTCTTTAACCTCTTTGAGATTCTGGGATGTACACCGTTCTTAGAAGCACCCTAAACGTGTTTCGCGGATGAAGGTCACAAAGCACATATCCATAACGTTGGCTTTTAGCTTCTTTATAAACGTCCAAAAACTCCTTACGCTGATTCGGAAACATTTGATTTGCTAATACCCAATTTGTGACACATCTCTACGTAGTGCGAATAAGACTAGATATTGTGCATTTAGCGACACATCGCACATGTATCTATTTTTGAAAAATAGATTCTGATTGATGAAGAATACGCTTACGTTAAGATGGTGGGAGAACACTGTAAATGTCTCGGCAAACGTCTTATCCATTTCTAACATAAGATCATCAATTACAATGACTGTATGCTCATTACCCTTTAACGAACTAACATCACATACACCTTTGTGGAACAAAATATCATCTTGGTACTCGTTGAATACTGACTGGTATGTCGAATAGCACCATATGACTTTATGCAAAAATTTTGAGAACATCTCCATATTATCTTTAATGATTTTAAGCATAAACACAGTTTTACCACATCCTGTAGGGCCGGATATAATGCATGTGGACGGGCTCTGAACCTGAATTTTTCTACAGAATCCATCTCTAACACGTCACATTCGTATGTGATGCTCCTTATATTCTAGTCTTTTTCTTCTTCCCCAGAACCGTGAATGATGACGAGGATGAAGTACTGTGCCAATAGCATATCCCTGTCATAGATATTGCAGGCGATACCGATGACAGTGTAGTTGTTGACGCTACAGAGTACCCCATTACTCCCGCTAGCGAACCCCCAGCAACGCCAACTGTAGCACCTCCATGCGACAATTCGCGAAGAAAACGGGGCATGACGAAGTTGATGAATCGCTTTCCACGTCAGTTTCCCAGGAGTGCGTCGGTTGTTAGACCACAGTAATAGAGCCCCAGCCCTCTACGTCTTACGACACATCTCCCACATTAGTTCCTTCTAAAAATAAAACTGTGCCCCCTTATTCCCGTTCAATACCGCCCGTACCCTTCACAGCAGCAGCAGTTCATTCTGTAGACAGTAGCATAGCATTCAAGCTCGTGCGTGCCGTCACACCTACCCAAACCCTGACTAGAAACCGCGGGTCTGGGTCGACCCGCGAACCATGTATAGCAGCGGCGTTGAACACGGACTGCGACGTGTAGTCGAACATATTGTAGAGTTTGCCCTTCAGAACAGTGAGGGACGTGAAGCCAGGACGCGACTGTCCTTCGGGTTCGGGTCAGATGACCCAGATATAGATAATTTTTGGGTAGTAATACACTACAGACGGCTGGCTACTGTGGATATAGACTACATTCTAGGTCGTACAATCCAGGCCTCTCAAAGTAGCATCGCATTCAACATAGACAACGTCACGATACTTAATGACCACGTATTCTGTGTTGCGGGACATACGGCCACACCTTATACTCTTAATTTCAATTCTCAGGCGGCATATAAACACCAAGCGTAGTTGCGGCTTTATAGCAGTAGTTTTGGCTCATATGTTTACTGTACTAAATACGGTGGCCCAAAAAATTTGGCTGTCTACGGTTCAGCGTGCCCGTAAACTAGCCGCAGACTGTAAGCTTGAGTTTGACTGTAATATGGGACCTGAAGAGTCGAAAATATGGAAGGCATCATGATTTGTGTAAGGGATGTTTCGAGTTTGTGGATGATATAGCGAAGCATTGTAAGGAATTTCACATGGTATGTGAGCAGTGTAAAAGCTCCAAATGTAAAAGTCGTGTAGTTGAAGCTGAGAAGAGGGACTGTAATATGTGTAGATGCACATTTTTCAATAATAACCGTTTTGAATTCCATAAATCAAATGGCACGTGCAGGAAAATGAGAATCTGTGAATGCGGCATGTTTCATATGATGGACAACTCGGGAAAATTCAGGCATAAATCTGATAAAATTTGTTGTTCTACATGCCATGAGATATATAAGGCTGATGGTGTAAAACATGTATGCTATATGAAAGACGCCAAACCTAAAAATAATCCTTTTAAAACTGTATACTACGATATAGACATACACGGATGCTGAAACCAGAGGTTATCCCACATCTACTTGTAAACTAGACTATCTGCGAAGAGTGCATGAATGTCGAGTGTGATGCGTGTCGCAAATGTGGAAAACGAACAAACGCTTTTAAAACGAGCGCACAAGAGGAAAAGATGAAACAAACTTATAGAGATGCAAATAAGAGGCAGTGTTTAGTTTAAAGACACCTTGTTATTCACACTTGTAAATTAGCAAGCTACCCAAGGTGATGGGCGTAGCCGCCAAAGTTTTAAAAGGGTATTTTCCTTACAGTTTCCTCACTAGCGAAACTCTAAATTACGTAGGACTGCCACCCCCCAAACATTACTTTAACTATGCCAACATGAGTGATAGTGAGCGTGAGGATTTTGAGAAGTACTACAAAAGTTTTAATGAACATAATCCTTACATTATAGCGGATGAATGTGAGCGTTATTGCGTGAATGACGTACGCGTACTTAGAGTATGTTTCCAGGCCTTTAGAAGGATGATATATTCCGATTCAACTGCGATCCGCTACAAGCCGCAACCACGATCGCCTCATTGTGTTTTACTATGTTCAAGAACAACTTCATGCCTAAAGATACACTGGCCATCATTCACAGAAACAACCCACGCAGTTATGGGCATTAGGCCGTTTACTGGCTCATACATCTGCAGCAACAGACCGGTGTATACATAAAACATGCCCGCAACACGGGGGAAATGGCCATTAAGATTAACAGTCGCGTTTTTTGAGTGGATGGTCTGAGCGAAGACCGTGCCACTGGTGAGAAGACTGCATATTCCTTTAACGGCTGCTGGTGGCATGGATGCCAGCGTCCTGAGTGTGGAATCGTAGGAGATATCCATGATAGATCTCCTGCCGACAGGCTCGCATGGACCCGTACCCGTGACCAACATATAAGCTCTCAGTTCACTCACAAGGTCTTGTGGGAGCACGAATATGATTATCGGATGGACATACATGGACAGTACCACGAAGAAATAAATACCATCAAGCGTTCAATGGTGCTGGATCCTCTCAATTGCGGCGAAGGTTTGTTTGACGGGCGCACAAACCCATTCAAACAATACTTTCTACCTACGGAAGGCGTGAAACTCCTGCCTACCATCGAAGAGTTCTCAGCTAATTTCAACGAGAACTATTTCGGACTTTCTTTCGTAGATGTGCTTCACCCTCGCGATTTATGGATGCCAATCTTACCTGTCGTTATAGATCACAAGATCATGTTTCTCCTTTGCGTGAAGTGTGCATGTGGGAAAAATGGGGCGTGTAATCACACAACCAACCAGAGGAAGATCAGAGGCGTATGTACAAGTCCTGAGCTGTCCCTAGCCGTTCATCACGGTTACAGAATATTGAAGATATATGAGGTGTAGAGGTTTCAGAAACTCCCCAACCTTTTCACACCATATATAAACACTTTTTGGAAGGCTAAGGTAGAAGTATCAGGGTACCCTCAAGGAGTTGAGACCGAAAATGAAAAATTGGCGTATATTCAACGCTATCGTGATCATGAAGGGATATTTCTTGAACGGGACTAAATTACGAAGAACCATGGCAAGCGCTTTAGTGCAAAGTTGTGCCTAAATAGTCTTTGTGGGGATAATTTGCTCAGAATACAGACAAGGGGAACGTCCACCTAGCCCAAAGTTATAGCGAGGTGTGGGATTACACCAACGCTCCTCATAAAGAGGTCATGGAGATCGTGAATGTAGGTAATACGTACATAATAAAGTACAACAGAACCGAATTGGCTACAGATGCATCACGTGTTACAAACATACCTGTAGCCAGTTTCACAACAGCATACACCCGCATCAAATTCTGCGGTCTACTGCATTCTCTTGAACGTAGAGTTCTGTACGCAGATACAGATAGTGTGAGATTCACGGAGAGGGAAGGTGAATACATTCCACCTGTTGGGGAATTCCTCGAAGAGTTGACTGATGAGATCAAGGATGAGTATGGAGATAGCGCCTACGCTGATTCTTTTGTCTCAACATGCCCAAAAACTTACCGGGTGCGGGTGAGGGTGGGGGAGGAAATGAGATATATCGTGAAAGCGAAAGGCATCACGCTTAACCAGGCGAACCGGCGGATCGTCAAATTTGATTCGCTGAAGGAGCTAGTGAGCTTGGAAGATGAGGGTGACCAACCACCCCAACTGACTGTAGGGACTCACAATTTTCGGGCACAGAGGCTGGAGGACGTGAAGGAACTTAGGGGGACGAAAGGGTGTAATAACACGTAGAGGAAACATTATCAGGTGCCTGGCACCTACGATACTGTTCCCTTTGGATACCGCAAGGCGTGACTATTGCTGTCATACTAGCGTCTATTTACTTGTTGACGAAATTTTACAATTTATTTAATTTCTATTTATTACATCTATTTGTTTCAGTTATGGTGCATGAATATTTGTTACTTATGTATATATACATATATATATATATATATATATTATATATATATATATATATATATATGTTAAACACAGACCGTGCATGGACAAGGAACTCTTCTGGGAAATTACATCCACTATAGTTCGAATAAGTAATGATTAAATGACAAATACTATAGTTTTTTTATTTTTCATGATGAAAAGCCCAACGTGGGCACCGGGTTTCTCGCAAAGAGGCCCAAAATATAGCTTCCCTCGCCAGCTATCTGCAAAGTAGACAGGATCCAGCTTTGGGACAGGATCTAGGGTTTACAGCTTATACCTAGCCTACTACATTCAGAACCTCAATGTACGCAAGAAACTCGTTGCATTCACGTCGGATTGAATACATCAAAGAAAAAGGGGTAACTATTTTATTTATAGCCAAAAAACAAAACTTAAACCTCAACCGGGACATTGAGCGTCCACTTTTGAAGGCACATAACACGTCCGTTTAATATACACAAACTCAGAATGGTCCCGAGAAACTTATACGAACGATGTAATGGATTATGCTGCAGGATTAAACTGCACTGGAGCTTTCATTTATCGTGAAGTGAAAGAAGCCACGCTTGCAGAAGAGAAGCAAAGGATCTGGATTGTGAACCTTGTTGATGATTGGTAAGACAGGAGATATTATGCCATGTTACATCACACCGAGCACGCGTACACTGCTGCTGTGAATGTAAATCTCATGATTATGGACAGTCTGAAATACTTCTACCACTACATCCATGTATAATCTGAAGAGGTGTGCAGTGAAGTTGTAGCTAAAAGCTTATCCAGCAAAAAGGACAAGTACGGACACATGTTTCTCTCAAATAGATCGCCGGAGTGTGAATAAAATGTGCATAATTTGAGAAAGTACAATGGTAAATACCCCTAAACGTAGATGTATGGTACGCATTCCCGGAAGTGGATGTGATAAAACATTAAAACCGATAGTACCTCATGTAGCGCAGATGGAAAAATTCTCTAAATGCCTTCCCAGTATAATGGGATACAAATATTCGGCTGATTCACGCAGCGAATCTTTCATGTTGGAACAATCTCGTACACGAATAACTAACACCTGTAATCGACGTATCCCCGTGTGACTCATACCCACCCCGCCCCTCCCCAACCACCCGCACGGTCCCTCCGAGTCCAAACACAACGCGCTGGCTGATCATAGTCGCCTCAGAGCTTGCTCCGTCTGGACGTTCTCACCTCACAATAGAAAACTATTAAAAGATGGAGCTTCCGTTGAGCAGCATCCCCAATGCATTCTACGACGTATCCGTGCTGAAGTCTGCGCGTGTATTCAGGCGTAATACCGGTGTTGTTATTTATGTACTTGAAACGAAATGTAGACATTCAAACTCCGGTAAACGCAGTTATTTATTTAAGTGTTGAAGAGAGCGAAAGAATCTTCGTGTTGGTTGAGAGGGGCGAGGACAGTTAGAAAATATCTGCAGGTGTAGGCTCAAAAAGAGAGCAGATCAACGATGTACACTCATACGCCATTATTTGTACGCTATCCATAAATTGTGATACAAAACATCCCTGCGTTGATATACGGTTGATGTGGAAGAATGTTTGAAGTCGTCGGGTTCCATAAACTGAAACCTGTGTTAGACGTTTGTGCTGCTGATATGCGTTATTTTGACACGGTGCTTGAATACGCGTACACCATACCTGCTCGACGATTTTACCGTGTGCGGCCGAACAAGGCGAGAATGGCTTGGAACAGGCTGCGTATTTAGAAGATGCAGACTTCTTGCAGGGATGAGCTCACCTTCACTGTTCACCCTGAAGAATTATTTCTTTATATAAGACAAAGTTGTTGGCACGATTTAGAAACATACTTCAATTGCCGATATGAGTTGTGAAGAAGAATTTACAGTTAAAAAGGTCAGCGTTGAAAGAATAAACAACCGTTTGGAAAGGAGTGTTTATAAACTTAAATTTACTGGTGATGTTATAGCAAACGATGTCGTCTTTGTGCGTGCTTTTGACTGTATTCTATCCACTTTTAAAGAGAGCGATAGTTTGTCTCCCATTTGTAAAGTGGGTACAAAAATAGTACTAAACGAGTTGAAAGCCCTTTATGTTGAATATAGATACCCGCATACTTTGAGTGATGAATTAAGGCTAAATCGCATTTATTGTGTAGTACAGAGCAGTGAGGGTGCAAGTCTGGACTCGATCACGTGCGAGTTTACTATTTTATTTAAGCATAGTTGAACTTAAAGCATGTATTTCCATTTTTGACGTATATATACAGTATATATATATATATATATATATATATATGTATATATATACATATATATATATTAAACGTGTACTTTGATGTATATAGAAATCTCCTGTACTAATTACATTATTTTTTATGCATATATATATATATATATTTTATTTAAGCGTGGTAGAAACCGTCATTAATCGATGTGTGTCCATTATTGATGCGTATATATATATATATATATATATATATATATATATATATGTATATATATATATATATATACACACACCCTGTGTGTATATATATATATATATTAAATATGTGGTGCGTAGTTTGTTGTATATAGAATCCTTCTGTTCTATCTATTATTTTTTATACGTATATATAAATTTGTTAAATAACACCATTTATTCCTGTTTTTATTGCAATTCCCATATACTGCTGTCATATTTTTTATGTAAATATACAGGGTGTCCCAGAATTAACTATCTATTTCAATGAAATCGGACAAATTTAATAAAAACTGACATAATTTTGTGTTTATTACTAAATTATGATACAAAAACAAATAGATTTATAAATCATAAGTCAAAACTTTATTTACTTGAATGTGATAAGCCTTTTTCATCAGTGTCGAACGCAAGATTCTATGAACTGTTGTCTTGGATATGTTGAGTCTTCGACAGGCCTCCCTAACCGAAGTTGTTGGTTCATCCTCAAACAATTGTCGTCCCTGTTCGGTACTGTTACGTGCTGTCCTTGGGCGTCCTCTTCCCACCTCGTCGTGTACGGATCCAGTTCTTTTAAATTTGTTTACAAGTTCACGAATCGCTTTGTCTATAGGACCGGTTCTGTGGAATCTTCTTGTAAATTTTTCTCTGATTTCATTACATTGCATTCCTTTGATACGGGATGTTACAACAAGGATGCGTTCTTGTGTATTCATTATTAATAGGGTTCTGAAAGAGAGTGAAAATAAAACTATGAAAAACTATGAAAAAATTATGAAAATAAAATTATGAAAAAAATTTAGAAATTTATATATTTTTAACACATATTAAACATGATAAACATAAATAAAAGTGTGTTTTTAAAAAAATTTGTCCGATTTCATTGAAATAGATAGTTAATTCTGGGACACCCTGTATATAATTCGTATTATCTCTGTTTTTGCACCTAATGTATATACATATTTTGTATTTCAATATAAAGGGTGATCCAGAGAAATGGGACCCAAAAGAAACCCCTGTAACTCTTAAAGTATAAGTCCTTTTATAAAATCATACGCATCATTCGAAAGAGGATAGTTACAAGTTTGTACAGGATTGTATAGGTTTGGACAATACAAGACAAGATAAGATACAAAACAAAATAAAAGTGTTAGTTAAAACTAACCCTTCAAGATGACTGCATGGACTGTGGAACAGCTGCGTTTCATAACTGAGCAATATTATGAGCATGGAAGAAGTGTAGTTTCAGCTCAAAGATCTTTCAAGACAAATTTTCAGATGTCAAAATCACCTTCTAAGAAAGTAATCCGTCAGTGTGTCAGAAATTTTTCCCTAACTGGCAGCATTGGAAAAAGAAAACCAACTGGAAGAGTGCGCACAGCAAGGATAGACGAGATCATTAACAGAACTCATGAAATTGTACAGGATAATCCTAACATAAGCATCAGACGTGCTTCTCAGCTGTTAGGAGTTGGATATGGAACAACACACCGTATATTCAAGAAAATTTAATGCTCTTTCCATATAAAATTCAAACAGTGCAACAACTAAACGATGGAGATTTCGCACGAAGACGACAATTCTGTCAATGGATCCAACAGAAGGTAAATGACACCACCAATTTTCTAGCAACTTTGATTATGTCAGACGAAGCCCATTTTCACTTGAATGGAACTGTAAACAAACAAAATTGTCGTTTCTGGGCAACAGAAAATCCATTGAATATTACCGAAGTCCCGTTGCATAGTCAGCGTGTAACTGTTTGGTGTGGTCTTACTGCATCTCAGATCATAGGGCCGTACTTTTTCGAGGATTCCACCGGAAACACGGTCACTGTAAATGGTGATCGCTACGAAAAAATGTTGACCGATTTCCTTATTCCTAAATTAAGAGATCTTTGTCTAGAAAACCACTGGTTCCAACAAGACGGAGCTACCTGCCATACCACGAGGAACTGCATGGCAGTTTTGCGTCAAACGTTTCTAGGCGAGTTAATCTCAAGATTTGGAGACGTTGAATGGCCCGCAAGGTCTCCGGATTTTTCTCCCTTAGATTATTATCTCTGGGGATATTTAAAGAGTAGGGTCTACAGAAATAACCCAACGACCTTGCAAGAATTGAAGGCCGCCATCACAAATGAGATACAGGCCATACCACCGCACACTCTTGCAAAAATGATGCAGAACTTACAAGCAAGAACACTGGAATGCTTGGCAACTAATGGAGCACATTTGAAAGGAGTCATTTTAAAAAAATAAATATTTCATAATAAACTTGTAACTCTACTCTTTCGAATGATATATAGTTTTTATGAAAGGAATTAAATATTAAGAATATTTGGCTTTTTTTATGGGTCCCATTTATCTGGATTACCCATTATATTAAATAGTCAGAACGCTGTAGCTGTGTTTTATTTACACCATTTAAACAAACATGAATGGAAATTAAGGATATATATATATATATATATATATATACATATATAAAAAACGATATAGTGTGTGTGTGTGTGTGTGTGTTGTGTGTGTAGTTTATCGAGATTTACTTTAACTGAAAATATGATTTGTCAGACTTAAAAAATTCTAAAAAGTTTATTAAAGTAAAAATAATAATAATAATAATAATAAAGGATTTACATTTAATTTCCAATATTCTGAATATTTTTTTATTTTCAGTACTGAGTTTCTTAATAATAATTCTAAATAAGAATTTGCAGTATGCTAAGAATACTGTCTTCACTTTTGCTTCTGCTGACGCGTTTCGTTCATATACTTTGAACATCTTCAGAGCTTTATACAAGTAAAGTGGGTTATATATATATTTCTTGATTGTAAGTTTGATACAATTTCAAATTAATTTAAGACTATTCGAAAGTTCATTAAATTTTATATTAATTTTCGGTTTTTTCATTTTAATGTAAAAAAATTAAAATGAAGAAACCGAAAATTAATATAAAATTTAATGAACTTTCGAATAATCTTAAATTAATTTGAAATTGTATCAAACTTACAATCAAGAAATATATATATAACCCATTTTACTTTAAAATTACGTATAAAGCTCTGAAGATGTTCAAAGTATATGAACGAAACGCGTCAGCAGAAGCAAAAGTGAAGACAGTATTCTTAGCATACTGCAAATTCTTATCTAGAATTATTATTAAGAAACTCAGTACTGAACATAAAAAAAAATATTCAGAATATTGGAAATTAAATGTAAATCCTTTATAAAGACATAGGCTGATATCGACTTTCTAAAATAATAATAATAATAATAATAATTCATGGAGAAGAATTTTGGCTTTGTTTTTCATAAGAAACGCATCAGTGAAAGGATTTCTCTACTGCTTCTGTTGTTTAGGATACCCACACACCTACATGCATATATATACTTTTGTGGGCCTGAGCCGCCTTAGGTTAGGTTACCTCTTGGGGTTCACATCACCTCATATATATATAAGAAGCTTTTCTATACACACCCACATATATATATATATATTTCTAGGACTGACAGCTAGGTTTGGTTACCCCTTGGAGTTCACGTACATATATACAGGGTGTCCCATAAGTCCGGCATCATAGGAGAAATTCATATTTTTCTATTTCTACGAACCATAATTCATATTTTTCTTATGCTCGGGATGCCAATTTCCCGTCCACCATTCTGTTCAGTGCCGAGGCTGTTTTTTATGGAAATTGTGAGGTAAATCGACAGAACACCCGCTACTGGTCTCAAAACAACCCTCACTGGTATACCTCTTCAAAGGAACAAGGTGCATTTCGGGTGATGGTATGGTGTGGCATTTGGAACGATCACATCATAGGTCCCCTCTTTTTCGATGAACATGTCACTGGAGGCACCTACCTACGTATGCTCAAGGAAGAAGCATTTCCCAGTGTCTTGAACGAAGAAGAAAATTTCCCAACATGGTTCAAGCAAGACGGCGCTCCTGCACATTACAGCACCCAAGTAAGGGAATACCTGTACCAACAATTCCCTGGTCATTGGATAGGACGTCGAGGGCCTGTGGAATGGCCAGCTAGAAGCCCGGATCTCACGCCACTAGATTTTTATCTCTGGGGTCACTTGAAAGCGCTGGTATACGCAGAGAAAATTAGGAGTGTTGAACATTTTCGGCAGCGCATTATTGGGGCATGTAACACCATTACTCCTGACATCATTCACCGTGTGCTTGCTGACTGGGTATCACATCTGAATTTGTGTATTGAAAACAATGGTGGACATATTGAGCACGTTCTCCAAATAAAAGCTTTTGTTTTGCCTTTTTTATTATTTTTCCTATGATGCCGGACTTATGGGACACCCTGTATATAAAAGATGTTTTTCTATACACACCCACATACATGTATATATACATATATAATTTTTTTTAGGTGGGGGTGCTGAAGGGGGGAGGCAAAACCACTCTCACCATGTAGCAATGTTGCGTGCAATGTTGCATTGCAATTGCACTCTATCTTTTTGCGGCAATACTACTGACGAACACTCCTTCCTTCAGCTTAGCATGACTAATTTCACGGAAGTTTTTACATAAAAATTGTTATCCAGATCCTTCTTTGTTGAGACCTTTGACGAAATTTTTCATTAATCCAAGCTTTTTGGGGATGGAGGGAACAGTATCTTGTTACGATCTACCAGTGGATTAGCATCGATGTTTGCTTGTCCAGGAGTAATCTGCTTTCTCTGAGGCCATTCTTTCCTCACATAGTGTTCCTCCCTGTCTCTGCTATTGCACAGACATAAAAAGCATGGGTAGTTTGTAAAGCTAGCCTGTTGGCCTAAAAGAAGACCGATCACCTTAAGATCACCACAAACAAACCATTTGTGTTCTTCATAGTTTATCTTGCTTAAAAGAAATGAAAGACTTCCATGGGTCTCTTTCAAATGAACTGAATGCCCTATAGGCAGAGAGACAACTTTGTTTCCATTATGCAGTAAGACAGCTTTCAAACTTCGCTTTGAGGAATCCATAAATAGGCGCCAGTCAGGTTTTGCCCATCGCTTTTACCAGACCTACTACATTATTGCAGTATACCAGTGATCCTTCAGTCCAGAAAATTTTATGAAATCTTTTACATGATGTCTGTACCAGTAGAATGTTGTCGAAGGAACGAGTAGGTTCCATTCTTTAAGCCTTGATCCCAAAAGTTTTGCCGAACCTTTCGGTAATGCTAAATATCTTACTAGGTCATTGAGATCATTCTGACTTATCAATTTTGGTGACTGATTTTCGGCCACAGTATATTTTTTGTCATGTTCATTTGAACATGACTCTGCTGTTATTGAGATGTTGTCTACATCTGAATCAAAAATTCTCAAAATCAAGAGGCGGCTTCAGCACAGGAATATCATTTGAATGTGGCACAGGGAAGATGGCTGATGGAATACTGGTATATGTGAAGTGCCTCTTATTTTTATTATTATATTCAGCCACGTTTGTCATGCAGGAGTAGCCATCTTCGTAGTGATTTCTCGATTTTCTCCAAATCATCTGGATGCTGAAAGGCATCTCCTTCTTCTTCCCACAAGCCCACTGACGTAAACATTCCACACATGACTTACAAACATACTGTAATGTGGAGCCCAAACCTTCTCCTGATCGCCGATCTTACAGCCAAAGTTGGCATGGTAATGCTTTCGTACTTGTGCGGTGATTCTTGCCTTTGTTTAGAAGTAGTAAATCGTCCGCATATATCATTTACAACAGAATAAATTAGGTGTATTATTGCAAACTCTTCCCATATTTAATCCGAATCTGAAACAAAGAAAATGTACATCAGTTTAATTTTGAAATAAAATCAGATGCTTACGCACAGTGGCGGATTATCACTGAGGTCCCATACTTGAGGGGCCCCCAATCAACTGAGTTTCGATGATATAATTCGAGATTTCGCAAACTTTTTTGATGAAATATGACAGATTACACAAACTGACAAATTCTCTGTTTTATTTTGTTTTATAGGCCCTAAAGTAAAGTTTGTTTAATACTGTTTGGTTTTGGCAAACGGCAAAATTCACTGCGTTAAGTTTCTTTTAAGTTTGTTTCTCAATTAGTCTGAGCACCGTACATATAATTCTTGTAAATGTACTATGTACTGCACATGTCCATGACAAGCTTCATGCTAACTAAAGATACCGAAGTCTACGGTGCACAAGGTGTTACACAAACGTTTGAAGTTACACGCCTACAATGTACAAATTGTTCAAGAACTGAAGCCTGACGACCGTCCAAAACGTGAACAATTCGCTATTGACATGTTGAACAGCATTGACGAGGATAATGACTTCTTGTTACGTGTCTGCTTTTCAGACGAGGCTACGTTTCATCTTAGTGGTAGAGTCAACAGACACAATGTGCGTATTTGGGGATCGGAAAACCCACGTGCCGTAAGGGAGCATATTCGGGGCAGTCCGAAGATCAATGTCTGGTGTGGACTAATGCTTGACCAGATAATTGGTCCTTTCTTCTTCGCTAAGAACACTGTTTCCGCAACTGTGTACCTGGATATGCTCACCAATTACGCCATCCCCCAGCTGCAGGACAGGCAGCCAACTGTCATCTTCCAACAAGATGGGGCACCCCTCATTGG
The DNA here is from genome assembly GCA_023014485.1 of Bathynomus jamesi. NCBI lineage: Eukaryota > Metazoa > Arthropoda > Malacostraca > Isopoda > Cirolanidae > Bathynomus > Bathynomus jamesi. The sequence continues at coordinate 38,888 of JAJOZX010003495.1, forward strand.
GCACATGTTGTTCGTGAAACTCTCGACGCAACATTTCCAAATCGATGGAATGGCAGGGACGGGCCAATTCCATGACCTCCAAGATCACCAGACATTACCCCGCTGGATTTCTTTCTCTGGGGTCATGTTAAAGATTTGGTTTATGCAATAGTTGTTCCATATATCAGGACATTGCGAGAGCGCATTACGGATGCAATTGCAACAATTAACCCACAAATGTTGGAAAATATGTGGCGTGAGTGTGAATACTGTTTAGAAATTTTACGTGTCACTAGGGTTGCACATGTGGAAGCTTATTAAATTCATTAACTATGTATCAAAACTTTGTATGTTTATCTACTTATGATTAAAACTGTTTGAATATGAGTGTTTATTTAAAAGTCATAGCATGCGTTAATTAGGGTAATCATTTATGGACACCCTGTACATTTTTCAATAATAAATGCTTTGAATTCCATAAATCAATTGGCACTTGCAGGAAAATGAGCATTTGTAATTGCGATATATTTCATATGATGGATAATTGGGGAAATTTCAAACATAAATGCAATGAAATTCACTGTTCTACATGTCATGAAAAATATAAGGCGATGGAGTGAAGCATGTATGTTATATGAAAGCTGCTAAGCCTAAAAATAGCCCTTGTATAACCGTGTACTGCGATATAGGAACTTGCATGCTGAAACCAAAGAGGTTATTCCACATTTACTTGTAAGTCAGACTATCTGTGATGAGTGCATGGAGATCGAGTGTGGCGAGTGCCACAAATGTGGAAAACGGACAAACTTTTTTAAAGCGACTGCACACGGCAGCCCTGTGAAAGTCTTTGTATCCTATATTGTCAAATTAGCGGACAAGTCTGAAAAAATGACTGTATATTCTTGCCCAAAACGGGGCGAAATTTGACACACAGTTCCTTTATAAGGAGATGCTTGAACAAGAATCGTCTGCTATATTTACAGGTGATCCCTTGAAAAGAGGCAACAAACTAATACAGATGCAGATAAGAGGTAATGTAGAGTTTAAAGACACCCTGCTGTTCACACCTTGTAAATTAGTAAAGTTACCCAGGGTGATGGGCGTAGCCGGTGAAGTTTCGAAAGGGTATTTCCCTTACACATTCCTCACTAACGAATCTTTGAATTACGTAGGACTACCTCCACCCAAACATTACTTTAACTACACCAACATGAGTGATAGTGAGCGTGAAGATTTTGAACGCTACTACAACAGTTTTAATGAAACTAGTCCATACATTATAGCTGATAAATGTGAACGTTATTGCGTGAATGATGTGCGTGTGCTTAGGGTATGTTTCCAGGCCTTTAGAAGGATGTACGTAGCCCGTTTCAAATGCGATCCGCTGCAATTCGCAACCACGATCGCCTCATGTTTTACAAGAATAATGTTCAAGAATAACTTCATGCCTAAAGACACATTAGCAGTCATTCACAGAAACAACCCCCGCAGTTATGAGCACAAGGCTATTTACTGGCTCATACACCTACAGCAACAGACCGGGCTATATATAAAACATGCCCGCAACACGGGTGAAGTATCCGTCAAGGTCAATGGTCATGTTTTTTGGGTTGATGGCCTAAGTGAGGATCCAGCCACTGGTGAGAAACTGTGTATTCCTTTAACGGCTGCTGGTGGCATGGATGCCCGCGCTGAATGTGCCGTCACAGGGGACCTTTATGGAAGATCCCCGCCGACAGCCTCATGGACCCGTAACCGTGATCAACTTATAGGCTCCCAGTTCACTCACAAATCGTGTGGGCATGAGTATGATGCACGGATGGAAACAGATGCCAGTACCGTGAAGAAATAAGGGCCATCAAACGTTCAATGGTGTTGGACCCCTCAAATGCGGTGACAGCTTGTTTGGAGGGCGTACAAACCCATTCAAGCTATACTTTCCGCCTACGGAGGGCGTGAAACTCCATACTACGACTTCTGCTCTTTATACCCCTACGTGATGAAGAACAATCCGTACCCCGTAGGTGCGCCTGAAAAAATGGTGGGTCCCACCATACCAACCATCGAGGAGTTTTCAGCTAACTTGAATGAGCGCTACTTTGGACTCTCTTTCGTAGACGTGCTCCCCCTCGCGATTTATGGATGCCGATCTTACCCGTCGTTATAGATCACAAGCTCATGTTTCCCCTGTGCGTGAAGTGCGCAGAGGAGAACAACGGTGATTGTAACCATACAACCAACCAGCGTAAGATCAGAGGTGTATATACAAGCCCTGAGCTGGCCCTAGCCGTTCGCCATGGGTACAGAATATTGAAGATACATGAGGTGTGGAGGTTTCAGAAGCTACCCAACCTTTTCACACCATATATAAACGCTTTTTTGAAGGATAAAGTAGAAGCATCAGGATATCCGCGAGGGGTTGATACCGAAGATGAAAAAAGGCTTATATTCAGCGTTACCGTGCCCATGAAGGTATACAGCTTGACCGTTCCCAAATTGTTAAGAATCCTGGCAAGCGCTTTAGTGCAAAGTTGTGTCTAAACAGTCTTTGGGGGAAATTTGCACAGAATACCGGCAAAGGGAACGTTCATTTGGCACAAAGTTATAGTGAAGTCTGGGATTATGCCAACGCTCCCGATAAAGAGGTTATGGAGATCGTGAATGTAGGTAATACTTACATAATAAAGTACAACATCACCGAACTGGCCACAGATACCTCACGGGTTACAAACATACCTGTAGCCAGCTTCACAACGGCCTACGCCCGCATCAAACTTTGTGGTCTACTGCACTCTCTTGGACGGAGGGTGCTGTACGCTGACACAGATAGCGTGATATTCACAGCGAGGCAGGGTGAATACATGCCTGCTATTGGGGAATTACTCGGAGAGCTATCTGACGAGATCAAGGATGAGTATGGTGATAGTGCATACGCAGACTCGTTTGGTTTGTATCAACAGGGCCAAAAACCTATGGGGTACGGGTGAGGGTGGGGGATGATATGAAGAATATCGTGAAAGCTAAGGGTATCACGCTCAACCAGGCGAACCGTCGAGTCGTTAACTTTGACTCGTTGAAGGATCTAGTGTGCTTGGAAGATGAGGGTGAACAGCCACCCCAACTGACTGTGGGGACCCACAACTTTCGGGCGCAGAAACTGGGGTGTGTGAAGGAACTTAGGGGCATGAAGGTATGCCGTAACACCTATAGAAAGCGTTACCAGATAACTGGTACCTATGATACCGTGCCCTTTGACTACCGTAATCTTTGATTGTATTTATATATATGTGTATTGTTAACGATATGTTTATTTATCATGTATATTTGCTTCAATTAAGGTTTCTTTTTCTCCTTTGCTTGTGTTCGTGTGTGTGTACAGTAAAAAGCTAAGCTCCACCCACTTTAAGATCGGTCACGTGACTCCTGCCACTACCTGAGCATATCTCTATCGCTGCGTGCTCAGTTGATCTCAGCATACCCTTGAGCTCAGACTTGTATTCTCCCGCGTAGACGAAAAATAGTATTGGCTACCTTTAATATTGCGTGTTCAACGTTTATGAAGTGGTATTCGGCAAAGTGCCAAGATGTGGTGGATACTGAAAAACTTTCTATTCCAGCCTCCTTTCATACTTTTAAGGCTACATTGAGCCGTGCGAAAGACCAAGATGTTCAAATACTCTACGGCTATTCTGTCAAGGGCTTTGTAGGATTTCGTAGTACAAGCAATGTATTGAAATATGTTGTAGACCTAACCTTTATAAAAGCTCACATATACCGCGAAGTAGAAGAAACAACACGTTCAGAAGATAAGCAACGATTATGGATAGTGAGTGTTGTCGATGAGTGGTGTGATAATCGGTATTATATCATGTTACATCATACCGACTACTCGTACCCTACGGTTGAGAATGTAAATCTTGTCATCATGGAGAATCTTAAGTATTTTTACCACTATATTAATATATATCATGACGAGGTTTGTAGTGAGGTTGTGGCTAATGGTCTGTGTGAGTTTTCAGACTTTAGAGACGAGTATCATTTGTTAGACAAAAAGGATAAATATGGGCATATGTTTCTCTCAAATAGTGCACCGGATTGTGAAGATGTTTAGTTTGTGGAAATGAACGTCTGGTGAGTGATAAAACATTAAAGCCGGTATTGCTTCATGTAGCGGAAAATTCTGTTTGCCCAGTATAATGGGGCACAAGTATTCGAACAAGCCCGTACACGCTTCAGCAGTTTATGGTGTGACTCGCTCCCCCCATCGAGCCGCCCACCCGTGTACCTCACCCCCCGAAACACACGAGTTCGAACAAACCCGTACACGTTTCATCGCGTGACTCACTCCGCCCGTCGAGCCGATCCGCCACCTGTGGCTCATAGTCATCTCAGAGCTTGAACCGACTGGACGTGCGAATACGATGGAACTTCCTTTGAGAAGCATCTCAACGCCGTGTACGATGTGTCCGTGACGAATCATTGCGCGTGTTCAGGCGTGAAACCGGCCATTAACTATGTACTTGAAACGATTGTAGGCAAGCAAACTCTGGTAACGTAATGTTATTTATTTAAGTGTTGAGGAGATGAATAGTCTTCGTGATAGTTGAGAAGTGGGGAGAGGACCGTTATAAAATACCTGCAGGTGTAGGTACAAGAAGAGAGCAGATTAGTGATGCCCCCTCATCCCACGTTGTGAATGCATCTGATAATAACGTTCTTGTCCCTACGCGAATCCGTTTCATCCTCGATAGAATGTTTGAAATCGTCGGATTCCGCAAGCTGAAGCCTATATAGACACTCGTGTTACGGATATGATTTATTTTGACACGGTTCTTGAATACGCATACACCGCTCTGCTCGACGGATTTATCGAATGTAGGAATGAACAAGGCGAGAATGGTCTAGATCTGGATGCGTATTTAAAAGGTTTAGACTCTTCGAAATATCCTGAACAGGGCAGAGCTTGCCTACACTGTTCACCCTGAAGAGCTGTATCTCTATATAATAAGTAGCTGTCGTTACGACTTGGAAGATTATTTCAATTGCCGGTATGCAGAGTAAAGAAGAGTTCACGATTGAAAAGCTCGGGAAGGTAAGAAAAAACCCTCGATTGGAAAGGAGTGTTTATGAACTTGTTTAAAGATAACTTGCCAACCGAATGTAAAGTGGGCACAAAAATAGTATTGAACGATATGAAGGCCATTTATATCGAGTATAGGCGACCGCTCACCTTGAGCGGTGAAGTAATGCTTGGACGGATTTACCGCGTAGTGCAAAGCAATAATGATGTGAATGTAGACTCCATTACGAGTGAGTTTAGTGTTTGGCGCCGTAGAACATAAAGTATTTTGATGTATATTTATTTTCAATATATTTGATTATTTAATATAATTGTGTGTGTATATATATTTTTTTTTTTCCTGTACTAATATGCAACTGATTATACTCCTACGTTTTGTATATTATTATTTTATTATTTTTAATATATTTAATTATTTAATATAACTGTGTGTGTGTATATATATATTATAATATATATATATATATATATATATATATGTCTCTATATATATATATATATACTTCTTGTACTAATATATTGATGGTTATACTACATCGTTTTGTATATTTTTTATTATATGTACAGGGTGTCCCAGGAGGAAATGTCAAGAATGCACCATTTGACTCTTTGGGTATTTCTAAGTAGAAAGTATTATATCGACATGTGCCTGATTCCCAACCGTTACCGAGATACAGGCCTCTACATTTGGGTAACTAAAACATAATAAAAAGCCGATCTTAGATAATATTCAATGATATTTAGTGATACATTGGCAACTGTGCAGATCCTCATATTATTTATTTACATTATTTATTTAGGTACGTCTTAACACCTGCTCACTGAGTCACGTTTCTTTTCAGGGTGTGTTGTGTACTCTGCAAACGTGGAGCAGTTGGTTGCACGTATACAGGATGCGTTCATAAACCTCAGAAATGAACTTCCGCGTTTTCCTTGGCAAGACTCGATGGATCGGAGGCTCGCCGCGTGCATTGAAGAAGGAGGGGGTCACTTTGAAACCATTCTGCAATAAGTTCAATAGTGTATTGTATGTTTGTACTTTTTGTAAACCACAAGTGTCATTAAATAGTATCTAAGATCGCCTTTTTATTATGTTTTAATTACCCAAATGTAGAGGCCTGTATCTCGGTAACGGTTGGGAATCAGACCCATATCGATATAATACTTTCTACTTAGAAATACCCAAAGAGTGAAATGGTGCATTCTTGACATTTCCTCCTGGGACACCCGTATATATATATTCCTCGTTCGTATTTCTTATGCTATTATTATTTTTTGATCATATATATTCCCTCATTTGATTGTATATTTATTTTTATTATATATTCAACATTCGTATTTCTTATGCTATTACTATTTTTTATCATATATAGATATATATATACACCATTGTATATTTATGTTCTATATATTTCGTGAAATTGAATCCATTAATTCGTCTAAATAAACAGAATGACGTAATGGTGTTTTATTTAATTCTTTTGGTTGTACACGACATTTAATTATATCAAATGGCTGCCTTCTAAAACGGCTGATGGATTTCTAAGCCACCTGTCAAAAATATCTGGATAGCGCAATGTGGCAACTCAGCCCTAATAATGTACATCTGAACGAGCAATTTACGCCTTCTAAGTCAGCTGGCTGGTTAAGCCAGAATATATGCTTTAATTAAATAAATAAACGCAATCTGGCAACTCAGCCCTAATAATGTACACCTGAACAAGCCATGTATGCCTTCTAAGTCAACTGGCTGGTTAAGCCAACTGTCGGATTAAGCATGAATATATGCTTTAATTAAGTAAATAACGCAATCTTCCAGCTCAGCCAGATAAGCCAACTGGCGTATTAAGCCAGCTGGCTGATTAGGAACATACTAAGACAACGGCCGCTCGGCTGAAGTCTTAATATGCGCTTGGCTCCTACCAGGCGAATACCTCTCTTCCTCTCTCTCCTTCTCCTCTCTCTTTCTCATGGGGGATAACTCCGCCCCAAGTTGCATAATCCCTTCTTGCTCTTGCAACATTCCTCCTTGTTGCATAACCGTATGCAACCTTTCCTTTGCAACATTGATCAACATGTCGAGAGCTGAGTTGGCGAGACAGAGTAGAATTGGCGAGAGATGGGAAAGCAGGGGAACGCTACAGACGCAACAAACGGGACCCAACCTGGAGACCTCTAGATGGGACTTAAGTCAAGTCATATATATATATACAGTATATATAAAATCACCTTTTGGGATTTTGGTGAAGCCTTTGCTATTGCGCTAGACATATCGAAAACTTTTGATACAGTCCAGCACAAATCCTTATTTTCCAAACTGCCCTCTTTCGGTTTCTATCTTTCTGTCTGTGCTTCCATCTCTGATTTCCTTTCTGGCCAATCTATAGCTGCGGTTGTAGATAGCCACTGTTCTTGTAAAGCTATTAATAGTGGTGCTCCTAAGGGCTCTCTCCTTACCCATTCTTTTCATTTTATCTATCAATGATCTCTTAAGTCGCACTGCCTTCCCTATCCACTGCTATGCCAATGATTCGACTCTTCACTTCTCCACCCCCCTGACAAAGCGTCCCTCTCAACAGTCACTCCTTACTTCGTGTGGGACGGCTATGATGCACTGAACTTCTGATCTTTCTTCTACCTCTGATTGGGGAAGAGAAAACCTTGTGGCTTTCAATGCCTCAAAAACTCAGTTCCTTCATATGTCTACTCGTCACAATCTTCCACACGACTATCCCCTCACCTTCAACAATACACAACTTAATCCTTCTTCTTCTCTTAATATTCCTGGTGTTTCTTTTCCTCGTGATCTTTCCTGGAAAGACTACATATACTCTCTTTATAAAACAGCTTCTTGTCCGCCGCTATATGGAGTACAGTTCTCATGTGTGGGGTGGCTCAACCAACACAGCTCTACTTGATAGGGTGGAATCAGAGTCTTCGTCTCATCAATTCCCCGCCTCTTACTGATTGTCTTCACTCTCTCTCTCTCTCTCTCTCTCTCTCTCTCTCTCTCTTCTCTCTCTCTCTTTGCCGCAATGTTGCCTCACTCATTCTCTTTGCCGCAAAGTTGCCTCACTCTCTCTTTACTATCGCTATTATAACGGACATTGCTCTTCTGAACTCTCTAACTGCATGCCTCCTCCTTTCAGGAGAGCACGTAGTACCAGACTTTCGATACATTCTAATTCCTTTTCTGTCCAACTCTCTAATGCAAGGGTTAATCGGTATTTTCAATTTTTCATCTACTCAACTGGTCAACTCTGGAACAATCTGCCTCAATTCATCTTTCCCCATGTCTTTGACCTCCAGTCTTTCAAACGGAGAGTGTCCAGGCATCTCGAAACCTTGGACTTTGATTTTGTCTCTGTTCTTCCTCTATGTGGCGGGGGGGGGGGGGCGTGTTTGCTGGCATTTGCCCTTGGGCACTTCTGCCTGCATAATATATTGTATACATATATATATATATATATATATATATATATATATAATATACAGGGTGTCCGAGAATTATCTGTACAATTTTTGGCTGTTATTAAAAGTCAACCATGAAGTGTAGAAATTCCAGTGTTGTCCCATTTTACAGAGAATCTCATTAAGCTTTTTCTGATACCAAGTTTTGACAAGTTTTTTAGAAATTCCAGTGTGTCCGAACATTATCTGTACAATTTCATCTTTTAATAAAATTCTTGATAACACACGTAAAATTCTTAAAGAAGATTATTTAGAATCTGTATTTTCAAAAGTTTCTTTTATTAAAGTAACGTTGTTACAAACATTCGATATGCACCATCAGTGATTCGCAAAACATCCAATCGATAATCCAAATGTTGCCATGTACGCTGCAGCATATCCACATCAATTCGCTCAATAGCAGCTGTGATTCTTGCTTTTAAATCATCAATGTCTGTCACCCGCGTATTGTACACAAGATCTTTGACGAATCCCCAAAGAAAGAAATCACAGGGTGTGATGTCGGGAGATCTAGCCGGCCAATGAATTGCACCTCCACGGCCAATCCACCTGTTTGGGAATGTCTCATCCAGGGACTTACGGACGATCAAAGCCCAATGTGGCGGTGCGCCATCTTGCTGAAAAATGATGCGTGGATGCAGTGCTTCCAATTGCGGATAGACAAAGTGTTGCAACATGTCCAGGTAGGTATTGGAGGTCATTGTTGATTCACTGAAGAAAAATGGTCCAATCACGCGATCATGTAACAGGCCACACCACACATTAACTTTAGGACTGTCTCTGATGTGCTCTTCTATGCAATGTGGATTTTGTGACCCCCATATGCGCACATTTTGTTTGTTTACCTTGCCTGAAACATGAAAAAAAAAGTTGCCTCGTCCGAAAACATGATTCTTGCCAAGAACGCATTGTCCTGGTCGACTCTGTCAAGCAGAGTCATTGCAAATTCCTTACGGGAGACCTTATCTTCTTGTGTAATCTGTTGCAAGATTTGCAACTTGTAAGGATGCAACTTCAAACGTTTACGCAAGACATCATGCACTGTCGAACGAGGTATCTGTAACTCTCGTGATTGCAATTGTCGACTTGCGTGGACTGCGAACAAAAGCCTCTCGAATGCGCTCAACATTTTCAAAAGACGTTCGAGGCCGCCTTGCTCCTTTCTTATGCTCTACACTCCCAGTTTCCTTAAACCTTTTATACCAAGCTCGTATGGTTACTCTTGATGGAGGGTTTCGGTTGTAATTAGTTCTAAACCTTCGTTGAAGTTGTGTATCTGATTTTGTTTCGATAAACCATTCAACACACTGTGCTTTCTCCTGTGGATTCATTAAGGATGAGGGGTGTGTATGAATATCTGAAAAAGAAAAAACTTGTCAAAACTTGTTATCAGAAAAAACTTAATGAGTTTCTCTGTAAAATGGACACTAGAATTTCTACACTTCATGGTTGACTTTTAATAACAGCCAAAAATTGTACAGATAATTCTCGGACACCCTATCACCCTATATATATATATATATATATATATATATATATATATATATATACACATCGTCGTCATTCACGGTTCTGTGGAAGAGGAAAAACAAAATATAAGGAACAGCACTCAAAATTTGTAATATTTTGTAAATAACCCAACTTAGGGGTGTGACATGTTAGAGATGGAATCTGTAGAAAAATTCAGGTTCACAAGCCCCTCCACATCTATTATATCTGGCCCTACAGGATGTGTAAAAACTGTATTTATGCTTAAAATCATTAAAGATAAGGGGGAGATGTTCTCAAAATTTGTGCATAAAGTAATATGGTGCTATTCGACGTATCAGAGTTCAACGAGTACCAAGATGAAATTTTGTTCCACGAAGGTGTATATGACGTTAATTCGTTAAAAGTTAATGAGCATACATTTATTGTAATTGACGATCTCATGTTGGAAATGGATAAAACGTTTGCCGAGACATGTACATTGTACAGTGTTCTCCCACCATCTTAACATAAGCGTATTCTTCATCAAACAGAATCTATTTTTCAAAAATAGATACTTGCGCGATGTGTCGCTAAATACACAATATCTAGTCTTATTCGCACAACGTAGAGATGTGTCACAAATTGGGGTATTAGCCAATCAAATGCTCCCGAATCAGCGTAAGGAGTTTTTGGAGGTTTCTAAAGAAGCCACAAATCAGCGTTATGGATATTTGCTTCGTGACTTTCATCCGCGAAACACGTTTAGGTTGCTTCTAAGAACGAATATATTCCCAAACGAACCTGAAACGGTGTATATTCCAGAATGACAAATAGGCTGAAGATATATAGTGAATTAATAAAAATCTATCAACGATTGCCCCGGGCACTGCAACAGATGTTTGTTAAAAATATCGACTCCGACTTTTTAAAATGCACCTGTGAAATCTCTCTTAATGTTATAAAATGTAATGTGCCAATGAAACCCACTTAGAAGGCTCGCATACGTAGTTACAAGAACATAATACGAGCGCTCGCTCATAAAAGTCAAACTGTGGGGAAGAAAAAGCGAATTATTGAACAAAGAGGAGGATCATTCCTTCCCATCTTATTTTCAGTTTTGGGTCCTATACTGACTAGATTAATATAATAAAGAAGGTGGTAGTGATTCCGCACGAGGTGTATGCTTCATTGCAAAGTTCAAAGACTCCAGACACGGCTCTAGAACCCCGTAAAAGTAGGCTTAAAAGAATGGAAAGCGAGTTGCTAACCCTATTGAACAGTGAAAAGTCACCTGATGAGAAAAGGATCTTGTACCAAGAGGCTTTGCGAAAATTTTTTCATGAGTACGAAGATTACAAGAATCCGACAGAGCTCCCCGTGGTTATTAGGCACAGCGCGAGCAGCGCTGAGCATGGCGACACAGGACCTGTGCTCGACGTTAGATATGACCAACCAAAGAATAATGGAACACAACACATTGAAAATGTATTAAAAAGCAGCCTCCCACATACATTGAGGAATAAAGGCTTAAGTCTTTATAATCTATTGAGTGAGGACCACATCATACAGTGGGCCAATACAGGCGAGGTCATTGTTGAATGAACAAGGGTAGAAGGATCCAACATCGTTGACATTGCAAAAAACTTCACTTTTTTACGTGAAGGTCAAAATATGAGAATAAAAACCCACTCTAATAGACAGAGTTTATTTCCACGACAGTTTCGACGCCCACTGGCATCCTCCTCCTCCTCTGTCTATTAGAGTGGGTTTTTATTCTCATATCGTTGACATTGTTCATGATCTGGTGAAAAAGTGGGACAGGCCCTCACCAACAGGATGAAAGCATATTAAAGCAAGACTATAACAAATAAATGTCCCCAAAACATTGATAGGTAATCTGAACAGGTTAAAAGACCTGGATCAAGTCTCGCATGTGTCGCAATTGGCTAGCCATCGCCCCCAGCAGCAGCGTCTCTGAAGAGGAGAAAGAAAAGAACAAACGGCCATCCTTATCCACGTGTCTCTAAACTACGCAAATGGCTAACATATTAAGTAAACGCTATTATGACATTTCTAACCCCGCCACTACGGTGGCATTAATAGACTGTACAGAGGTGTTTATAGAGTAGGGAAAAAGATGTTGAGAGGTTTTTGCGGGAGCAGGATGCTTATACACTTTATAAACCGGTGATAAAAAGGTTTAAAACGACCAAGACATCCGCGGATTCGACTGACTCTATTTGGCAAGCGGATTTAACAGAGATACAAAGATATTCAGTATATAATAACGGATACCGCTAGATCATATTCATAATAGATGTATTCTCTAGGTATCTGTGGCTAATTCCACTGAAAATTAAATCGCCTGAAACAGTTGCTAAACCAACCAAAACGTTGATGTTAAAAGATAGGGTTCCTGGCTATTTTTGTAGGGATATGGGGAAACAATTTATAGGTCGCGCTTTTCAGAACATACTCACAGAATTTAATATCGGTTACTACACTAGCATTTCTATACATAAGGCCACTTCAGCTGAAAGAGTTTAACGTACCATAAAGGAACGCATGCGTCGCTATTTTACCCATAAAAACACATACAAATATATAAACGTTCTCGGTTCATTGGCGTCGTCATACAACCGTTCAAACCACCGTACGATTGGCACAACACCTAACGAAGTTTTAGAAAGAGGTACGCTGCCAGAGGTGAGAAGAGATGCAATACCGCCTTCGCACTCTGCACATTTCAAAATCAATGATTATGTAAGGCTATCGCGTTCGGGAAATAAATTCGTGAAAGGATTTTAGCAAGGATGGACACGAGAGATTTTTAAAGTTAGTGCTATGAGACCTAAAAGCGAGATAATGATGTATTACGTTGAAGATTTGAATGGGGAAGAGATCGCTGGAGACTTTTACCGCGAGGAGTTGCAGAAAGTGACATTTAATTTAGGATAAAGTGTGTTTAAAATTGAAAAAAATTTTAGGCAGCAAAGGTTCAGGAAATAGAAAAATGTATCTGGTGAAATGGCTGCGTTACCCAGAAAGCTTTAACACCTATATTAAAGCTGCCGCAATAATGAAGCTTAAACAGTATGCAACATGGCGCCTAGCCACTTCTATGTCACACTCCCGTTCTCTTCTTCTCTGTCTGTACATCCTAACAACACCCTTGCCAACTTTGTGACAGAACTCCACGGACCCATTGAATTGGAGCGTGATTCGTATGAGGTGAGTTTATGTGAACTCCAGTTAGTCACCAAATTTTTAACTCTTCAAAATAAGTAAATCATATTTCTGATCCTTAAAAGAATCGATGAGTGCGAAAAATTAGACATAACCTTAGACAATACTATGCGATCAGTCCTGTTCGGTGAGATGCAGTACTAAAGCACAAATGTACCGCTACGAATCGGCCATTATGAGACAGCCATTGACATTGTGACGGGGTTAAACAAGAGTCTTGAAAGGTCGTCCCTGACAAACGATTTACTTTATGAAGTCGTAAACATAGACACGCCTGCATGTGTATTGAAGTTAAAATCAACGCTTGGTAGAAGTAATAAAGATAAAGGGTTGTTCACAATTGTGGCTGAGGGCCGATATAAAGCAGCTCTCCAAAGAGATACCTTTCACGAGGCACAACATGACTTGTCCAGCTTAATATATCAGTTGAAGATGGAGAAATTGGGTGAAAGCTCTCCATCCCCAGACATGTGCTATATTTACAGCAATATCGTAGGGAATCAATTTGTTGGGGACACCCAGGCGCGCCTGCTGCGCATTGCACACATCCCCAACCATAGAGGGAAAAGTTTGAGCATTACATATGACAAGCCCCATTATGTGAATGTTGCGACTAATCTATTAACCAACATCTCGATATATAAAAGAACGATTGAGGGGAAAAAACTTCCCATTCGGTGATAGGAACTTAACAGTGAAGCTACACTTTCGTCGTTTATAATGACCCGAAGGCCATTCATAGTCTATCGAGGGGTGAGATACCAGCGTGGGAGTGGGCTTGGATCCATTTTTTCATCCATACTACACACCGCTGTCGCACTGTTGAAGAGGGGTGCTAGATACCTAGGGAGGAAGGCGTTACAAACAGTTTTTAACGCGGCAGAAGACATAATGGGTGGAACTAAACCTAAAGAAGCTCTAAAAAAACATTTAAAACGTACACGGGACGAAATCATCGAAGATGCAAAGAGAAAAATGCGTGGTGGCGGAAAGAAGAGAGCTGGCAGGAAGAAGTGGTTACCATCACGTGGGCTAAACGTAAAAGGAAATAAAAAAAGAAGTGCTCTAAACGTATGAAGCCTATGGCTGATCATTTTTTTAACTGAGATAAGCTGAGGACATTGCTCTCACGAATCATAGGCTGATTACTAGTTGTCGAGTGAGGTAGCACTATTTCTTACTCGTCATGGCGCGTTTCCGTGTAGTTCACAATGCTGTAAATCGGAACTGTCCCTCTTTGATATGCCCCCCACTCAGGTCTCTATTGAGCATAGCGACTTTATTACAATTAACCCATTAAACACATTTAGTTCGCCCAGTGCCCCTATAGAATTCGTGATACGCAACTCAGGCCCCTTACTTTTTTGACCCGAGCTGCATGCACATGTACGCTAAACTGCGTATAGCCCATTCTGATGGAACAGACTACGATGTTAGTTACTTTGAATACCTTGAAATCAACTATTTACACTCCATATTCAGCCAGTGTGAAGTGTATTTAAATCAGTTTAACATCTCGGTAGGAACGTGTTATTATCACCTACGAGCCTATCTGGAAAATGTTCCCAACTTTTCAAAAGAAGCGAAGGACCCCTTTATAACCGCCGAGGGATATTACCAGACGATGATAAGCACACCGGACAAAAAATTAGTCTCCCCTAATAGCACCGATAGTAGGAAGTTCAAGGTCACACAGATGGCGCTGATGTAGCATTGGTAAGTGACAAGTAGCGGTGACGTAGCACACAGGATCAGATCTGTTTCGCGAGGTGGTGAAGAACAAAGTGTGTGTTGGATATAGTCTGCAAAATGGGTCGTGAGGCAGACGTTACTCAGTGGCAAAAAGGAGCCATCGTGTTTGGCAGAGCCCACGGACACAAAATGTCTGAAGTAGCCCAATTTGTTGGTGTGTCAACGCGTACTGTCCAACGAGTTTACAAAGAGTGGTGTAGTTCACAATCAACTGGCAATCGACGGCGTAACTGTGGCCGGAAAACAATTCTCGACAATAGGGGCCGTCGCCATGTTTCTCGTCTAGTAACTGCAAATCGTTTTCAAACCAGAGAACAATTGCTCCAAGAAACCAATGAGGTTCTCCAGCGACCAATTTCCGAACGGACATTGCGACGAGAACTGCATGCGATGGACATCTGGAGCAGGGTACCACGGAAGAGGCCGCTGTTAACAGCAAGTCACAAATTGGCACGTTATAAATGGGCTCAGAGGCACAAAAACTGGACTGCGGCAGATTGGAAACGTGTAATTTGGTCCGATGAGTCCCGTTTTTGTTTGTTCTCCAATGATGGGAGGCGACGAGTACATCGCAGGTCCAATGAAGCCTTTAATCCTGAATGCGTCGAAGGTGTTGTTCAGGCTGGAAACAGAAAGTGAAGCGCAGGACTCTGGCGGAACTTCGGGACCGGCTGATGAACGAGTGGCAGCAAATCGATGTTCAGTACATGCACAACCTCGTAGAGTCTCTGCCTCGCCGGATTCGTGCGGTTATCAAGGCCAGAGGCGGCGTCACACGTTATTAGGTACATTCTGAGGGGGGTGACTAATTTTTTGTCCGGTGTGCTTATTACCAGATGAAAGTTTTATGAAGGATAAATTAAAAAATTCTAAAAAAAGATATACGAGTGTTTTGGACATCTTCATACAGACTTCACATTCCAGGAGAAACTGCTTATCAACGGCAACGATCTGAATCTAAAGCTAAACCGCGCGAGTCCTGAGATCTGCATAAATCTGGGGTCTGATCAAGAAGAGGGCGCGAAACCCGTTGTGATCACATAATGAAGACGTATTTGCATTTACGCCGTGAAATTAAGTTCCCCGAAACAAATAGAAATTGAGAAAGATTTAATACACGCTACAGTAAAATACCCAATTAACAGAGTACAGATCAAACTATTCACTGTGCCCGCCGGGTTGGCCTCCAAGCAACTAGAAAACGTGGCCCTTGGAGTTCTATCTAAAAGGATATTACTTGAATGCAGGACCACGCCTCGACGAATGGAAAATATAAAAAGAGTGCCTTTACATTCGAGAATTTCGGCGTTAAAAATATGACTCTATACTTAAATGTCTTCGCTTTGGGAGGGACTATGATTGCGGACTACTTATCAGACGCTGTGTTCCCGCTCTGTGCGAGAGCTTTAAGTAGTGTGGCTCATAATGCAAGTGCATGTGACGAGCTTAGGTTTGGCGTAACGCAGAAAGAGTTTGTAGAAGAATTTAACATTTATTCATTTGATATTACCCCTGACTTGTCTGTTTGCTAGTATAAATACGCACTTAAGTCCACAACAGAGTGGGAATATCTCAATCAGGTTGGAATTTGGAAAGCCTATAGACGCGCCTATTAGTGTACTCGTGTACCTCTAATCACAAGCACTAATAGAAGTTGATCGTTTCAGGAACGTGGTCAAAGACTTTTAAAATGGACGCGAATACACTCTAGAGCAGTGGTTCTTAACCTTTTTACTACCATGCCCCCTCTAGGAATTGGTCCTTCCCTCCACGCCCCCCTTCAATCAAAATAACATTCTCAATAACTTCTCAATATTAGCCCATGCTCTCGTTAAGAGAATAACAAATACAATTAGAGAAATTCCTGTTTCTAGGGGGGCGCGCCCCCCTGGTTAAGAACCACTGCTCTAGAGAGTAATGAAAAGTGACCGAATCACACGCTCCAAATTTGTCGGTGTGTTTCCGAAGAATGAAATATTGAAATTGCCAACTACGAGAAACTGGTACGGGATTATCGTGAACACCAACATTGTGGGGGGTGAGGGGAGTCATTGGTTACAATCTATTTTAAAAATAGGGAAAGACTACTATTTTGAGTCACTCGGCACTCAGCCCTGGATTGATCCTGTGGTTGTACAATTTATCAAGCAGATACATGTACCTAAGATTGTATGGAACCCGTACCGCTTTCAAGGATATTATAGTAACATGTGCGGCATGTATCGCATTTCATTTTTCATGCACATGTCATGTGGGAACGGATTTATAAATTTTTTTAAATTATTCGATTTGTGCGACACTGAAATAATAATAAAACGGTATGCAGAGAGGAAAAAAAAGGTTCCCATATGTTAGCACCTGCTGTAATGTGTAAAGGGGTATATCTATATTGTGTAAAGGCCTATTTGTCGCCATTAAGACTTATTTAATGAACACTGGTTCCGCGTTGTATATGTTTTCTACTATTTAATAAATTAAATGAAAATACAGTGCTTTGTTTTTAACCCAGAAAAAACACTTACATTAGTTCCTCGATGACCTGGCATTCGTTGGACCGGATGTGAGCCAATACCTCGACCTCTGTGTTCAGGTCGCTGGGTTGACTGTGCGGTAAAACATCCATATCATTTATTCCCCTTTCATCAAAACGAAAAGTAGTTATAACACGATCAAGTTCCGTTTCGTCCCTTTAATGAGAAGTTAACATGATTAGTTCATGCTGAATCAAATAAAGTTAAGTAAAATTAAACTTGTTTAATTAAAGAGATACAATAAGGGAAAAGCCCGATTGGGACGCCTGGCATATTGTAATTACAAAAGAGATAACCTGACAGTTTACAAAAGTAAACATCGGGATAATCTTAAAAGTTTTTAATATTTCTAAAACCCTATTTCGCTGTTGTCTTTAAATTATCGAGAAATGTATTATTAAAGCTCCACCATATATATATATATATATATATATATATATATATATATATATATATATATATGGTATATATATAAAATTATATATGCCGAAATAACCACGAAGGAAACAGACAATAAGTAAAGCAAGTACACTAATTTACAGCTCAAAAGGAAGATTAGCTGGGTGTGCTAAGACATCTCAGAGAATAATTAAAAGCAAATACACTAATTTACAGCTCAAAGTAAGATTAGCTGGGTGTACTGCGCTTCGTCTGCCTGCAACGGATCTCGAACCCGCAGAGAATTCTTAATAGTTTTTAATATTTCTATTGTGTATATATTGTGTAAAGGTGTATATACATTTCCGCTTAAATCACAAACTAATTTTCAAAACACATTTATTATGGCATTTTATAAGTTAACACTGAATGCGCCACATCGCTCCACCATATATATATATATATATGCCGAAATAACCACGAAGGAAACAGACAATAATTAAAAGCAATTACACTAATTTACAGCTCAAAAGGAAGATTAGTAGGTTGTGCTAAGACATCTCAGAGAATAATTAAAAACAAGTACACTAATTTACAGCTCAAAAGTAAGATTAGCTGGGTGATATCACTTCACTTCGTTTTAGTACGGCTTTTTATAAATTATTTAACACTGGTTGAAACGTTATATATAGACCGAGAATAAAGCACAAACTATTTTAAAAACGCATTTATTGTGGCCTTTTATAAGTTAACACTGAATGAACCGCAGTATATAATCGTAAATTAATCATTTACATTGTCTGCATTGAAAGTAGGGTGCTCCCGTCCACAGCGTTGAAAAGATAAATTGTAGAGAGTGATGGGACGTCTTCCTCTTCAAACAATTCGGGAGAGTTGTAGAGCTGGCTCATGGTGGGGTATTTCAAAAGCACTGAGCGAAAAAACTACTGAAATGAGGTCCTGAGATGAAGTGCCCCCTTTTATAAATGGGGCTTGTGATTGTGATCAACCTACAACACACGAATCGCGAGCTTCCTATTGGCTATCAGTGACTTTTGGACGGGGCTTGACGCATAGGTCCGCCGAGCAGCCAAACAGAGGTTCTGGGCGCCGCCCATAGGGTTGTGATTGGCTGCCCCGTGAAATCTGGGGCGTATCAGATATTCCCATTCGTAGAGAGAGAGAGAAATACGTTGTTTTTTGATCTCGTATTCTGTTCCGATAATATGGTGATATTTGAACGTATGGTAAGCCTGCATTTATACGAGGAACTTAACGATGTTGGTTTATAAATTTATTTATTGTACCCCATCTAAAATAGGTTCACAAAAAATTTATTTCCTCTGAAATATAAAACGTCACAAACTGGAAGGTAATTTCAGAATCAATTATCCATGAAGGTAAAATTCATCAGTGCGTGAAGCTCGTTCTCGCAGCTGTAAAAGTTTATTGTGTCCCTGTATTATCGTACGATACAATAAATAAATTTTAAAAAAATGACAGACATGTGTGGTGGATGCAGGTCATTAACCCCAAAGTTTATGAGCTCGAACAGAACGCTGTTTAATATAATTGTGTATATATAATTTAGGGTGTTTCATACTATAGGGTAAAATAAAAATGAGCTTGGAGTTTTAATCCACACGTTTCTTCCGTATTCTAAAGAACAGGAAAACACGTTTGTGCAAGTTTGAACCAGATCGCGCTGCATTTAGAGGTCTCCAACTTTGACGACTTTTTGTCAGTTCATTTCTCGCCTGCCTGCAGTGAAGACGGTTTTCTTCGTCACTTGAGCGGTTCGTGTTGTATAGCCTATTGGACAACTATGGAGGTAATTATATATGCTACTAATTATCTCATTTTACTGTGGTATTGAAATTTATTATTATTTAATTTCTGTCATTTTACTGTGGTAGTGATATTTATTATTAATATTACATGAAATTAATTAGTCTGTTGCATATTGGACAACTAAGCTGGTAATTATTTATGATACTAATTAATGTAATTTTACTGCGGTATTGAAATTTATTTAATTAATGAATTGTCAAAGAGAACGTAGTGTACACGTATCAGTTTTATAAATAAAGAAAAGCAGTAACTGGGACTCGAACCAGTGTCATAGCCGTTTGGCGGCATCGCTCAAGTCGGCGTACACAGCACGCTATCCACTCCCTAGATGGTGTAGTGGATAGCGTGCTGTGTACGCCGACTTGAGCGATGCCGCCAAACGGCTATGACACTGGTTCGAGTCCCAGTTACTGCTTTTCTTTATTTAATTAATGAAATTAATTACGATGTGAAATTATTTCTGTGGAATTATTTAGTTTTTTTCTTTTCCAGGTGTCTACCAGAGCGAAAACAGAAGTGTTTCTTATTGGCCAGACGGATGCGAACATCACATCAAGTGGCCTTCCAACTCAGTTGCAAGTACTCAAAAAGTACTTTTACCACCAAAAGGAGCAAAAATTTGGACGTACTAAATGCCTGAACCTGTGCCTGGATGCCTGTCTCATATTTTGGGAGAGAGCGAGAATCCCCATGATGCGTCGAGATTCGGCCTTGAGGAAGATGGAATCCCTTCTCAAGGAATACGACCGGCTTGTGAAGCACAAGTCACATAAAGCAGAGTCCTTCCGAGTGAAGGAGGCGATGTTCAAGGAGGCAATAGCGAAGGAGATCATGGACATTGCTCATTCACAGGCTAAGGAAATGATGAAGAATCAGGAGGACATCCACTTTCTCGACGTGCAGCGTGAAGATCCAAATTCCTGCAGCATGGGCCCTGTTGACATGAAGCTTCACTATAAGGAGATTAGGAAAAGGAAGAGGCTGGACAAGATTAAGGAACAACAGGAGAAGGGCAGGAAGGAACAAGGAGCTGCAGAAGATACGGGGGCTTTAGTGATTTCAACTTCGTCAGAGACTGACTCAGATGTCGTTGACCCAACCGTGGAAGTTTTTCCATCCTCCTCCAAGGGAAATACCAAGAAGCGACGCAGGAATCTGATCTCACAGGATGTGACGACTACCTACGATCGGCTGAATATTTCTTACCGCGATTCAGCTATGTCGTACGCTGCAGCGGCTAAATCACTAGGTTTTGACTTGGATGAACTGTCCATTTCTGCCAGTACCATGTACCGCACACGCAAGGCTCTCAGGAAGGTGGCTGCTGAAAGTTATCAATCCGACGAAGTTTGTCCTGGTCAGCCTCTTGTCTTGCATTGGGACGGTAAGCTCCTACCTGACAATGAGCAATGGAAGGAGAGCGTTGACCGGATCGCCGTCCTCGTCTCTGGCGACGGCAAGGAGAAGTTGCTCGGCGTTCCTAAGGTGACGACCGGAACCGGCGAGAAGATAGCGCGAGTTTGCTTGGATTTGGTCAAGGAACACAGGATGGAAGAGCGCGTGCGGGGACTGTCTTTCGACACGACAGCGTCGAACACCGGGATTCATATCGGGGCCTGCGTCCTGATTGAAAAAGGTCTTGGCAGAGAACTCATGTACTTCCCCTGTCGGCATCACATCTATGAAGTCATCCTCAGCTCCGTCTTCAAGCGTGCATACGGCCCTTCAAGTGGCCCCGATATACCCGTTTTCATGAGGTTTCAGGCACAATGGAAGTTCATCGACCGGTTGGACGTGCGGCCGTACGATTTTGCTCAAGTCAATGACTCTATGAGGGAACTGAGGGAGAAGTCAGTCCTGCTGGTGAGAGGGATGGTGAGCACGTCGCATCAGCGCGATGACTACAAGGAACTGCTACAGTTGGTTCTCATCTTCCTGGGAGAAGCAAAAGTGGTGGATTTCCCTCTCAGAGCCCCTGGCGCTTACCATCACGCTCGATGGATGGCGATAGCCATCTACTCCTTGAAAGTAATTCTACTGAAGAAGCAGTTCAAGATGTCGAGTCACGAGTTGGAAGCTCTGACAGCCGTAGGTCTCTTCGTGTCCCTCGTCTACATCCGAGGTTGGACTCGTGCTGCAACCTCAAGCAAGGCTGCCGCAGTTGATCTGGAATTTCTGCGTGACGCGGAAGCCTTTGCCATGTCGGGATATTCGTGTGTTAACGCTGCGCAAGAAGCCATGTCTCGACACCTATGGTACATCTCTGAGACTCTTATTGCCATGGCGTTCTTCGACGCAGATGTGGCAGATGAAGAAAAGGCTCAGATGGTCGTCAGTTTGGGTAAGCCCGCATCGAAAAAGGAACTCAAGCGACCCCAAGGGAAGAACGTCAGGAATCTTGCCTCGAAACACCTGGCGGAGTTCGTGACAGGAAAGACGATGGCTTTCTTCCATGCATTCGACTTGGACACAGAATTCTTGAAAAAGCCAGTTGCCGAGTGGACTGAAGTAGAGGGCTTCAAGCAAGCAGCGGCAACTGTTAACAAAATCTCTGTCGTCAACGATCGGGCCGAAAGAGCCATCGCGCTCACCAAAGAGTTCAACTGTTCTCTGACGAAGAACGAAGAGCAGAAGCAGTATTTGCTCAAAACTGTGATGCAGCATAGGGCGAAATACCCGAATAAAACCAAGAAGGATTTCATGGACAAATGATTCGCAAGAAGTGGTTATGTTTTTTGTATCTTTGTGAAAATGTGTAGTGAAATGGTACTCGTTTGTTGAATAAAAATTCATTGACAGATTTTTGTTTAATTTTTTCCGTTTATGATCTGCCAGAGCATCAAACTGGGGACCCGTAAACTTTAAACTATTGAATTAATACTTCGGTTTATCAGTCTCCTCAGCAAATGGAACAAGGGGATCCATGTGGATTAAAATTTTTCAAAACTTTTAATTTATGAAACACCCTAATACAGTAATATATATATATATATATATATATATATATATATATATATATATATATATAAAATTACACCAACCGGCAAGGAAAAACATAAAATTAATTATAAAACAGTAATTTAAAAAGGCTAATTAATTTCGGCTGGTCACAACTAAGTCCTTTTCAAAGCCATAAACTAATTAAAATATCTAAAAAAAAATTATAAAACTTCCGTCCTGCGGAAGAGCTAAGGTTAAAATGGCTGTGAAGGCATAAACACAGACAGAGAGATGGTAGCTGTCACACCTCTGGCAGTTGGCAAAGGCAAACTATTGCCCAGATTTAAAACCTTCGAATTGAAAAATCTACAGTATAAGTAAAAATCAATCCTGTACATCTGGCAGTCGGTCACGACCCAAAATTGCCCTAAAATATTTTAAAATGTTAAAAATAAAACTATCCATACTGTAGGACAACTTAATACTGGAAATGGTGTTTTCTTCCAAAATATAAAATGCTTCGTATATTTGTCTCTGTTCCAGGTCCATGACCTTTATGATAGGTTTAGAGTCCTGGAAGTTAAAAATATGATTATGCTGTTCCCTATGCTGAACTAGGCTGCTATAAATATTACCCGATCTCAGGTCACGTTTCTGAGAATTAATCCTCTGAAAATCAATTGTCTCCCCGATGTATTTTTGAGGGCAGCCCTCCACATTGGATTTCATGAACTACGTCAGAATTGTTGGAGGATTTAGAAATAGGATGACGAATGAACGAAGACAATTTATTTGGCACAACGGAGACCAACTTAATCTGCTTTGGCATGAGTGAGGGCACTTTCAGGAATGAAACGTCTCTATCCCGGTTTCCAGTTTTGGGAGTAAAGAAAGATCTCCTAGCGGCGAAATAAGCTTTATCGATGAACAATTTGGAATAACTCAAACATATAAATGAATGATTGGAAAAAGCATGAATGTAGCTGTCTGAATGCATGGGCTTTCTAAATGCTTTGAAAGGTCTTTGGTTGGGATCTCTTAAAATAAGAACATCCAAAAACGACAGAGATCCACTATTTTCAACTTCATACGTAAACTGTATTGAGGGTACAAAACCATGAAGTACTCCCACCAGCTCACCCAGATCCACACGAGATTCAAAAATAACACACGTGTCATCAACGTAACGGAACCATGGTATGTGAGCAGTGTAAAAGTTCCAAATGTGAAAGCCGTGTGGTTGAAGCTGAGAAGAGGGATATTTTTCAATAATAACTATTTTGAGCTACATAAATCATCTGGTACGTGCAGGAAAATGATAATCTGTGACTGTGGTATGTTTCATATGATGCATAATTGGGTGAATTTCAAGCATAAATGTAATAAAATTCAATGTTCTACATGCCATGAGAAATATAAGGCGGTTGGAGTAAAGCATGTATGTTATATGAAGCCTAAACATAGCCCTTGTATAACTGTGTACTACGATATAGAAACATATACGAATGCTGAAACCAAAGAGGTCATTCCACATCTACTTGTAAGCCAGACTATCTGTGATGAGTGCATGGAGGTCGAGTTTGATGAGTGTCACAAATGTGGTAAACGGATAAACGTTTTTAAAACGTATGCACATGACAGCACTGTGAAACCCTTTGTATCCTATATTGTCAAGTTAGCGGACACACACAGTTAAAAAAAATGACTGTATATTCTTGCCCATAACGGTGCAAAATTTGACACACAGTTCCTTTATAAGGAGTTGCTTGAGCACGAATGAGTCATCTGAGATATTTACAGGTGATCCCTTGAAAAGAGGAAACAAACTTATACAGATGCAAATAAGAGATAATGTACAGTTTAAAGACACTTTATTATTCACACCTTGTAAATTAGCAAAGCTACCCAAGGTAATGGGTGTAGCCGCCGAAGTTTCAAAAGGATATTTACCTTACACATTCCTCACTAGCGAAACTTTAAATTACATAGGACTACCTCCACCCAAACATTATTTTAACTATGAATGTATGAGTACAGGTGAACGTGAAGATTTTGACCGATACTACAACAGTTTTAATGAATTTAATCCTTACAATATAGCTGATAAATGTGAGCGTTATTGCGTGAATGACGTGTGCGTGCTTAGAGTATGTTTCCAGGCCTTTAGAATGATGTACATAGACCATTTCAAATGCGACCGTTGCAAGTCGGAACCACGATTACCTCATTATGTTTTACAGTGTTCAAGAACAATTTCATGCCTAAAGACACCTTAGCCGTCATTCACAGAAACAATCCCCGCAGTTATGGGCACAAGGCTATTTACTGGCTCATACACATACAGCAGCAGACAGGTGTATATACAAAGCATGCCCGCAACATGGGGGAAGTACCCATTAAGGTTAATGGTCGTGTTGTTTGGGTTGATGGTCTAAGTGAAAACCGTGCCACTGACGAGAAGACTGTGTACTCCTTTAAGGGCTGCTGGTGGCATGGATACCCACGTCCTGAGTGTGGAATCGTAGATATCCACAGTAGACCTCCTGCCGACAGTCTTGCATGGACTCGCACCCGCGATCAACTTATAGGCGTCCAGTTCACTCACAAGGTCTTGTGGGAGCATCAGTATGATGCATGGATGGAAACAGATGGACAGTACCGTGAAGAAATAAACACGATCAAGCGTTCAATGGTGCTGCATCCTCTCAAATGCGGTGATAGCTTGTTCGGAGGGCGTACAAATCCCTTCAAGCTATACTTTCCGCCTACCGATGGAGTGAAACTCCATTACTACGACTTCTGAGCTTTATATCCCTATATGATGAAGAACAATCCGTAACCCGTAGTTGCACCAAAACTAGTGAGACCTGACCTGCCCACCATCGAGGTGTTCTCAGCAAATTTGAACGGGTACTATTTCGGCCTTTCTTTCGTAGATGTGCTCCCCCCTCATAATTTATGGATGCCGATCTTACCCGTCGTTATAAACCACAAGCTCATATTTCCCCTGTGCGTGAAGTGCGCAGAGGAGAACAATGGGAATTGTAATCATACAACCAACCATAGTAAGATCAGAATTGTATATACAAACCCTGAGCTGGACCTAGTCGTTCGCCATGGCTACAGCATATTGAAGATATATGAGGTGTGGAGGTTTCAGAAGCTACCCAACCTTTTCACGCCATATACGAGTATAAACACTTTCTGAAGGATAAGGTAGAGGCATCAGGATATCTGTGAGAAGTTGATACCGAAGATGAAAAATCGGCTTATATTCAGCGTTACCGTGACAGTGAAAGGATACAGCTTGACCGTTCCCAAATTGTAAAGAACCCTGGCAAGCGCTTTAGTGCAAAGTTGTGTCTAAACAGTCTTTGGGGAAAATTTGCACAGAATACTGGCAAGGGGAACGTTCATTTGGCACAAAGTTATAGTGAGGTCTGAGATTATGCTAACTCTCCCGATAAAGAGGTCATGGAGATCGTGAATGTAGGTAATACTTACATAATAAAGTACAACATTACGGAATTGGCCACAGATACCTCACGGGTTACAAACATACTTGTAGCCAGCTTCACAACGGCGTACACACGCATCAAACTTTGGGGTGTATTGCATTCTCTTAGACGCAGGGTTTTGCACGCCGATACAGATAGTGTGATATCACAGCGAGGGAGGATGAATACATGACGCCTATTGGTGAATTCCTCGGACAGTTAACGGATGAGATCAAGGATGAATATGGAGATATCGCATACGCCGACTCTTTTGTCTCAACAGGGCCAAAAACTTATCGGGTACGAGTGAGGATGGGGGAGGATATGAAATATATCGTGAAGGTTAAGAGTATCACGCTCAATGAGGCGAATCGGTGGGTCGTTAACTTTGACTCGTTGAAGGATCTAGTGTGCTTGGAAGATGAGGGTGAAGGCGACCAGCCACCCCAACTAAAGGTAGACCCACAATTTTCGGGCGCAGAAATTAGGGTGTGTGAAGGAACTTAGGGGTACGAAAGTGTGCCGCAACACCTATAGGAAACGTTACCAGGTGCCTGGTACCTATGATACCGTACCCTTTGGATACCACAATCTATGATTGTTATATATATATCTATTGTTAACGATATGTTTATTTATTACACGTATTTATAAATATATATAAACCTTGAATAATTTCTCCTTTGTGTGTGTGTGTGTGTGTGTGTGTATGTGTGTGTGTGTGTGTGTGTGTGTGTGTGCGTGCGCGCGTATGTGCAGGAGAAAATTCTAAGCTCCACACCCCTGCATGATCGGTCACGTGACTCTTGCTATACCTGGGCATATCGCTACCCTGCGTGCTCAGTTCACCTCTGCAAGCCCTGGATCTCAGACGTGAATTTTCCCACGTAAACGAAAAATAGTAATGGCTACCTTTAATATTGCGTGTTCGACGTTTATGAAGTGGTTTTCGGCAAAGGGCGAAGATAAGGTTACTGAATGGCTCCCTATTCCACCTCCTTTGATATTTTTAAGGCTACAGTGAATCGTGCGAAGGAACAAGAGGTAAAAATACTCTCGCGTATTCTGGCGAGAGCATTGCAGGATTTCGTGGTACAAGTGATGTATTGAGCTATGTTGTAGGACTAAAGTTTATAAAAGCTCACATATAACGTGAAGTGAAGAATCAACACGTGCAGAAGAGAAGCAACGGTTATGGCTAGTGAGTCTTGTTGATGAGTGGTGTGAGAAGCGATATTATGACATGTTGCATCATACCGAGTACTCGTACCCTGCGGCTGAGAATGTAAATCTTGTCATCATGGAGAATCTTAAGTATTTTTTCCACTACATTAATATACATCATGACGAGGTTTGTAGTGAGGTTGTGGCTAAAAGCCTGCGTGAGTTTTTAACAGAATTTGGAGACGAGTATCGTCTGCTAAGCAAAAAGGAAAAATATGGTCATATGTTTCTCTCAAATAGTGCGCCGGAGTGTGATTAAAATGTGTTAATTCGTGAAAATGAACGAAAATGTCATGCGAATTCTGAGGAGTGGGAGTAATAAAACACTAAACCCGGTATTGCTTCATGTATCGGAAAATTTCTCAAAACACCTACCCAGTATAAAGGGATACAAGTATTCACGTTGGAACAACGCCGTACACGAATCATCAGCTTATGGTGTGACTTACTCCTCCCGTCAAGCCGATCCGCCCACCTGTGGCTCATAGTCATCTCAGAGCTGAACCGACTGGACGTGCAGTTCTCGAAGACGATGGAACTTCCTTTGAGCAGCATTCTCAATGCCGTGTAAGATGTGTCCGTGACGAAGTCATTGCGCGTTTTCATGCGTAAAACCAGTGCCATTAACTATGTACTGGCAAAGGAATGTTGTTTATGTAAGTATTGAGGAGATGAATAGAATCTTCGTGGTAGTTCAGAAGTGGAGTGAGAATCGTTATAAAATACCTGCAGGTATACCCTCCTTTGGAAAGGAGTGTTTATAAACTTGAATTTAATAATGATGTTGTGGTTAACGATGACCTCTTTGTACGTGCTTTTGATTGTATTCGTTTAAAGATAACTTGCCAACCGAATATAAAATGGGCACAAAAATAGTATTGAACGATATGAAGGCCATTTACATCGAGTATAGGCATTCCTATCAGTTGAGCGGTGAAATAATGTTAAATCGTATTTCCTGCGTAGTGCAAAGCAACAATGATGTGAATGTAGACTCGATCACTTGCGAGTTTAGTGTTTTAGTTAAGCGTAGTAAAATATAAAGTGTATGGATTTTGATGTATATTTATTTTCAATATATTTAATTATTTAATATTATTGTGTGTATATATATATATATATATATATATATATATATATATATATATATATATATATATATATATATATATATCTTTCTCCTGTACTATTATTTTGATGATTATATTCCATCGTTTTGTATTTCTTATATTATTTTTTTATTTTATTTTTTTATTATATATATTCCATCGTTTAAAACTGTGTATTTCTCTATATTGTTATTAATTTTATTGTATATATATATTCCATCGTTTAAGAATGTGTATTTCTTATACTATTATCATTTTTTGATTGTATATATATTCTTCGTTCGTATTTCTTTTACTGTTATTATTTTTATTGCATATATTCCTCGTTTGTATAGGATTGTGTATTTATTTTCTATATATTTCATGAAGTTAATTCCAATAATTCGTCTACATAAACAGAAGAATGATGTAATGGTGTTTTATTTAATTCTTTTGGTTGTATATATAAACGTTATTATTATTTAATTCTATGTATAACAAATGGCTGGTTACGCCTTCCAAACCGACTGGCTACTTAAGACTTCTAAGCCAACTGTCAACCCTAATATACACCTGAACAAGCCATTTACGCCTTCTAAGTCAGATTAAGCCTTCTAAACCAACTGGCGGATTAAGCAAACTGGCCAATTAGGACCTTATAAGACAGCGGGCGCTGGGATGAATTCTCATTATGCGTCTGGCTGTGACCAGGCGAACATCTCTATCCTTCTTAGGTTACGGCTTAGGATAGGGTTTCCCTTTGGGGGTAAGGACATCCCAACTTCTCCCCCAAAGACCCTCCTCCTTTCTCTCCCTCTCTTAGGTTAAGGTTACCCCTTTCGGGGGAGGTCATCCTCCCTTCTCCCAACAAAGCTCCCTCCCCCTTCATGGCAGCTTGGGGCATAACCCCCTCCCCCTTTTTCAGCATCCCCCTGGTTCCAAGGCCCCTCCCCCCTTTTCAACAACACCCCATTTGTTGCATAACCAAGTGCAACACCCCCTCTTCCCCGTTGCAACATTGATCAACACTTGCAACATTGCATTGCACTCGACCCTTTTGTGCCCATACTACTAAAGGTAACAACCATCCGGAAAGATAGCCTGTTCAAACTGGCTTCCTCAGAGAGCGTAGAAAAGCAGCTTAGAGATCCGGTCTGGCCTGCAGAAGGCACCGGGACTGTTACTTTTGCGAGTACAGTCAGAAAGAGACAAAAAAGAATGGTTGAAAGGATGTGAAGGAAGGAGGAAGTCTTGCGTGTTTGAGGACAATCATTAAAAGAGATTGCAGTGCATGGGAAGAAGTCCCTGAAAATTAAACTGTGAGGATTGGACTAAGGGGCTTTGGTCTGACGAAAACAACTTTGGGGTAATTAATTAAAGCAAAGTCTTAAATGCAATATGATTACCTTTTTTAACAATAATTGTTTTCCCTACATTATCCCTTGCCTGTGTGATATGTCAAATAGTTTTTTGCACGTTATTGGAACTTAAAGGCTGAACTTTCGTAACAAGAAGAATAAGAGAGAAATGCAACAATATTGTATTGTACCGACAGAGATGGATGTCCTCATCAGACATTGAAACCTGTTTTTATGTAAAGATCGAATGAACTCTCAAATTCATATAGACATTGTAGAAAAGTTCCTGAAGCTCTCCATCGACAAATTATTTCCAGAATCAATGAAATCTGACACTATTTCAACAGGACAATGACCATATGCCATACATCACTTTTCAGCAAGAACTTTCCAGCAAAAGAACAAGTAAAGTATCTTGACACACACACACACACACACACACACACACACATATATATATATATATATATATATATATATACTGTATATATATATATATTAATATATATATAATACTGTATATATATATCTCTCCAGACCTGAATCCTGTTGAAAATTTACAGGTAATTCTAAGGACAAATATTAAAAAACACGTATTCATAGAAATCTGACCTAGAGAAGAAATAAATAAGGAATTGGATAGTATCAGTAGTGACATTTACAAGCGGCTGTTGGACAGTGCGCCTCGAAAGGTTAAAGAAAACATAAAAGCGAATGGAAGATGCAGGAAATAAAAAAGTTGTTTTCAATAACTTTTTTCCAATATTTTATAACATCATTACTTTCCTGAACCTTCTTGTCCCAACTTCGTGACGATGCCTTATATTTTTGACTGAGGCATATATATATATATATATAAATATATGTGTATATATATATATATATATATATAGAGAGAGAGAGAGAGAGAGAGAGAGGAGAGAGAGAGAGAGAAGAAGAGAGAGAGAGTGAAATAAATAGATAGCTGGATAGGTATAGGTCATTATATAAATAAACAATATTACTTCTATGAATTTCAAATGGCATATTGCGACATGACAAAGCTATCTTCAGTTAATATTTTATTTATGTGACATTTTCCTTTCTGAATTCCATTTAAAGTTGGCAAAAATTTGTGCAGTTGTTTATGTATTATAGATTTAATTTGAATGATATGATGTTCATATATGAATAAACATCCAATGAAGAACATTATAATATATGTATAATTATAGAATTGTCCATAAATGAGAGAATGTGACTCCGAGTCGACGAGGTTCGGATAGCGGATCAAAGTCGATCCGCACAATGTCGATATGCATAATGTCAATACAATACTAAAAGGTAGTTTAAATTAGGACAAGTTAGGTTATCATTATGCCCGGTTAGGTTAGGTTAGGTTAGGTCAGTTATTTTCATTGAGAATCTGAAATTAGTTTGAAATCTGAAATCTATATACTTGCGTAAGGTCGAACGTCGATATTATGAAATTCGATTTTGTTCATATAACGCACGAAGTTCAGGGGAGGATTTGGTCACTGACGGGCAACCAGGGAGGTTGCGTCAAAGAAGAGCTCTGTGATCACTGGTTTTAGGGACTTGTTCTGTGGAACGTGACATTTAAAATTAAAACGGGTTGGCATTTTTCTGCTAAAAATTTAAGACAGGAAAAGAAAACGTACGTTGGAGAAATAAAGTTGCGACATATTCTGCGTCTCAGTGAAACCTTTAGTGAATAATTTCTACCATTAAAACTCCCGTTCATCATCCTTTTGCTCCTCACGACCCACTCTACTATACCTGACGAAAGTGATATCAGGTGTTCGATGCCCCCATTCACTTCAAGTTGGGGTGCAAGTGCTTTTCTGCTGGATGCCCGAGTTACAATGCAAACAATCTCCAGCGATGGGTAGATCGAAGGACGTTGACATCACTCTAATGTCAACGAGAGACGGGCTTCTGTGAGAAGAAGGCTACCCTGAAATCCACGACCGACAACCGAGATGACTACGAGCTCACGCCATTTGAATCACTCTTCTTCCGCCGATGAACTTCTTAATCAGGTGAGTAACTGTTGTGATCTCTGGGAGTCCCAGAACAATTACACTTCCCTTGGTAATTAGTTATCCCACAGTAAGGGCTGAAATAAAAACTTAGTTCTTCACTAGATCAAACAGCTTTTCATAATAACGTAGGCCCAGCCCCTTTTTCTCCCCGTAGTGCAGCCCAGCAGCAGCTACATTGGGCAACGCTTGGCGTATAGTAGTGAAACTGCAGTCTCGGCTCCGTTATAAATCTAAATAACCCTTTTGCATTTGGATCCATTACTAACTATAATTTTGTACTGGCTAACGAAGGAGAAATGACCAGTCCAAACGATAATACAGCTCGTCCGTTGGCAGCAGACCATGCGAGGTTGATGTTAACAGATTAAAAATCTTAGCTTAGGGGGCTATAGATTATAGAATATCGTTAGAGCAGCAAATTACACCGGGTTGATATTCCGCAGAGCACATCACCTAAACCTTAAAAAAACAATATATTCAGAATCCTTGTAAAAATAATGAGAGAAAATATGATTCATATGCTGTGCAAATGAATATTAATAATATGATAAAAAATTAATATTTAATGTTATCTAATCAAAATTGGTAGCTGAAAGTATTGGCAGCAAATAATTGTTTCTTTGTTTCTGTGTTTCTGTGATCATGAACTGTGCCGGTTGTGAAGACTTAATTCATTTTGTTGCCTTAGAGTGACTTAGACGAAGGCAAATCACGGTGTGATACTAAAAATTCGTTATGTCCGAACTGGGGAAAAGAGGGTAATTATAGGGTAAGTTAGGTTGCAATAAAGAAAATGAAATTAAATACCACAAAATATTTATTTAATGTCTTTTGAGGCATTTCAACAGAATCTGCTATCCGTTTTCTGTGAAATTAAGCAGCTTTCGAGATATCTGTTTACCTCAAAACCTGCTCAAATGCATAAAAAACGGATAGCAGATTTTGTTAAAACACATTACAATACATCAGAAAATTATTATCTGGTATGTAATTTCGGGTGATGTGTTCTGCAGAATATTTACCTTACACCGGTCAATATTTTCCTTTCCACGCGTTCGCTGCAAACGTACAGTGGCTTATTTCTGAGAAGAAGCAAAACTCAAACGAACTAAGAATTCGAATGACCTTGAAAGGCTCCATTTCCTTGGCTAGTCAAATTTTAAGTGATTTACAAGCTCTCCACAACACGTGGGAGAGTTTCAAAGCCCACACCTAAGTTTTTTAGCGTATTAAGTGCATTGGCTTTTAAATGCGTTAAGTATCTTTTGACTCTGAATGGAAGGTTTGGACGGATTCCCCTTCATTTCAACATTCGTGTTCTGTTTGTAACAAGCGCGAGGTGAACTAGTAACGCCTCGCGCTTGTTACAAACAGAACGCGAATGTTGAAATGAAGGGGAATCCTTCCAAACCTTCTATTCAGAATCAAAAGATACTTAATGCATTTAAAAGCCAATGCCCTTAATACGCTAAAAAACTTATGTGTGGGCTTTACTGTCCATTAAATTTTGATGGATTCAATACCTCAGCACATGTGGCCAGATTACGCCCTAAGTAGTCGAAGCAGGAGACAAATTAGTCAATGCTGTAGGTGCAATGTCTCTAAACGATTCTAAACCGCCGCTTTGTTATTCGTGCCATTCGTATGGACACGTAGTAAAAGAATGTCCGGAATACGCAGAATTCCGGCTATACAAGGCCCAAAAGGAAGATCGTAGGCCAAAGGAACTCAAAGCTTCCGAAGTTAGGCGCCGCTATTGTGACTATTCTTACGAACGAAGTAATCGGTCGTATGGAGGTAATCGTTCGTATGGCGATAGGCCTTACGAAGCCGAAATTGATGAACGAGACGAAAAACGAAGCAATGATTATAATCGTAGACAGAATCATCATTATTGGCCGTTGATATAGCGACTTGCGACGCGACGATCAATCAGCCGACAAACACCGGTATCGGGAATACACGCCGGCCGGAGCGGAGATACAGAGATCATAAAAGGGGTGATAGGTTCGATGAATATGATTGAGGGTGTTCCCCGACTAGATCTTACAGAGATACCAGTCCTTATCCCTATCGCAGAAATGGTGAAAATTACAACTCACCTAGAGGAGTAAGATTCGATGAAAGATCCTCGAGAGACAAAAGAGGAGGGGGATACTTCGTCCCCGGAGACTTAAGATGCGGAGTACATAGAGCAAATTGGCGTGAAAGATCTAACGAACGGCCTTCCAATTCTCCACAAAACTGTAGTCAGTGAGAGCGAAGAAAAGACATCCAACAACGCAGTTTCAAAACACAAGGTAGACGGACTTCCGTAAAAAATAACCGCAACGAAAAAGTCACTGGCAGGGATTATGGCAATCTGAATTGCATGGATAATGTATCTATATGAGTCACTCCCTCAAAACTTCCCAACCATGATAATGTTTTGAATGATAGTGTAACATAAATAAGTAGTTATAAGACGAATGAATACAAACATCTGAATGTTGGAAGAACGGGATAACTAATAAAAAGGAGAATTATAATAAAAGAGAAGAGGGAAAGGAAAAGAATGACAGAAAAGAAGCAGAGTGAAAGAGTACGACACCAGAGGGAGTGCAAGCGAAAATCTGGTAAAAAAGTGAGGGTGAGAATTTAAATTTTGAGCAAAGCTCTAGTCAGACGGAGAATTCAATTAAAGATATAAAACAAAATGTTGGAGAAAAGGAAATAAAAGAAATGATTGCAAAAGAGTCACGTGATGAAGAAGTCGCGGATTTGAATACTATATGTATTTAAATAAAGTATGTAAAGCTAATAGGTATGTATTCGGGCACTCGAACACTGCCTTAATACCCTTCATAAGCGGTCAATTAACCCTCTAACGCCGACTGGGTCGAATATGTACCATTTCAAATACATGCATTTAGACTTAACCCTACAAAAACGTTCGGCGTTAAAGGGTTAAGGGATAGGCACCTTCTGATTCTAATTCATTCGGGTTCGGAAGTCTGTCTAATTCATGTAAATTTAATAGATAGGTAGGTTTAACTTTCACTTTTAAACAAATAAATATGACGTGTAAAGCCATGAATAACGATACGCACAAATTAGGGGACAAGTGTCGATCAAGCGAAATTCCTTTAGAGTTAAGTACCAATACCGTATCTGTCGCCTCTGATACGTATGCATTTTTTTTAACCCAACAGTAGGTTTACCGGAACAAGTGACGTTATTAATTACTGCGGAAGAGCTACCTGAAAATTAAGTACAGATGATCAACTGACATGTGTAGACACTGATGGTAACGTAAACATTGTAATAAAAAATGTCTCTTCACAGTCATGATCGAGTCGGAATTAGGCGAGAGGAGTTAAAGTTACTTGGCGAACTGTTAACGTATTACAATTGCACAGAACTGCATAATTGTAAGACTTCTAATAAGCTGACGTGTAACGTCATGCGGGAGGAAAAGGCTCCTTATATTCTTGAAAATAAGATGAATATTAGCCGCCGAAAAGGAACATTTCGAAAATGATGTATGTGATAGTCCGGCGGAAGTTTGAGGTAACCTTGCGCTAAAGGACCCACAATGGATTTTTTCTTGATTTTGTATCTTCAGACCATGTAGAATCAGAAACTCGAGGGTGCTAAGCTGGCACCCTTGAGCGTTTTTTCGGAAAGAGCTGGTTTCTACGATAACCGGCCCCCTTTATTTGGATGTAAATGAGAAAATAGAAATTTTGCATATATCAGCAACTACAACTAATATCTTATTCATTAAGGTGTCTATTCCTATATTGTCTGACATGGTGGATCCATTGGACACATTACACTGATGATTTAAAGGATTTAAAGTCAAGGTCATACTCTAATGCCAAGGTCAGACAAAAAATATGCTAATTTAAACTTAGTTTAATGTACATAAAACGGCCTCATCAGCTTTAAATGCACCGTACACCAACCAATGTGCAATCATAATTAATATGAATCACTTACGTACTTCGTGTTACATGTCCAGTGGATCCGTATGTGCACCTTGATGCTGGACACACAAGTGGATGCGCCTCCATGTCCTCTGTGACATGCGTCGGAGCATTTGTAGAATAATGGTGCGAAAGGCGTCTTCCACAGCTCTGCGCAACTCTTCGTTGGTGTTGTAGCGACGCGCAGCCACTACTCCCTTGATAATACCCCACAACGAATTGTCCGGGGTGGTAAGGTCAGGATTACGTGGTGGCCATGGTAATGGTGCCGGAGATGTCGGTGAACCACGGCCAATCCAGCGGCCTGCAAAATGTTCGTTCAAAACGTCGCGCACAGAAAGAGCAAAGTGTGCGGGTGCCCCATCGTGCTGCAGCCACACGTCATCCATGAGTCCCCTATCTCTGAGCTGAGGTATGAGTCACGTCTCCAACATTGCCGAATAAGATGCCGCGTTCACGGATCTATCGAAAAAGTAAGGTCCAATCAAATGACCTGATGTCATACCCGCCCATATCATCACATGCGGTGGATTATGTTCCAGCTCCTGCGTGAAATGGGGATTCTCTTTAGACCAGAACACCACATTTCTGTCGCGCGAACTGCGATAGATGACACATTCATCACTGAAAAGAACCTTTGAGCGGGATACTTGGGAATGTGTCCAACAGAGCACGGCATGATTCATAACGCCGATCGATGTCGGATCTGACAGTTCATTCACGAAAGTTGGGCGATACGGCCTCACTTTCAAGTCTTTCTTCATGTGGTCTCGCATCATTGACCGTGGCACACCAAGCTCTGATGATCGTTTCCGCGTCGACTTAATTGGGGAACGTTCAATGGAAGCGGCAATCGCTGCACATGTTTCCAATCGCGTTGTCTTTCTCCCACTCCGCGGCCTGTCTTTAACGCTTCCAAGAGCGAACGCACGTTTTTCCCAATCCAGTAGTGTCGCTCTTCGTGGTGGAGCCTTATTAAACCGTTCCCGAAAGAGAGCCATCACCTGCTTCATTGTTTGTCCCGTGTGCGGTCTCTCATGCACCCACACACTTGCCACCAACCGCTCCTCAACAGAGTAACTGCTTGTGTCAACCATACCGACAACACCACAACTAAATTCCATGGGTACGGCTGTCACGTACGCACTATCTTCGACACTGTTGCCAGATTGCCATTCGACACTGTTGCCAGATTGCCATTCGACACTGTTGCCAGACTGCGATTGTACATAGTAGTGTGTGCTGTGCTGTGTAAACTCAAATTGATTTCGGGTGCGTATCGTGCGGGTGTACGGTGACTTCTCGCCCACCCTGTATATTTAAACAAAGACAACAAATCATGCATAATAATACATCCACAGTATGCTGTGTATGACGATGTTTTTCAGTGTCTTAGTTCATTTACCTTAATCAGGCTAGTTCTTTATGACAGTATTTTCATGTTCCTCATCAGGTACGTCTTGCACTGTCATTTTAGTCCGTTCATTAAAACAGCCCCGTCTACCTTCACAATGCCAGAAGATTGTGCATAGCAACATTAAAAAAGTTCTCTGGTCGTGACTTGTTTTGACGCAACGGCTACAGACTTGCGAAACATCAACACTTCATCATATGAGCACACAACTTCACACTTGTATAACTGTTGAATTAGTTCTGTTTCCTTTATGACTACACCGATTGTTACTTGCAAGAGAGTCGGGGATTTGGGGAGCAGACTTGTAATCATGTTGCGAATCATTATCATTAGAAGTGCCTTAATGGCATCTGGTAAAAGCTTACTGAGAACATCCATCATGGTTTGGCTTGTGTATTCTTCTGCCAAATCAGTGTTCATTGGAAACTGGAGAAGAGAGAAATCATCTTAGTGTCGCTCTTCACGTGCTTCACCGCTCTTTTCATAGCTTGTTCCAAGTCATCATCGTCATCATCAGGAATCATATTGAACACAGCCTTGGCTTTGTCACGAAACACAAGTATATCGCAATACCTGTTGCTGTAAAAATGAGATCATCTTTCAAATGCGTTGGTAGTGCAGTCAGTAATATTCTTCTTGACGTGATGGTGCCTCCATAACTTTGGTAAAGTTTGTATATTTCCGATGAATTTCTTATCTGTGATCGATCCGCACCTATACCAGAAAGCAGTTTGTCATACGCTGGATTACGGGTGCATGAACTTCAGTAGCACTTGACGCTGCAAGTTGTACTGATTTGAGTGCCAGAAATTTGGTCTTGCAATCATGGTGGTACTTATCATCTGCTGCGTGCAGGTCACTAATAGCTCCTTCTACTCTCACTAATACTTCATTAATTTCCTCGAGCATTACAAGTATTCAGTATTGTTGTTTTGAATAGTTTATGATGGGCACGGTCAGCAGTTCTGCATAAGGCTACCGCTTCCAGCGATTTGGATTATTCTTATCTGGTTCACATGGATCTTCTCAAAATATCGATGATACTTGATATGCGTCGTTGTGTGCAAACTGCTATTGGTTGACGGGGATTACTGCAAGCACCAACTTTGCTGAATACACATTCAGTGCTTGTTTTCTGAAGAGATAGAAACGCAACAGTTAACAATGTGAAGATCACTACATTGTATTATTAAGCATATTATTAATGGAAACATGCTTATCGGGTTCTTTGGTCAATGAAGGACACAATAAATGTACTGTGCACACACTCACTAAAATTTAATTTAATAGAGTCGAACTTTTTCCAATCAAAAATTACCTTTTTACGGGATCATATCGGAATTGACAATATCTCTCCCAGTGAGGACAAAGTAAATGCGATCATATCAATAAGGAAGCCTGCCAGTGGGACAGAAGTTCAATCTCTCTTTGGTCTCATAAATTATTATAGGATGTACGAGTATATTCTGCGCGCTGCAGATGTTTTGTACCCTATATATGCATGAATTAACTAAAAAGAATGTTAAATTCTTCTGGGGTCTCGAGCACGAATAAGCATCAAATATGACCAAGGAAATTATTTTAACGGACACACTATTGAGATACCCCGATCCCAACAGGAAACTTATATTGTACTCTGACACCTCTGACAGAGTGAGTGGTGCCGTCTTAATGCCTTCTGTCAAGGGATTTAACGAGACTCAGAGGCGGTATAGTACAACAGAACGCGATGGTCTGAGTATCGTATTAGCTTTAGATCATTTCAGGGTTTTCATTCTAGGGTCGAAAGTGATACTTCGCACAGATCACAAGCCTCTTGTAGGCCTAGTGGTGAGTCAAAGATCTAAGAGATTGACTAAATGGTTTACGACCCTCTTAGACTATGATATAATGGTCGAATATACCAAAGCTCAATAGAATTCGAGAGCCGATTTACTTAGCAGGTGTGTCAAAATCACAATTTGCATGGACGAGCCTGATCACACACGGGGGAATTTGGGCTCAAAATGTGTAGAATTAGAAAGGGACGTGGGACCAGACCCCAATAGGTTCAAGTGTGCGAGAAACCAATTAACTGGGCCCAAGGAGCAATGCAAATTGGAGAGATGACGTAGAAACGTACGTAGCACTTGTAACACGAGAAAAAAAGCAAACAAGCGAGAATCTCTCCCCAAAATTTTGTAGGTAATCTTTTAGATAGGTTTCTGGAAGATTCGAATCTGTTCCCTCACCAAATGTCCGAGGAACAAATTAAGGAGGCCCAAGGAGCAGATGCGAATTGTCAAAGCCTAATGGACACATGGAGAATTCAGTTAAGAAATTAAATCACGGTAATAACTTTGCATGCATCGACAGAATATTGTTTTTTGTGACTAAGAACGAACTGAGAGAAAAGTTCATCTGATCTTCCCACTGAGAACCTATAGAGGGAAGCCTTAAGATCCGCGCGCAATTTTGTCAAAGGAGGGAATTATGATAACTCCAAACCGTACGATATTCTGTCAGAATTATCTTTACTAGCCAAATATGTTACCCTCAGTGCAACTCTATATCCGTGACTGCGAACTTTGTAATAAATATGAAAATGTACATGCAAAAATTCACCGCTAGGAGAAACAGCATTAAGCATCGAACTCTAGACACTGGTACGCTGATTTAATAGACCATCTACTTTTTAATAGTCTCAGTCAGCTTATGTATTAGTCAGTTTATATATTAGTAAATCATTAGACTCTAATGATTCACGCGATAAAACAGCCGCTTTGATTGCAAAATACATCTTTGGACAATAAATTTGGCGATATGGAAAAATTACCCACCTTAAGATGGACAACGGCACCGAGTTTAAGAATGAATTAATGGAAAGACTGACTGAAATTTACAATGTAACTCTCCATTATGGGGCGCATTACAGGCCGCAGTCACAGGGAGTGATCGAGAAATTTAATTTTTCCCTAAGAATGTACTTCGAACGCTAACCGAAGAAAACGTTGCTCAATTTTGGGATTCCCATTGTGCAATACATCCATAATACCACCAAACATGATGTCACGAAGAAAAAAACACTTTTTTCTTTTTTTCGAATGCGACCCCGACGATAATTGCATGGCAAATGTGAACAACATCAACTGTTCTTACAGAAATTTGAGACAATATAAATGTAGACATTTTAAAATGTTGCAGGAGGTATAGGAGAAAGTAAAGCAGAATATCACCATGGGAAGAGAAAAACTGCTCCGAAGATTTTACCATGTCAGACTTAGAAAACTCGATATAAATGAGGTGGTCTACATAAAAGGGGTCCCAATCCCAAGGGTTCACCGAGCATTCTAACGGATCTATGAAGGGCCTTACAGAGTGATACAAAAGGTAAATGATATCATGTATATTGTCACAGATTCTGAGACGAATAAGGAAAGGAAGGTCCATGTAAATAACACCAAGAAAACCTTGGTACGCGACCTCCAATCTAACAGTAATACCGAGAGTTGTGAGCTTACCAAGTCAGAACCTCTGACTCGAACTATTCCTGCAACTATATGCAAGCAAAAACGAATCGAAACGCCTCAACGATAAAATACACAGGATTTTCAAAATTATAACACCAAAAACCCTCCCAAAATTATCGAATTCTTCCAGCATCTGAAACAAACCCATTTATATCCCAGACAGACTCGACTCTCTCGTGTTCTAGAATCGATCCCCGTCAATAAAAAGGTCGTAACCTCGGAATGTACTCAATTGGGGAACGAACAACATGTGCGTATGTATCTGATCGGGTTACACACTGGCCTCGGCTACCTGTGGCGACCGCATATTACGTTTTCGTTCCCGGCCTCGTTTGTGCTTCAAATTACGTCCATGCGTGCCCAAAGCCTATTAGGTTAAGTCACCTATAACACTGAACAACAAAATAGAACGTTTTTTTCGTGCTTTGAATGAATTTATGTGATTCCAATGTACTTTTTTACGCTCATTACGAATTTCGAAGGAAATTTCGAAGGAAATACAAATGAAAATTTACAGATTTTCCTACTTTTTTGGTATATTTAATCGTACAAAAGAGAAGAATACCTTACCTAAAATGTTTTTGCAGCTGATTTTCGCTTATAACTAGTACTAGAAGTTCTCTTATCTGTATCCAACAGTATTCGGCCAACATACTGGCATATATCTTCCTTGGTTCCGCTTTTCCATGGTTGATATTTCCTGATGAAATCTTTCACCATGCTCATCGCTGACAGCGCCCAGGTTTGATAGGAAGAAGTCCAGGTGGGAGTGCAGAAAATGCATTTTCGAAGGCATGTTACACTCCATGGCTTGATAAGCACTCAGTATTTGCTGCATCAGGGAAACATAATTTTCTGATTTGACGTTGCCGAAGAAATTCTTAGTCACTTCTTTAAAAGCATTCCATGCTGTTCATTCAACCTCATTCAAAGACACCAAATGCAATGTCTTTCATCACTTCTCTGATCTGTGGGCCCACAAAAATGCCTTCTTTGATTTTCGCTTCGTTAATTCTAGGAAACGTCTGTTTTAGATATAGAAATCCAGGTCTGTTTTTATTCATGGCATTTACAAAATTTTCCATCAAACCAAGTTTGAATGGAGAGGTGGTAAGAAAACATTTGCTGGATCTGCTAGTGGTTGATGGGCGCCATTTTTCTGTCCTGGAACCAAATTTTGTCGAAGTGGCCACTCTTTCTGTATATAATGACTCCTCTTAGCTCCGCTGTCCCACTCGCAGAGGAAACAAGAGAACTTTGTGTATCCTAACTTTCAGATTACCACAGATATGCAAGTAGTGTTTATAATATGTTTCAAAAGTAACAGCATATTGTCATATGATTCCTTTATATGAACTTTATGTGCAATCGGAACCGAAGAATAGACATTACCGTTGTGCAATAGTACAGCTTTCAAACTCAACTCTGATGAATCGACAAAAATCCTCCATTCCTTAGAATTGTGCTCTCGACCAAGTGACTCCATGAGAGCGTTCACATAATTACAATACACTGAATCACTTTCCTTAGAGAAAAATGATGTGAAGTGTGTCTGACACTTACGAAACGATATTTTTAGTCTTTTGTAAGAGATTTCAACCTTTTAATCTAGAACCTAAGACCTTAGCCTGATTTTTAGATAGATTCAATTCTCTGACAAGATCATTTAATTCTGACTGAGAAATTAAATGAAGTTCATCCGATGAAGGTGGTTGAAATTGTGTGTCCATGTCATCATCTCTGTCCAAAGGTTAATTACGAGATTCATCATCAGGCTCATCAACATCTAAAGTTCATGTCTTTGGTGGTTTTGGTACTGGCAAATCGTCACAATGTGAAAGAGGTCGCATGGCTGAGAGTAAATTAGGATATTGAATTGCATGTTTAGATTTTGAGGAATGTCCACTTATCTTCGTTAAACAGAAGTAGCAATCAGTCGAGTGGTCTCTTTGTTCTCTCCATATCATTGGGACCGCAAAAGGGATTAAAAAATGAGTACCTTTTAACCACCCTCTCAGAGGTCTTGCACAAGAAACACAACGAACTGTACATGAGGAGCCCAGATTTTGTCTTGATCTCCTACTTTGCAACCGAAATAAAGTTCATACGCCTTCTTAATTAAAGTATACTTAATAAATATATGCATATTATATATAAACATGTAAATATAAATAATAATATGCATAATATAAGGATTTTATACAAAATAAATGACTAACAATAAAGCTCGTATTATGATGCAAACTGAGGAATACTATCTCAATCTCAAAGGGTTTTAAATTGATAGAAAAAATGTGTTTTCATTTTCGTAATCAGCGTAGTAAAGAACACAATAATCGTCCACATTTATCAAAAGGAGAAAAACTAATTCAGATATAACCAAGGCTAAGGTTAACAATAGTGGACAATTTTTTTTGTTTTATTTAAAAAAAAACTTGCTTAGTAGACTTTTAATAGATCATACAATCACTTGTAAGCGTTTTTTTGTAAGTTTGGTGAGGTAGGTTACGTTAGTTTAGATTTATTTGGAGCTGATATGGATTTCTGCAGATATAATTAATGGCCCAGCTATCTAAATATCAAATGAGGGTGCTCTTCCAATATGTGCTCTACCGCGAAACTGTGATCTACCATATTCCAATACGTGCTCTACCGTGAAACTAGCCTTATAAGGCTAACTAACGAAAATATCATGACTTAACCTAACCAATCGTTAGGTCAACTATACGCCCTTGACGATTGGTTAGGTTAAGTCGTGATATTTTCGTTAGTTAGCCTGGAATATGGAATATTAGTTGGAATATGGTAGATCACAGTTTCGCGGTGGAGCACATATTGGAAGAGCACCCAAATGAGTCTATACGCTACACGAACTAGTCCCATGTTTAACTATTTATAGATTTATTTACAATTTCTATTTACCAAAACCACTTATTCATGCC
Source organism: Bathynomus jamesi (assembly GCA_023014485.1). Lineage (NCBI taxonomy): Eukaryota > Metazoa > Arthropoda > Malacostraca > Isopoda > Cirolanidae > Bathynomus > Bathynomus jamesi. Next base: position 82,631 of record JAJOZX010003495.1, read on the forward strand.
ATAAAAGGCTATTTGGAATTTATTGGTCATTTTTTTTTTTTTAAACAAAAACATTGTTCTCTATTATTAAGTTTTACCGGTAGGTCAGTATAATCATAGACGTAAGTCCTAATTTAATATATAGGGTGGGCAAAAAGTCTGGGCACCTCATCTAATGTAAAAATTAGATATGTAAATATCTTAAGGGGGTGCCCAGACTTTTTGCCCACCCTTGTACTTTAGGCTAAAGATAACTAATTCTGAGATCATGAGTCTGTACATCATCTATTATCATCGCAGAAACACTTATGTTTACCTTTACACGTTTTAACTCTCCTCAGGTTTAGGGTGTCCATACGTCCCGGTTTTCAGAGAGCTGTTCCGGTCTTTAGGAAAATGTTTTCGGGACTAAAAATGAGTAAGGTGTGCATTATTATATTTAGTATTCATTTACTCTATTAAAAAGTGTTTTCAAAATAAGCCTCTAGGCTGTAGGGTATAGATCCACCCCTGTCTCGGTTTTTCCAAGCACAAATCTGGACACCCTACTCAGGTTTTTCCTTTTATGTTCCTACCCAACACAGTATTAAAACACACACACAATTGTAAACACACTTTATATATACATATATACAGTATATACCCTATACGCATCGCATTCCGACTAGTCCTCTTCAGCAAATCCTACAAATATTTGACTTACTCGGAACATCTCTGTAAGGTATCAGACTTTTAAATTTTCAACTTAGTAAATCTAATTTCCGCGATTAAGTTCCTAAATTTAACCTATCCCCAAAAACTCTACTCCCATTTCTTCCTTCAGCAAATTGTGCATCGAACGCAATCCACAATTAATTCACATTTAGTCTTCAATCATTCATAAACTGCACATAAAGAATCACCTGAAGATCAGAGCCCCCAGCCTTCTTCAGTTAGCTTTATAAGGCTAACTAACAAAAATATCACGACCTAAACTAACCAATCGTCAAGGGCGTACAATTGACCTAACGATTGGTTAGGTTAGGTCATGATATTTTCGTTAGTTAGCCTTATAAGGCTAACTAGAGAAGGCTGGGGGCCCTGATCTTCAGGTGATCCCACATAAATATCATATATATGATTTCCTTAGATACTAAACTAAAGTTCGGGCACACTGAACAATGAACACCTAACTTCACTTTTAATCAGTTTTAAAGTAGATATCAAATTGCCCTATCGCAGTGCCACGCAATGTAAAATAAGCGCTTTCTGTTTCATTCTTACGTATCCTTCAAAATATAAATCCCATGTGTCGTTACTATGTTACTGCGTTTCCCACATGTGTCCACACGTGAAATAAACATTAACCTCGTAAACTTTCAACAGGTGTTTCAGCATATGTGTAACATGTCGAGCTGCCTTCCGCTGTATGCTGTAAACAAAACTGAGCAGTCGGACGAGGTTATCCAAAGGTTTCAACCTCACTAAATAACTTCCTTCAGTCCGTTTCCATGTTTCCTCAAAACAATCTCGAATTACAATTTTTAATTAAAACTTCCATCGAATGCTCTCGACTCTGTCTTGAGTTACGATTTTTGAGCACTGACACTTGAGCTCACACAGTATATTAAAATTTTAATGCTCATACCGTTATGTGTTTCTTTAATAATGTTATTAGTTGACATCACCATAAATCTACACGTCATTCATTGTTTCATAAATTATATATCTTTTAATATTAATATAATTATTAAAAATACTCCATTAATATTTATGATTAATACAACAAAAATTCGTTAAATTATGATTCCTTTTTCCATTATTCATAATTTGCCGACTGTCATCCAATAGTTTGAGATTTGCTTTTAAGTTATATATATCGGGTCGGCCAAAAAAAAAGGGAGACCTTGAACTTTGGCTTTAAAATCCAAAGTTATGGTCGGATTTCAATTTTTTTTTTCACACCCCACAACTAAGTAAATTTCCTATAAGGTGAGCGGATTTCAAAGAAAACTAATAAAAATTACGGATTTATTGAACATTTCTTTATGCCACTGGACATTCTCCATTTACCCTACTACTGCATTATATGTGCACATAAAAAGTTACAAAGTACTCACATATGGTGCTACCTTGATGTTAAAAAAACTGCTCGATATGTTTACCACGAACTTCTACAACCTTTTTCAATCTAGGACGGAACTTATCTATGGCTTTATTAATTTGTTCTTGTGGTAGCTCATCCCATTTTTCCACAAGAAGCTGTCGTAAATGAGCGACATTTCTTACTTTGACCCGATAAATGCTCTGTGACAAATTTTCCCAAAGGCCGTAATCGACATGATTTAAAGGAGGATTGTTTGGTGGCCAAATTTAATACCACTACCTGGTATTCTTTTGATATCACCTGTTTTATCGATTTTCTTGAGAAGCTTGTCCAAACCTCTTGTAGTTGGCTTACTTCAATTAAAATCGCTTTAATTAATTATCAACTTGAACCTATGATTAGCAAGATTTTTCTGGAATATTCGCCATAAATCCAATTTCTCAGCTAAAATGCTAAAAGATGGCACACAAACCATAAAATTACCTAGTACTAACATTCCAAAATACCGGATGTCAGTTTTTCAATATCTGCGGATGCGTATGCGGATTTTTAATTCCGATATCCGCGGATATTTAGTTAATCTATCAATATAATATAGAATTATGAATATATGACATAATTTTTCAAATTTCGTGATATTACTATTATGGCAGGCAATGCATAAGAATTAAAATTAATATTAATGTTTTCATTATGATAAAAATAATAATTTTCTCAAGAGTTATAGCCACAGAAAATTGAATGAAACAAGTTTCATTCAATTTTCTGTGTTACCAGGTATTTATATTTTAAGGTTTATATATTTGTTTGTTCATTAATAATTAATACTTTGCATGAAATGTGCATGACTGGGTCTTATAAGCTACTTTATAAGCTAATTTAATTGTAAATTGCATAATTTGCTAGAGGTAATATCCGCATAACATCCGCAGTCAGAAGTTCGGATGCGGATGCTAAAAATTATGCGGATTTACAGCACGATAGTTATCCTTCCCTAAAAGGAGAATCCATGTTCGAAGCATACTGTTTCCCCATTCACTTAGGCACATCCCCCTTTTGCTACAAATTATTGTGTTCCTCTGAATTCATTCGTTTCGGAAAACGAAGTAGCTCATTTGGATGCCCTTCTGGCTCCAGGAGAGACGCGTCTGTATTCCTTGTTTGGGAAAAAATTCCACCTCCGACTGCCTCATTTATTAGAAGCATATTTAAAGGATATTTATGCATGCTTTCTACTCGTACTGTGCTTCCTGAAATTACCAGATGTAAGTGGATGCAAGTGATTATGCGGTAGGACTCACGAAACGCGCAGGGAACGCTGCGTTGTGGTGCGAAAAAGGGGTGGCAAATTGTTACAGTTAAAACCTAATTATTTCATCCCCTATTATCTATTACTTAATGGTGACAAATTGCATATATTTTTCATCATTTATTATTTAATTGAGGTAAATGTTCGACTTAGTTGTGTTATCGTTTAGAGCCTATTGTGTGGCAGTTCTTTTACCATTAGGTAACGATGAGTGGACTCCTTAGTTTTCTTTCCATGTTTCGTTGTTGCATGAGTCTCCTTCTTCTCGACTGATCGACTTTCTAACCTAGAGCACTGGATGCCCACACTACTGCAGACCACCGGATGTTCCCATTAGGGACGAAGTGCGACATTACCATCAAATTCTAACGGAACGGAACGACGATCCTAGAAAGGAAAATGACATGGATTGAACAAAGTGGCTGGCGATTTTCTCAGTCTGGTTTTCGACCCCCAGCGGCCTCCCTGCTTCGACGAAACCATCCACTTATGTAGTTCCTGAGGCACAACCCTTGGAAGTATTGTCCTACTGCGACCAAAAAACAAATGCTTATTGTCTTCAACTCCCCTTCTACGCATCTTGCAATGTCTCACTTTAACTCGTCATCACCAGGAGGAGGGAACGTCTTGGAATTGCCTCAACACTTTGACAGATTTAATCTCCATAGTAATTCAGAAGAGCGTTTTCAGCACTTTTCATCCACCGGCATATCAGCATGACTTCGCTGATATCTCCTCATCATTTTTTTTGCCAGTGCAGAGACTTCCGTGATGAAAATACCTCAATCTGGCGGACCAACAAGTCCGCTCGTCCTCCTTTTACGGGCTTTAACTGAGCCCCTTGTTACGATTGTAACGCCTGCAACGTCTCGCTCTACACAACCATCCCCTTCTACCAAGAAAGACGCGAGGCCCCCTGTACCAGAAGTGGCAAGATGTAACAAGCAGGGATGCATCTCTGTGCACATGCATGGTGAAGAACCTGACTATGATGACTTAATGTGTGTGTGTGTGTGTGTGTGTGTGTAATGAACTCTGGCTTACATCGGAACCAATATTCTGAATGTACACTCAATCGTGAATTCTATAGATTTAATTACTAATGCGGACACTTATTTTACATTGCTGTAACTGTGTTTTTCAATTTTTTTTCTTTCGCATACCCTTACTTCTGTGTGTTTCAGTTCTGTTCTAATAACTCTCCTTATTCTCTGTTACTAGTTGGGTCTCTTATGTACTTCTGTGACCAGGGGCGTACCCAGAAATTTGCCAAGGGGCGGGGGCGAACTTGGAACTAATCGTAGAAGTATAATTGAAATAGAGATAAATAATTTTTATGTACGTTCATGATGAGCTTATCGTTCAGTTAGAGATGATTAACTAGCTACTGCTAAGGCACATTATGAATAAAAATATAAAAATTATATTATAAAAAATAAAAAAATTATGATAAAAATCTGATTAGTAACATAATATTCAATGCAAACCGCAATTAGGGTGCTCAGATTTGTATTAACATAATAAAAAAGTGCTAATTTCGAGATTAAGCATTTCCTTGGACTGTTGCCTTTATAAAAGAAAATTATTCTCAAGGCCGGATTAAGAGTAATCGGGATCCTAAGTCATTTTAGATTTTTAGTAGTAAGGGAGGCAAGAGCTAGCGCTGAAGACGCCGAAATTTTTTCACTTTCATTCTCATCCTGTTGTAACCTAGCAATTTTACTGGGAAAATAATAATAATTTATTAGCTCAAGGGGGGCGATCACCCCTGTCGCCCTCCCCTTCGATACGCCTCTGCTTCTGTCAGAAGTTCATATAGATTTTCCGAAATGTGACTTTTTGGACAAAATATACCAATCTGAGTGAAAAAAAAAATGTTTACATTATTTCCAATCCCATCTTCAACATATGTCAACATCTTTTTAAAATGGCTGCCCCATCATGAAAAAATTCATTTATTTGCCAAAATGTATTATTATGTAGTATGATATGTATTATTCAGGGTCAATTGTTATTTCTAATTATGCTTTATTTCTCATTACAGGTGCACTGCCTGAAGAATGAGTACTCTATCAGTCCCAAGTAACCAGTCCCCAGCCAAAAAAAGCCGGTGTGAAACACCAAGAACTAACTACAGACTCTGTATTCTATGCTAACAAAAAAACAATGAAGTAGTAAAAAGCCCTTCTGAAAGTACAGTTAAAAAACTTCTTTGTAGAATCACATCATTCGTCGCCTTAAATGATCCGGAATACATAACTGTGAATAAAAGACTAGAAAAGGACATAACAGCAAGTGATTTAATAACAAAAAACATTTTGGCACACAAAATGAATTTCTACGTAGAGCTAAGATACGACATGATGCGACACTAGCAAACCAAACAATATCACCTCTCAAAAGAAAACGAGGCCGTCCATCAGCATCTACTCCTGACAGTGCACAACCATCAACGCCTTCTTCATCTTTCACTAGATCGAAAACATTCTTTCGATAGAAGTCTATGCTTTTTTTGTCAAAGATATGGGACGGAGAAAATACATGCATGCAGCACTGAGAATATTGGAAATCAAATACATGACATTGTACAAAAGAGTGACAATGACAATTGGAAAGTATTTTATGCTGAACTCATATCCGAGTCCGATCCGATCCTCTCTCTCGTGACCTCATGTATCATAAGCTATGCATGACCAGGCAATGGGCACGTTATTTATCTCAACCGAAACGCCAAGATACCAGGGACAGTGGAAATGTCGATAAAGAAGACTGTTAAATATATTGCAGGCGAAATTGGATTTTTTGCAGATCTGCAGATGTCATTGGACAATGGGAGAATTATTTCAATGCAAGATGCCGAGAATGATTACACGAACTGTCTAAAAAGTCACGGCATAGATGAATAAAGATATCTCGTCAACACTTAAAGAAGAAGATTCAGAAACACTGCAGCAATGTACAGTTCAGCCGCCCAGCCGCTCTAAACAACCAACATTGATTCACACAGATAAATCTGGAGGAGCTGCAGTAGAGCGAGCTGCATGTGGGTCAGCAGAATCAGTTCAGATGTTGTTTGACACTGCTGAAGTAATCAGAGGAGCTATACAACAGACAAAGAAGACGCCATGGAGATTCACTGGTTCACTTGAAGTTGATGATAGCCATTTTCCCTACGAGTTGTATTCGTTATTGCGCTGGATTATTGAGGGGTCCGGTACTGAAAAAACTGATCACCGAAAGACTTCATCAGACAATTTGTGCCGGAATTTAGCTCAACAAATAATTCAAGTACACAAATCAGGCAGACAGGTATCATATACACCAAAATCAAAGAGCTCTGGGTTTCGATCAACAATTGAAACGCCTCTTACGTGCGGGATGTCGTTGCACTCCTACCATGCGGTTCGAAGCAGAAAACATATTGACATGCTGCAACATGTTGGCATTGGGATATCGTACAACAATGTAACAACACATGTATCGAAGATAGCTTGTGCAGTGAAGGACAATATGTAAAAAAATGATGGCGTTTGCCGTTTACATTCCACCTGGTCTGACAATATCGACAGCAGGGTAGATACCCCTGATGGAAAGAATTCTTTCCATGGGACAGCAACAGCCATTTATCAAGAGAAATCATTCTCACAGACAGATGAGACAGTCACTAAATCTGGACACAGTCGATGCCAAGAAGCTGACCAATGTTCCGAAGTCTTTGATAGATGTACCCCAATCACGCATCACTAGTAGTCCCAAACCACGCGAAAGTCCGCTTTATCCTGATTTTTAACTCAGAAAATATGAAGAAGAATGTCAGAATGCAAAGAAAACTGATATGACATGGCTTCTGCCCGATATTTCAATAGAGCGAAATCAACTACAGGAGACCTCCATCGTCAGATCCAGAGGACCATGCAGATGACGAAGAACTAGAGGACTCAGTGACCCAGTACAAGTGTCGAAGTTCGTCCAAATGTAGACACAACTCAGGACGAAACTCAACACGTTCCAGTATGGGGAGTATATAATTCAGTTCTAATTGAAAGGGAAGAGACAACTGATAACGTGCATCTACTTCCCATCATTAATGCTGTGGCACATGAGTGGTCAACTCTAATAACAGGACTGGAACATTTTTTTAAAATAAACAAGATGGTCCGAGGAGAAAACGCACCAGCTGTATCTGTGTGGATGGATATGGATCTCTACAAAAGAGCCTTAAAACTGCCATATCTAGACGACACGTATAAAAATAAATTGATCATACACCCTGGCCAGTTTCATGTCGTATTGTGTGCCTTACGTTGCCTTGGTAAAACTGTCGAAGGAAGCGGACTTGATCAAGCATGAGTGGAAGCTGAAATGTATTCCAATGTGACTGTGAACCAGATAATCAGTGGCAAGCATCACAACCGGGCAATTGAATGTCATTTGGCAACACTACAAGCTCTTGCTGATATGTGGTATGATGCTTTTTTCGACAAGAATCCAGATATTCAGCAAGAACTGCAAAGTCTCATCCTTAAGTCCTTCGCTGATAAAAGTCAAATAGCTGCAGGTCGTGCCACACTTAAAGCTAAAATAGAGGCACTCAGTCTTCCTACAAAGCTCGAAGAATTTGATGAACTTCATGTAGGATGCCCTTTATTCAGATGGGCGAGGAGCTACATGAAACAAGTGATGATTCTGCTCCAATTTATCCGTGCAACTCGCCAACGTTCATGGCGCTTGCACTTGGCTTCACTCGAGAAGTTGTGTGTTTACTTTTTCGCATATGATCGACTGGACTATGCTCAAAATATTCCTGAGTATTTGGCTCGCATGCACGATTTGAGAGACACAGATCCTGAGGCATGGAAGACATTCGAACATGGATCGTTCACAGTAAAGAAAAATAAGATCCTTTCACTGCAATAGGAGTCGATCATACACAAGAGCATATGAACAAAATCCACAAAGGAGAAGGAGGACTTTCAGGCATAACAACAAATCCAGAAGCTTTGTTGAGGTATTGCTTGAGTGCACCAGTATTGACACAGCTATCGTCTGAGACAAAGGACATGGTTGGAATGTCACCTGAATCCAGACAAACACATCATCAGATGTCTGAATCCATCATTTCACGCAATGAAAGTTATGTACACAGAATCAAGACAGTTTTATCTCGTTCGAATCCATTCAAAACATCGGAGTCGCCGGATGAAGCAGAATATAAACTGTACAACCTGATGAACAAATCATTCGTAACAGATGAACTACAGAAGAACATCCTAGAGACTGAGTTTCGTGGCCAACTGGCTTTGAAACAGTTTGTGCATGAACGCATTCGAGGCACAAAGAACCTATGGGATAAAATGACAAAGATCAAATTGCCAGGATGGAGCGCAGAGAGTAAAGAGTTCAAAGTGAAAACCGGTACAGAAACAACCACGTTAAAGGCCACAAACTCCTTGTTTGCACGGCTCCTGGTCACAGGTCGTTCTGCTCGGGAAGATAATCTTAAAGATGCGACTGGCAATTACGAATTCTCGACGACCAATCACATAATTATGGGACACGATGGAAAACTTCACCCATGCACTGATAAGGCGAAGCTCATTCATGCATTAGAAAGCTTAGCAGACTCGCAACAGACAACGGAAGATGAACCGCCACAGGCTGGTATGCATGATAACACGTGTATCATATTCGAAGGGGCGGCTGTAGTAAAAAAGACGGAGACTTATCGGATGCTATTACACGGGCAATTGATTACAAAGCTAAGGGATATGTCACTGCCTACGTCATATTTGATGACTACAGTGTTCAAAACTCTAAAGGATGTAGCACGAAAACGTCGAACCGGGGAGAGATCTTCAAGCAGAGGCTTCGTGGTTGACGAAACCACGCCTATTCGAGACTTCACTGCCTTTCTCGCAAGCACTACAACCAAGGATAGTCTAACTTTATTTCTTGCAGACCAATTAGTTCGATGCGCGAAATCAAAAATCGTTACAGTTACCAGACGGGGAGTTCTGGATAACTTTGAAGCAACACAAAATATCGTCCGAATAAACAGTACTCACGAAGAGGCTGACACGAAGATGAGTCTATATGCAGCAGAGATTCGTAAGCAAGGATACAATTTTGACATAATTTATACTCATCGGATACAGATGTGCTAGTTCTTGCACTGTCCGTCAGTGTTACCTCATCCTGGGCCTGTGGGAGTCCTGATTATGGGCACTGGAGAAAAACGACGATGACCGCAAAATGGGAGAGTGCACTGCAGTTGCAAATGTTGCAAGAGTGCCAAACCCCCCACTATCTTTGTTGCAAGGCACCCCATAGTGCCACCTCCCACCCCCACCCCTTTTGTTGCAAGGCACCCATAGTGCCAACCCCCTTCCCCCTTGTTGCAATGCACCCCATAAATGGGGGAGGGGGGAATGTTGCAAGAGCAACAAGGGTTATGCAACTTAGAGGCGGAGTTATCCCCCAAGTTACAATGAACCCCCGCTGGGGGAGACCCCTTTGGGGGATAAGTTGGAACGGCCTCACCCCCCAAAAGGGTTATACCTAACCTAAGAGAGAGGAGAGAGAGGAGAGGTGTTCGCTTGACAGGAGCCAAGTGCATATTAAGACTTCAGCCGAGCGGCCGTTGTCTTAATATGTTCCTAATCAGCCAGCTGGCTTAATCAGCCATTTGGCTTAGAAGGCTGAGTTGCCAGTTTGCACTATTTACTTAATTAAAGCATATATTCTGGCTTAATCCGACAGTTGGCGTATCTGGCTGAGCCGCCAGTTTGCGCTATTTATTTAATTAAAGCATATATTCTGACTTAACCCGCCAGTTGGCTTAGAAGGCGTAAATGGTTGGTTCAGGTTGAGTTGACAGAGAGCGCTATTTATATAATTAATGCATATATTCTGGTTTAGAAATCCCCTTTAGAATCCAGCCAATTGATGTAATTAAGTACCTTGCACAAACAAAAAGAATTAAATAAAATACCATAACATCATTCTGTTTATTTAGGCGAATTAATGGAAATATATAGAAAATAAATATACAATGGAATATATATATAAAAAATAATAATAGCATACGGAAGATGAATATATATAATGAATATACAATGGAATATATATATGATCAAAAAATAATAATAGCATAACAAACACGAACGGGAAATATATAATAAAAAATATACAAAACGTTGTATTAATAATATATTAGTACAGGAAAAATATATAGTTATATTAAATAATTAAATATATTGAAAATAATAATATACAAAACGTATAATCAAATGCATATTAGTACAGGAAATATATATATATATATATATATATATACACAATTAAATAAATATATATATATATACACATCGTTTATGTTCTACGGGTTATATTAAATAATTAAAAATAATAATATAAGAAACGTATAATCAATTGCATATTAGTACAGTAAATATATATATATACACAATTAAATAATTAAATATACATCCTTTATGTTCTTCGGCGCAAAACGCTAAACTCACAAGTAATCGATTCTACATTCACATCGTTATTACTTTGTACCACGTGGTAAAACCGTCCAAGCACACTTCACCACTTAACTTATACGGATGCATGTACTCGACATAAATGGCTTTCATATCGTTCAATACTATTTTTGTGCCCACTTTACATTCGGTTGGCAAGTTATCTTTAAACACGGCTAGAATACAATCAAAAGCACGCACAAAGAGGTCATCGTTAACCACAACTTCATTATTAAATACAAGTTTATAAACACGCCTTTCCAATCGAGGGTTTTTTCTTACCGTCCCGAGCTTTTCAATCGTGAACTCTTCTTCACTCTGCATAGCGGCAATTGAAATAATCTTCCAAGTCGTAATGACAGCTATTCATTATATAGAGGTACAGCTCTTCAGGGTGAACAGTGTAGGCAAGCTCTGCCCTGTACCGCTCAAGTGCTTTGTACCAAAGTTCAGGATATTTAGAAGAATCTAAACCTTTTAAATATGCATCCAGCTCTAGACCATTCTCGCCTTGTTCAGTCCTACATTCGATAAATCCGTCGAGCAGAGCGGTGTATGCGTATTCAAGAACCGTCAAAATAAATCATATCCTTAACACGAGCGTCTAATATAGGCTTCAGCTTGCAGAATCCAACGATTTCAAACATTCTGTCGAGGATGAAACGGTTTCGCGTAGGGACAAGAACGTTATTATCAGATGCATTCTTCTACATCAGTCGTATGTCAATGCATTTTCGTTATTTATACACAACGTGCAAACAACGGCATATGAGGGGGCGTCACTAATCTGCTCTCTTCTTGTACCTACACCTGCAGGTATTTTATAACGGTCCTCTCCCCACTTCTCAACTATCACGAAGATAATATTCATCTCCTCAACACTTAAATAAATAACATTACGTTTGCTTGCTTGCCTGCAAATCGTTTCAAGTACATAGTTAATGGTGCCGGTTTCACGCCTGAACACGCACAATGACTTCGTCACGGAGACATCGTACGAAGCGTTGAGAATGTTTCTCAAAGGAAGTTCCATCGTATTCGCACGTCCACTCAGTTCAAGCTCTGAGATGACTATGAGCCACAGGTGGACGGATCGGCTCGACGGGCGGAGTGAGTCACGTTGATGAAACGTGTACGGGTTTCTTCGAACTCATGTGTTTCATGAGATACACGGTAGAGACCTGCACGGGCCGATATTTTGCGGCCCGCACCCGCCCGTACCCGTAATATTTTTATATAACCCGCCCGTACCCGGCCCGTAATTTTTTTTCACGTGTTAGGGCCCGCCCGTACCCGGCCCGTAATTTTTTTCATGCTTTGGGGCCCGCCCGTACCCGCGGCTCGTGATATTTTGTTTTGGAACCTAAACCAACCTGTGTATTTAAGTTTAAGATATGCACGACCAGTAATATTTTTGTTGATAATTACTTAAGTACTTCTTTCAAAAATATACCTATGAAAATTAAATAGATAGTAAAATTATTTAATTTTGTACTCACTGAATTGATCGAGGTTTTAAAATTCCAAATTGCAATGCAGAAACAAAAGATCGTGACATTTTCTTCTTTTAAATTAGTTCTCCTCTGTGCAAGTGTAATTCCCGCAGTACTAAAGTTCCTTTCGCTGGATGCACTGGATGCAGGAATATTTAAGTATTTCCTAGCCAGTTTAGCAAGCAATGGGAACATTGATTCGTGAGTTTTCCAAAACTGAAGAACATCACTTTCCTCATCAATTTTGTAGCTCATGTACTGCTCAAGTTCTTTACAAGAAACTGAACTTTGGGATTCCTCATTATGACATCGTATGTCTTCCCATTCATCAAATTCTGAAGTCTTTACTCTTTTCGGAGATGAACAAGCTCTTTCAGGCTCATCAGTTACTTTCTCATTGTCCATAAGGTCAACATGAATTTGCTCACGAATACTTGTTAGCACTTCTGCACGCTCAAAGTCAGTTAGCATTCTAAGCTGACGAAATTTAGGCCATAGAAATAGAGAAATTTTATGAATAGGCAACACTTTATATTTAGCATGAAGAAATTCTTTTGCACGTTCTTTCAAGGTTTTTATATTTATTGTGTCATTTTCAGAAACGTTCAAATGTTTAAGAAGTTTCAAGTGATAAAGCAATATTAGCTGTAGAATTGGAGATTTTTTACTTTCTAGCGTATCACTGACATCTTTAAATGGCTTCAGAAAACATACTAACTCTTCAAGACCGCCTTTTGAAATGTTCTCTAAGTGGTTCAAATTTCTTTCTTCCATCAAATCCTCGATGCTACTATATTGATCTAGAATCGACTCTAGCGTAGCAAGCTTCGAATTCCATCTTGTTTCTACTTCTTGACGAACAGTATGTCTCAATTTGCTTACTAATCCACTTTGTTTCAAGAAAGTGACAAGAGCTTTCGACTGCAGTATAACCTTTTGAATTTCTGGGGCATATTTTTCCAAATAATCTTCATTGAATGTATGACGAAGAATTGTATTTACAGTATAATGTGAGATAAGCAACTAAGTCTGTTATAATTCTGCAACGCTTTTACTATGTTTGCTCCTTGGTCTGTTACGAAAGTTAGTTTCTGCACTAAGTCATCTTCAAAGCCTAGCTTTGCAAATCTTCTTGTTATTTCCTTTTTTATGTTTTCACCAGTTTTACGTTCCTCATGAAAACTGGACGTAAACATAATTTTATTTACCAGTGTCCAATCATCATCAATATAATGAACAGTCATTGAAATATACGAAATCTTTTTATAATCATCTGTCCACAAGTCTGTTGTAGCTGCACAGCATGAATTACTCATAACTTCTCTGATCTTTGGATAAATCTTTTGACGTACAGTTACTGCAGTTTCAGCTACACGCCTAGAAATAGTGGTTGGATGGGAAATAACCTCATTTACGTCAATATTACCATAAGACGCGCCAACTGCAATAGTTTTTGTGCAAGATTTAAGAAGCCTTCACCTTTTAAAGTTTCAAATGGTCTTATGTCTTTAGCACAAAAGTTGACACATGCATCTAGCATTTCTTGTTTGGTCTTCATTGTCACTTGTACTTCCTTTTGGAAAAATGAAGCTAAGCTTTGTGATTGTGAAGTACTTTTGCCACATTTGTGACGAGAGAGATGGGAAGTGCCTCCTTTGGAACCACTATATGTCAGTTTTTTTTTGCACTTTTTACATTGAACAAATCCTTGTTCCTTTTTACTGTTCTTATCAATAACTGTCAAAATTACCCCATACTTTGCTTTTTCTGTTTGAAACTGGCTGTAGAATTAATTCCCACGAACGCAGTTTTGAATTAATCACTGCTCACTGATAAGATTTTGCATTTTGGGAACAATTTTAATTTAATAAAATGTATAACATATAAACATAGGATAGAAACTAGAAAGCAATCTACTAATAAACAATTAAGGTAATTAAGACAAGTATTTGTCGTACAGTATGCACTAATTACGCAGAAATGGTCAGACATCCGAACAAATTCTATTTGTACAAAAGGGTACAGCGACTACAGCCAGAGGCGAGAGAGGCTAGCATTATAGTAGCATAGCTGAAAAAATGTCAGTTAGTTCAGAAAATACTTATGTTCAAAAAATTTCTTATCATCGTTGTCAAACAAAATCAAAAACTTTAGAAAAGAAAAATGTTTATATATTTTTAAATACGCATAATCAAACAAGGTAAAGGTTGGCATTCAATTATATACTGTGGCAATGTAATGTAGCTAACAGGTGTTAAACATTATGCAATCGTAATAGCGCTGCCGCGCTGGTCGGCATCTTACTCGACGATCTCATCTGCAAAACCATAAGCGTAAGACGTATCGAAAAGCGAAAATCACCCACCTATATCATTTCTTCCATTAGCCAAAAAAAAATCATTATTATTACTATCTATTGTCCTTATTCTCATATTCATTGTTATTATGGTAATTATTGAAATTAGGTCAGTATCGCTGGACGATAAGTTCTAGTTTTGTTATACACTGTGACTGCAATAACTGCATACAGCAGGGAAACATAGGCTACTTAGCCTCGGTAAGGTCAGCTGGTCAGGTTGGCTTTGGTCACGTGGTGCTGGGCGTACGATACGAATACTCTAATTTCTAATGTTTAATTTCTATGTTATTTCTCATTATTTTTGCACGTCGTTATATATACGTTATTTATACGTTGCGGGTGAAAACATAACTTCCTTGGCAGAGGTAATAAAATTCATAATTAACAACCAAAACACAGGCATGGATGTTGTTTGTCGTTTGCATGTCCCACGCAGGCACGCATGCATGGCGCATGCGCTCCGCGGCTCCAGTTCCTGCCTTGCCTCGCTGCCTCACCCGCTGCGGCGTTGCATGATTTTTTATGCGTGATTCGGCACGCCCGTACCCGCCCGCTAACTTTTATAAACATGATTCGGCCCGCCCGTACCCGCCAGTGGGACGGGCCGGACACGGGCCACGGGCTTACCCGTACCCGTGCAGGTCTCTAATACACGGGTGGGCGGCTCGCTGGGGGAAGCGCGTCACACTGCGAAAGCGTGTAAAGGCTTGTTCGAACACTTGTGCTCTTGGACAAACAGAATTTTCCACTACATGAAACAATATCGACTTTAATGTTTTATCACTCACCAGACGTTCATTTCCACAAACTAAACATCTTCGCAATCCGGCACACTATTTGAGAGAAACATATGTCCATATTTATCCACTTTGTTTAAAAACGATACTCGTCTCTAAAGCCTGTTAAAAACTCACACAGCCCATTAGCCACAATCTCACTACAAACCTCATCATGATATATTTTAATATAGTGGTAAAAATACTTAAGATTTTCCATGATGACAAGATTTACATTCTCAACCGTAAGGTACGAGTAGTCGGTTTGGTGTAACATGACATAATATCGCTTGTCACACCACTCATCAACAAGACTCACTATCCAGAATCGTTGCTTATCTTCTGAACGTGTTGCTTCTTCTACTTCGCGGTATATGTGAGCTTTTATAAAGGTTAGGTCTATAACATACTTCAATACATCGTCTGTACTACGAAATCCTACAATGCCCTCGCCAGAATACCCGTAGAGTATTTGAACATCTTGGTCTTTCGCACGGCTCAATGTAGCCTTAAAAGTGGCAAAGGAGGGGGGAATAGGGAGTTTTTTAGTATCCACCACATCTTGGCACTTTGCCGAATACCACTTCATAAATGTTGAATACGCAATATTAAAGGTAGCCATCACTATTTTTCTTCTACACGGGAGAATACACGTCTGAGCTCAAGGGTATACAGAGGTCAACTGAGCACGCAGGGATAGAGGCATGCTCAGGTAGCGGCAGGACTCACGCTGCCGATCTTACAGTGGGCGGGGCTTAGCTTTTTACTGTACACACACTCACGCACGCACGCACGCAAAGGAGAAAATGAAACCTTAATTGGAGCAAATATACGTGATAATAAACATATCAATACACATATATATAAATACAATCAAGGTTTAAGGTAACCAAAGGGTACGGTATCATAGGTACCAGGCACCTGGTAACGTTTCCTATAGGTGTTACGACACACCTTTGTACCCCTAAGTTCCATCACGCCCCCCAGCTTCTGTGCCCGAAAATTGTGGGTACCTACAGTCAGTTGGGCGGCCGGTCACACTCATCATCGTCCAAGCACACTACTTCCCTCAACGAGTCAACGGTTCGCAAGGTTAAGAGTGATACCCTTAGCCTTCACGATATACTTCATTACCTCCCCCACCCTCACCCGTACCCTAAATGTTTTTGGCCCCGTTGAGACAAAAGAGTCGGCGTATGCGATGTGTCCATGCTCATCCTTGATCTCATCAGTCAACTCCCGAGGAATTCACCAATAGGAGGCTGGTATTCACCCTCCCTCTCTGTGAATATCACACTATTTGTATCGGCGTACAAATCCCTACGCCCAAGAAAATACAATAGGCCCCAAAGTTTGATGCGGGCGTAGGCTGTTGTGAAGCTGGCTACAGGTATGTTTGTAACCCGTGAGGAATCTGTGGCCAATTCGGTATTGTTGTACTTTATTATGTAAGTATTATCTACATTCACAATCTCCATGACCTCTTTATCGGGAGCATTAGCATAATCCCAGACTTCACTATAACTTTGTGCCAAATGAACATTCCCTTTGCCAGTATTCTGTGCAAATTTTCCCCAAAGACTGTTTAGACACAACTTTGCACTAAAGCGCTTGCCAGGGTTCTTTACAATTTGGGAACGGTCAAGCTGTATACCTTCACGGTCACGGTAACGCTGAATATAACCGTTTTTTCATCTTCGGTATCAACCCCTCGCGGATATCCTGACGCCTCAACCTTATCCTTCAAAAAAGCGTTTATATATGGTGTGAAAAGGTTGGGTAGCTTCTGAAACCTCCACACCTCATGTATCTTCATTATTCTATACCCATGGCGAACGGCTAGGGCCAGCTCAGGGCTTGTATATACACCTCTGATCTTACGCTGGTGGGTGTATGGTCACAATCACCATTGTTCTCTTCTGCGCACTTCACGCACAGGGGAAACATGAGCTTGTGATCTATAACGACGTAAGATCGGCATCCATAAATCGCGAGGGGGGAGCACGTCTACGAAAGAGAGTCCAAAGTAGCGCTCATTCAAGTTGGCTGAAAACTCCTCGATGGTTGGTATGGTGGGACCCACCATTTTTTCAGGTGCACCTACGGGGTACGGATTGTTCTTCATCACGTAGGGGTATAAAGAACAGAAGTCGTAGTAATGGAGTTTCACACCCTCCGTAGACGGAAAGTATAGCTTGAAGGGATTTGTACGCCCTCCGAACAAGCTATCACCGCATTTGAGAGGATCCAGCACCATTCAACGTTTGATCGTGTTTATTTCTTCACGGTACTGTCCATCTGTCTCCATCCATGCATCATACTCATGCTCCCACAAGACTTTGTGAGTGAACTGGGAGCCGAAAAGTTGTTCGCGGGTGCAGTTCCACGCAAGACAGTCGGCAGGAGATCTACCGTGGATATCTCCTACGATTCCACACTCAGGACGGGGGTATTCGTGCCACCAGCAACCGTTAAAGGAGTACACAGTCTTCTCACCAGTGGCACGGTTTTCACTTAGACCATCAACCCAAAAAACATGACCATTATCCTTGATGTGTACTTCACCCGTGTTGTGGGCATACTTTATATATACACCTGTCTGCTGCTGTGGGTGTATGAGCCAGTAAATAGCCTTGTGCCCATAACAGCGTGGTGGTTTTCTGTGGATAACGGCTAAGGTGTCTTTAGGCATGAAGTTATTCTTGAACACCGTAAAACATAATGAGGCGATAGTGGTTGCGACTTGCAAAGGATCCCATTTGAAACGGCCTATGTACATCCTTTTCAAGGCCTGGACACATACTCTAAACACGCGCACATCATTCACGCAATAACGCTCACATTCATCAGCTATATTATAAGGATTACATTCATTAAAACTGTTGTAGTAGCTGTCAAAATCTTCACGTTCATCTGTACTCATATATTCATAGTTAAAGTAATGTTTGGGTGGAGGTAGTCCTACGTAATTTAAAGTTTCGCTAGTGAGGAATGTGTAAGGGAAATATCCTTTTGAAACTTCAGTGGCTACGCCGATCACCTTGGGTAGCTTTGCTAATTTACAAGGTGTGAATAATAAAGTGTCTTTAAACTGTACATTACCTCTTATTTGCATCGGTATTAGTTTGTTGCCTCTTTTCAAGGGATCACCTGTAAATATCTCAGATGACTCGTGCTCAAGCAACTCCTTATAAAGGAACTGTGGGTCAAATTTCGCACCGTTATGGGCGAGAATATACACAGTCATTTTTTTGAACTTCTTCGCTAACTTGACAATATAGGACACAAAGATTTTCACAGGGCTATCGTGGGCATTCGTTTTAAAAACGCCTGTCCGTTTTCCACATTTGTGACACTCATCACACTCGCTCTCCATACACTCATCACAGATAGTCTGGCTTACAGGTAAATGTGGAATAACCTCTTTGGTTTCAGCGTTCGTGTATGTTTCTATATCGTAGTACACAGTTATACAAGGGCTATTTTTAGGCTTAGCGTCTTTCATATAACATACAGGCTTTACTCCAACCGCCTTATATTTCTCATGGCATGTAGAACAGTGAATTTCATCACATTTATGCTTGAATTTTCCTCAATTATCCTTCATGTGAAACATACCACATTCACAGATTCTCGTTTTCCTGCAAGTTCCAGTTGATTTATGGAGCTCAAAACAGTTATAACTGAAAAATGTGTGTCTACACACATCACAATCCCTCTTCTCAGCTTCAAATACACGGCTTTCACATTTGGAGCTTTTACACTGTTCACATACCATGTGACAATCTTTACAATTTTTCACTATATCATCAGCAAACTCGATACACCCTCCCCTTCCACAATTCATGCTGTCGTCCATATTTTCGACTTTTATCATAACTCGCGTAAAGGCCCATTATATTACGGATGGGGAGATACGTTGTCCCTGACAGCCCTAAAATAAGTAGGGTTCTTGTACGATCTCTTACACAGCTTTTACAAACATACACAGTTCTACGACGATCATCCATTCCAAATACAACTATACGAACATTCATTTCCTGTTCTACCCTTTCTCAGCTCTTCAGGACCCATATTACAGTCAAACTCATGTTTACAGTCTGCAGCTAGTTTACGGGCACGCTCTACTACCGTCAGTAACCAAATTTTTTCGGTCCGTGTATTTAGTACAGTAAACATACGAGCTAAGACTACTGCTATAAAGCAGCAGCCACGACCGGCGTTAAAATGCCGTCTAAAAATAGCCTGAGAATTGAAGTTAAGAGTATAAGGTGTGGGACTATGACACGCAACACGGAATACACGGTCAATATTTACCGTGAAGTTGTCCATATTGAAGGCTATACTACTTTAAGAGGCATGCATTATATGGCCTAATATATACTCTATATCTTCAGCTGCCAGGCGTCTGAACGGTATTACTACCCAAAAATCATCTACATCTCCGTCATCTGACCCGAATCCGAAGGACAGCCTCGTCCTGACTTCACGTTCGTCGCGGTTCTGAAGGGCAAACTCTACAATACGTTCAACTATGCGCCGTAGTCCGTGTTCAACACCATTGCTATACATGGACTAGGATCAACCCTGACTATATACCGATTTCTAGTCAAGGCCGGGTGGGGTAGCGGTGCGCACCAACTCGAATGTTATGCCATCCTCAACAGAACGAGAAGCTGCTGTGGAGGATGTACCCGGAATTGAATAAGGGGATATTTGAGGAAGGTACTATTGTGGGGGTTGTGTCGTAAGACGTTGAGGGTTGGGGCTCTATTACTGGGGTCTAACAACCGGAGCAATCCTGGCACGCTTTATACCTGACGTGGAGGGTTCTTCATCATGCCTCCGCTTTGAACTGGCGCGTGCTACAGGTGTCGCTGGTGAGGGCTCGTCGGCGGGGAAGGTTCTGTAGCTGCACGGTCAACGGGTTCGTCTGTGATATCGATGATGGGGTGCTGTACATCGTCGTCATTCACGGTTCTGTGGAAGAAGAAAAAAAATATAAGGAGCAGCACTCAAAATTTGTAATATTTTGTAAATGACCCACTTAGGGTGTGACGTGTTAGAAATGGATTCTGTAGAAAAATTCAGGTTCACGAGCCCATCCACATGTATTATATCTGGCCCTACAGGATGTGGTAAAACTGTGTTTATGCTTAAAATCATTAAAGAAAAGG
The DNA here is from genome assembly GCA_023014485.1 of Bathynomus jamesi. Classification (NCBI taxonomy): domain Eukaryota; kingdom Metazoa; phylum Arthropoda; class Malacostraca; order Isopoda; family Cirolanidae; genus Bathynomus; species Bathynomus jamesi. Next base: position 103,336 of record JAJOZX010003495.1, read on the forward strand.
GAGATGTTCTCAAAATTTGTGCATAAAGTTATATGGTGCTATTCGACGTATCATCAGTGTTCAACGAGTACCAAGATGAAATTTGTTCCACAAGGGGTCTATGACGTTAATTCGTTAAAGGGAAATGAACATACAGTCATTGTAATTGACGATCTCATGTTGGAAATGGATAAAACGTTTGCCGAGACATTTACAGTGTTCTCCCACCATCTTAACATAAGCGTGTTCTTCATCAATCAGAATCTATTTTTCAAAAATAGATACATGCGCGATGTGTCGCTAAATACACAATATCTAGTCTTATTCGCGCAACGTAGAGATGTATCACAAATTGGGGTATTAGCCAATCAAATGTTCCCGAATCAGCGTAAGGAGTTTTTGGAGGTTTATAAAGAGGCCACAAACCAGCGTTATGGATATTTGCTTTGTGACCTTCACCCGCGAAACACGTTTAGGGTGCTTCTAAGAACGAATATATTCCCAAGCGAACCTGAAACGGTGTATATTCCAGAATGACAAATAGGCTAAAGAAATACCGTGAATTAATAAAAATCTATCAACGATTGCCCCGGGCACTGCAACAGATGTTTGTTAAAAATATCGACTCTGACTTTTTAAAATGCATCTGTGAAATCTGTCTTAATGTTATAAAATGTAATGTGCCAATGAAACCCTCTCAGAAGGATCGCTTACGTCGTTACAAGAACATAATACGAGCGCTCGCTCATAAAAGTCAAACTGTGGGTAAGAAAAAGCGCATTATTGTACAAAGAGGAGGATCATTCCTACCCATCTTATTTTCAGTTTTGGGTCCTTTACTGACTAGATTAATATAATGAAGAAGGTGGTTGTGATTCCGCACGAGGTGTATGCTTCATTGCAAAGTTCAAAGACTCCAGACACGGCTCTAGAACCCCGTAAAAGTAGGCTTAAAAGAATGGAAAGCGAGTTGCTAGCCCTATTAAACAGTGAAAAGTCACCTGATGAGAAAAGGATCTTGTACCAAGAGGCTTTGCAGAAATTTCTTCATGAGTACGAAGATTATAAGAATCCGACAGAGCTCCCCGTGGTTATTAGGCACAGCGCGAGTAGTGCTGAGCATGGCGACACAGGACCTGGCCCGACGTTAGAGATGACCAACCAAAGAACAACGGAACACAACACATCGAACATGTGCTAAAAAACAGCTTCCCACATACATTGAGGAATAAAGGCTTAAGTCTTTATAATCTATTGAGTGAGGACCCCATCATACAGTGGGCCGATACAGGCGAGGTCATTGTTGAAGGAACAAGGGTACAGGGATCGAATATCGTTGATATTGTTCATGATCTGGTGAGAAAGTGGGACAGACCCTCACCAACAGGATGGAAGCATATTAAAGCAAGACTACAACAAATAAATGTCCCCAAAACATTGATAGGTAATCTGAATAGGTTAAAAGACTTCGATCAAGTCTCGCATGTGTCACAACTGAGTACGCCATCGCCCCCAGCAGCAGCAGCATCTCTGAAAAGGAGAAAGAAGAGAACAAACGGCCAAACTTATCCACGTGTCTCTAAAATACGCAAATGGCTAACATATTAAGTAAACGCTATTATGACATTTCTAACCCCGCCTCCTATGGTGGCGTTAATAAACTGCACAGAGGTGTTTACGGTGTACGGAAAAAAGATGAGAGATTTTTGAAGGAACAGGATGCTTATACACTTCATAAACCGGTGAGAAAAAGGTTTAAAACGTCTAAGGTTTAAAACGGCAGCAGCTACTTCGATTCACTCTATTTGGCAGGCGGATTTAACAGACATGCAAAGATATTCAGTGTATAACGATGGTTACCGCTACATCCTATTCATAATAGATGTATTCTCTAGATATCTGTGGCTAATTCCACTGAAAAATAAATCGCCTGAAACAGTTGCTAAAGCGACCAAAACGTTGATGTTGAAAGAAAACAGGGTTCCTGGCAATTTTTGGTCGGATATGGGGAAAGAATTCATCGGTCGCGCTTTTCAGAACATGCTTACAGAGTTTAATATCAGTAACTACACTAGCAGTTCTACACATAAGGCCTCTTTAGCTGAAAGAGTTCAACATACCATAAAGGAGCGCATGCATCGCTATTTTACACATAAAAACACATACAGATATTTAAACGTTCTCGGTTCATTGCATCATCATACAACCGTTCACACCATCGTACGATTGGCACAACGCTTAACGAAGTTTTAGAAAGAGGTGCGCTACCAAAGGTGAGAAGAGATGGAACACCACCACCACCACACTCTACACATTTCAAAATCAATGATTACATTGCCGAACAAAAAACAATTTTTGCTGCTGATTTAATTCTAAGACCTGTTTCTGGATAATATTGATGTGCTGATTTAAACAATCACCTTAGATTTTGTCCATCACATCAGGTTTTCGTGCAATGCAATATGCCTATTTTGGGTGATCCATGAAGGGCGCTTATCAAAATTGATGATTTTTGAGACCTGTTAACAGCTGTTTTGCTGTTAAAATTTTATCTGTGGAATACGCAAATCTGTGCATTAAATCTAAAGGTCATGTACAACATATTAAAATCTTGGGTATCTGTGGTTTCCCCAGGTGTGAGCGTGACGTCATGATCCAAAAAGTCTGAAAATTATAAAGATCTTGTAAAGGATTTACTTGTAAACTTTCAGCAGTTGGGTTGCAACATGAGCATTAAAGTTCACTATCTCAACAGTCATCTGGATAAATTTCCAGAAAATCTTGGTGATGTTGGTGAAGAGCAAGGTGAAAGGTTCCACCAAGATATCAAAGTGATGGAAGAACGATACCAAGGAAGATGGGATACCCATATGATGGCTGACTACTGCTGGAGCCTGCAAAGAGATTGTCTTGACATCTCTCATTCTAGGAAGTCCTATAAGAGAAAATTTATCAGCACTGAAAAGTAAGAAAACAAGAAAAAGACAATGTTAAGAAAACTGGTCCCGTGCTTGCTTTAATATGGATTCATTTTTTGCTTATTTAAACACTTTTAATCACTTTATGTGTCAATATTACCATTGTATATTAAAGTTCACTCCCTGCACAATTGTTTACTTTTCCATGCTGATTCTGAGTATGTAAAAACTTATTTTTTGAAAAGAAACAAAATTGGGCATAACCCTGCCAAAATGCGATATCTCCAAAATATCCGTATTTGATTGCTCGAAAACCTGACGTGATAGGCAAAAACTAAGGTGATTTTTGAAATCAGCACACCAAAGTTACCTAAAAACAGGTGTTAGAATTAAATCAGCAAAATTGGTGTTGGGCAGTGTTATGTAAGGCTATCACGTTCGGGAAATAAATTCGCGAAGCGATTTGAGCAAGGATGGACACGTAAGATTTTTAAAGTTCGTGCTATGAGACCTAAAGGTGAGATAATGATGTATTATGTTGAAGATTTGAATGGGGAAGAGATCGCTGGAGGCTTTTAGCGCGAGGAGTTGTAGAAAGTGACATTTAATTTAGGAAGAAGTGTGTTTAAAATTGAAAAAATTTTAGGCAGCAAAGGTTCAGCAAAGTGAAAAATGTACCTGGTGAAATGGCTGGGTTACCCAGAAAGCTTCAACACCTATATAAAAGCTGCTGCAATAATGAAGCTTAATTAGTATGCAACATGGCGCCTAGCTACTTCTATGTCACACTCCCGTCCTCTTCTTCTCTCTCTCTGTACATCCTAACAACACCCTCGCCAACTTTGTGACAGAACTCCACGGGCCCATTGAATTGGAGCGTGATTCGTATGAGGTGGGGTTATGTGAACTCCAGCTAGCCACCAAATTTTTAACTCTTGAAAATGAGCAAATCATATTTCTTATCATTGGAAGATTCGATGAGTGCGAAAAATTAGGCATAACCTTAGACAATACTATGCGTTCAGCCCTGTTCGGTGAGGAACGGTACTATAGCACGAATGTATCGCTTGGAATCGGGCATTATGATACAGCCATGGGCATTGTGACGTGGTTAAAAAAGAGTCTTGAAAGGTCGTACCTGACAAACGATTTACTTTCTGAAGTCGTAAACATAGACACGCCTGCATGCACACTGAAGTTAAAGTCAACGCTTAATAGAAATATTAAAGATAAAGAGCTGTTCACAATTGTGACTGAGGGCCGATATAGCGCAGCTCTCCAAAGAGAGGTGAGGAACGGTACTATAGCACGAATGTATCGCTTGGAATCGGGCATTATGATACAGCCAACATTGTGACGTGGTTAAACAAGTCTTGAAAGGTTGTACCTGACAAACGATTTGCTTTCTGAAGTCGTAAACATAGACACGCCTGCATGCACACTGAAGTTAAAGTCAACGCTTAGTAGAAATATTAAAGATAAAGAGCTGTTCACAATTGTGGCTGAGGGCCGATATAGCGCAGCTCTCCAAAGAGATACCTTTCACGAGGCACAGCATGACTTGTCCAGCTTAATGTATCAAATGAAGATGGAGAAATTGGGTGAAAGCTCTCCGCCCCCAGACATGTGCCCAGACATGTGCTATATTTACAGCAATATCGTAGTGCACCAATTTGTTGGGGACCCCCAGGCGCGCCTGCTGCGCATTGTACACATCCCCAACCATAGAGGGAACAGTTTGAGCATTACATATGGCAAGTCGCATTATGTGAATGTTGCGACTAATCTATTAACCAACATCTCGATATATATAAGAACGATTGAGGGGAAAAATTTCCATTCGGTGATGGGAGCTTAACAGTGAAACTACACTTTATAATGTTTACAATGAATCGAAGACCATTCACACTCTACCGAGGGATGAGATACCAGCGTGGGAGTGGACTTGGATCCATTTTTTCATCCATACTATGCACCGCTGTTCCCCTGTTGAAGAGGGGTGCCAGGCACCTAGGGCGGAAGGCGTTACAAACAGGTTTTAACGCGGCAGAAGACATAATAGGGGGAACTAAGCCTAAAGAAGCTCTAAAAAACATTTAAAACGTACACGGGACGAAATCATCAAAGATGCAGAGAGAAAAATGCGTGGTGGTTGAAAGAAGAGATCTGCCAGCAAGAAGGGGTTACCATCACGTGGCGCTAAACGTAAAAGGAAATCAAAAAAGAAGTGCTCTAACCATATGAAACCTATGGCTGATCATTTTTTTAACTGAGATAAGCTGAGGCCACTACTCTCACGAATCATAGGCTGATTACTAGTTGTCGAGAGAGGTGGCACTATTTCTGACTCGTCATGGCGCGTTTCATCCATCCGTGTAGTTCACAATGCTGTAAATTGGATCTGTCCCTCTTTGATATGCCCCCCACCCAGGTCTCTATTGAGCATAGCGAAATTATTACAATTAACTCATTAAACACAATTAGTTCGGCGAGTGCCCCTATAGAATTCGTGATACCCAGCTCAGGCCCCTTACTTTTTTGACCCGAGCTGCATGCACATTAGGCTGCATGCACATTAGGGCGGCTCGTTTTTACACTTTTTTCGATATTTGATTGGGGGTAGTCGGAAAAGTTGCGATTTGGAGAGAAAATAAAGTGTGTAAAATTTTGTTGATCTACGTCAATACCTTCCGGTGGCGGCGAGTCCTTAAAAATCGAAAAATAGGCCTAAAAACACAAATTTTTTATATAATTTTATATAATTTTTATATAATGTTCATTGTTCAATGACTGCTATTAATTTATTCAAGCCTATAATAGTGTTCTCAGGGTTGTTTGCACAGAAATATACCGGAATTAACATTTGTATAACATCTTGTTAAAACTTGCTTTAAATCAATATTTTGGATATTTTAACGGCTAAGACGCCACCGGAAGTTATTAACAGATTGTGCTGAAATTTTTATTGTTTATTTTGTAAGTCTTTAAAACCATTTTCCAATCTACCCCGTTAGGCCTATTTTTCGATTTTTAAGGACTCGCCGCCACCGGAAGGTATTGACGTAGATCAAAAAAATTTTACACACTTTATTTTCTCTCCAAATCGCAACTTTTCAGCACTACCCCCAATCAAATATCGAAAAAAGTGTAAAAACGAGCCGCCCTAATGCACATGTACGTTAAACTGCGTATAGTCCATTCTGATGGAACGGACTGCAATGATAGTTACTCTGCCTACCCTGAAACCAACTTTTTACACTCCATATTCAGCCAGTGTGAAGTGTATTTAAACCAGGTTAACATCTCGGCAGGAACAGGGTACTACCACCTACGAGCCTATCTGGAAAATGTCCTCAACTTTTCAAAAGAAGCGAAGGACACCTTTTTAAACGCCGATGGGTATTACCACACTAAAGATAAAAATGGAATAATGGGTAAATTTAAAAATTCTAAAAAAAAGATATATGAATGTTGTGGACGCCCGCATACAGACTTCTTCCCTGCTGGGTTGGCCTCGAAGCAAATAGAAAACGTGGCCCTTGGAGTCCTACCTAAAAGGATATTAATTGGAATGCAGGTCCACGCCTCGACGAGTGGAAAATATAAAAAGAGTGCCTTTAAATTCGAGAATTTCGGCCTTAAAAATATTACTCTATACGTAAATGGCATCGCTTTGGGAGGGACCATGATTACGGATTACTCATCAGACGCTGTGTCCCCGCTCTGCGCAAGAGCATATAGTAGTCTGGCTCATAATACAGGTGCCTGTGACGGACTTGGTTTTGGTGTAACGCAGAAAGAATTTATCGAAGAATTTAACATTTATTCATTTCATATTACGCCTGACTGTCTGCTGGCGCAAATACGCATTTAAGTCCACAGCAGAGTGGGAATATCTCAGTCACGTTGGAATTTGCCAAGCCTATAGACGCACATATAAGTGTACTCGTATACCTCTAATCACAGCACTCACAGACTTTTAAAATGGACGCGAATACACTCCAGAGAGTAATGAAAAGTGACCGTTTCACACGCTCAAAATTTATCGGTGTGTTTGCGAAGAATGAAATATTGAAGCTGCCAAGTGCGAGAAACTGGTACGGGATTATCGTTAACACCGACATTTTGGGGGGTGAGGGGATTCATTGGTTTGCAATCTATTTTAAAAATAGGGAAAGAATGTACTGTTTTGATCCTCTTGGAATTCAGCCCTGGAATGATTCGGTAATTGTACAGTTTATTGCGCAATTACATATACCTGAGATTGTTTCGAACGCATATCGTTTTCAAGGATATTATGCTGAAACGTTTGGATGTATTGCATTTCATTTCTCATGCACATGTCGCGTGGGAAGGGATTTATAATTTTTTTTAAATTATTCGATTTGTGCGACGCAGAGATGAACGATAAAATTGTGTGCAGACAGATAAAAAAAAAGTTCCCATATGTTAGAACCCGCTGTAATGTGTAAAGGTGTATATCTATATTGTGTAAAGTTGTATATACATTTGTAACTGTAAAATGTAGCCATTAAGACTTATTTAACGGACACTGGTTCCGCTTTGTACATGTTTTCTGCCATTTAATAAATGAAAATACAATGTGTTTTGTTCTTAACCTCAAAAATACTTACATTACTTTCTCAATAATCTGACACTCGCTTGACCGGATATGAGCCAATACCTCGACTTCTGTATTCAGGTCACTGGTTTGGCTATGCGGAGAAGCATCCATATCATTTATTCCCCTTTCATCAAAAGTAGCTACAACACGAACGAGTTCCGCATCGGTCCTATAAGATTAAGTAAAAATAAAGAGCCACAACAAGAGAAATGCCACGATTTAAATGCAGATAATTCTTAAAAGTTTTGGTAATTTAAAAATCCTACAGCGGTGCTGAATTATCGAGAAAAATGTTATTAAATGTCCACCATGTATATATATATATATATATATATATATATATATATATATATTATATATATATATATACAGGGTGTTTCAGGCGGAAATGTCAATACTTCGAGAGGTGATAGTATCGGTCATTGTGAGAAAAAAAGTTCATATGAACATGTGTTTAATTCTGAATGGTTACGGAGATAGAGCTGTTTCAATCTGATGCGCGCGGAGCTCTTCCTTCCCCCGCGGTGGTCCCATCCCATTCAATGGCCACCAAGGTCACCAGACCTCTCTCCGTTAGATTATTGTTTGTGGGGTTGGATGAAAAGTCAAGTTTACAAAAGAAAGGTGGATACACGAGACGAATTGCTCGCGCGCATTTTGGATGCTGCTGCCCGCATAAAGGAACGTCAAGATCAACTCAGACGAACAACACGCGATCTTCACACACGAGTTGCAAAGTGCATTGAGGTTGGCGGTGGGATTTTCGAAAACGTATTGTAAACTGTAAAAAATTTGTCATTTCTGTATCTGACACCATTCAAAATGCCAGTGTTGAAACATTAAATGTTAGAAACACCCTATATATATATATATATATATATATATATATATATATGCCGAAATAGTCACGATGGAAACAGAAAATAATTAAAAACATGATGGGATTAATTTTTACGTTGTAGAAAATTCAGAATAAAGCAACAACAAATTGTAACCATAAGCAGATATCCTGACAATTTTCAAAAGTAAGATTAGCTGAGTGTACTATGCTCCATCTGCCTGCGACGGGTCTCGAACTCGCAGCCAAATCTTAATAGTTTTTAATATTTCTATTATAAGTTTTTAAAATTTTTAAAATCGTACCTGTACAAGAAATGTACAAATTAAAACACACCATATATATATATATATATATATATATATATATATATACCGAAATAGCCCGAAGGAAACAGAATTACAAATATTTTTGAAAACGCGTTTATTGCGCTAGGCTATATTGTTATGAACGAGGGTTCTGGGGTTAATTTTTCTTTGTAGGAAACTCAGAATAAACTAGGTTAGACACTTATAAGTTACTTACATTTCATCAGCGTCTTCATTGAACGGATACTACATTTCGTCACAATTTTCCGTAACACTCTGGGTAGATAAAAGTTTATCCCGATCTCTAACCCTGAAAATTAGACGCGTTGCTTAAACATAAAAGTCTTTATCTTTAATCAATTTCGGAGAATTATACAACGATAACTGACTCATAGTGTATATTTGAAAAGCACTAAGCGTAAAAACATACGAACTGAGGCTCTGAGATAAAATTCTCCCTTTTATAAGGGGGCTTGTGAACAACCCACAAAATACAATCGTTAGGTTCCTATTGCAAGCGGTGAATTTTGGGCGGAGCTTGACGCGTAGGCCTGCATAGCGGCCAAACAGAGGTCCTGCGATCCACACACAGGGCTGTGGTTGGTTGCCCAGTGAAATCTCGTCTGTCAGATATCCCCATTCGTGGAGAGACGAGAATCGCTTTGTTTTTGAGAGAGAGAGAGAGAAAGAGTTGAAGTTGGACTGTGAAAAGTTTCATGGCAGTAGCAGTTCGCCTGTACAACCTCGTTTGTCGGGAAAGGAAGGGTTTTCGTGATATTGGAAGATATATTCGGAACAATTCGCGTATGCTTGAGAAAAACGCTAACTATGGTTTATGGTGCCTTGAAACATAAAAGTGAAAGATAATTAATTATCTATTCTATCGCTCTGTAAAATTTGAGTGATAGAAATGCGTACCTTGTCTCGAATCTTGAAAATCAGAGAACCGCCAATAAAGAAATAAACAACATGTGTATATATATATATATATATATGAGAAAAGTTCAGAATGGAAGGGCTTTTTAGCCCCGTAATTAAATTTTTTTTTGTTGTAGAGAGACAAGAAAAACTATGATTAGCAGAGACATAATTGGTATAATTCGCGTATGTTTGAGATATACACGAAACGATGAATCAATTGCTGATGAAGTTTTAATCTTTATGATCTCGAAATAAACTCCTACGGAAAGAAGCTTATTTATCAGATTTTTAATTCGAAATTATCTATCGCTTCCGCCAAACTCCGCAATTTTCAGAACGATGTTTAGTATAATTATATATATATATATATATATATATATATACTGTGTGTGTGTATATATATGTATATATATATTATATATATATATATATATTACTTTCCATAAATATTTATGTCCTTCCATTGTTCAGCTAATTACATCGTTTAATTAGATGTTTGCTTATATCGCTTTCACCTTTCTTCGTTTCCTTTGCTTTCCGTCCGAATTGTTCATTCTGATGATGTCAATCTTTACTCTCCACCTTAAACCTACTTTTAAGCGGGTATATATATATATATATATATATATATAAGCACACCGGACAAAAAATTATTCACCCCTAATAGCACCGATAGTAGGAAGTTCAAGGTCACACAGAGGGCGCTGATGTAGCATTGGTAAGTGACAAGTAGCGGTGACGTAGCACACAGGATCAGATCTGTTTCGTGAGGTGGTGAAGAACAAAGTGTGTGTTGGATATAGTCTGCAAAATTGGTCGTGAGGCAGACGTTACTCAGTGGCAAAAAGGAGCCATCGTGTTTGGCAGAGCCCACGGACACAAAATGTCTGAAGTAGCCCAATTTGTTGGTGTGTCAACGCGTACTGTCCAGCGAGAGTTTACGAAGAGTGGTGTAGTTCGCAATCAACTGACAATCGACGGCGTAACTGTGGCCGGAAAACAATTCTCGACAATAGGGGCCGCCGCCATGTTTCTCGTCTAGTAACTGCAAATCGTTTTCAAACCAGAGAACAATTGCTCCAAGAAACCAATGAGGTTCTCCAGCGACCAATTTCCGAACGGACATTGCGACGAGAACTGCATGCGATGGACATCTGGAGCAGGGTACCACGGAAGAGGCCGCTGTTAACAGCAAGTCACAAATTGGCACGTTATAAATGGGCTCAGAGGCACAAAAACTGGACTGCGGCAGATTGGAAACGTGTAATTTGGTCCGATGAGTCCCGTCTTTGTTTGTTCTCCAATGATGGGAGGCGACGAGTACATCGCAGGTCCAATGAAGCCTTTAATCCTGAATGCGTCGAAGGTGTTGTTCAGGCTGGAAACAGAAAGTGAAGCGCAGGAATAGACACTCACGGACTCTGGCGGAACTTCGGGACCGGCTGATGAACGAGTGGCAGCAAATCGATGTTCAGTACATGCACAACCTCGTAGAGTCTCTGCATCGCCGGATTCGTGCGGTTATCAAGGCCAGAGGCGCCGTCACACGTTATTAGGTACATTCTGAGAGGGGTGACTAATTTTTTGTCCGGTGTGCTTATATTATATATATATATATATATATATATATATATATATATATATATATATGAGAGAGAGTGAAACGTGGAAAGATGTTTACACGAATTTTTAGATGAACTTTTTACCGGAAATGTACATATATAGGCTCGCCTTTGCTTTCCGTCCGAATTGTTCATTCTGGCGAAGGTCAAGCTTTACACTCCACCTTAGATCTACTTTTATACGGGGAAGTATATATATATATATATATATATATATAATATATATATATATATATATATATGAGAGAGAGAAACGTGGAAAGATGTTTACACGAATTTTTAGATGAACTTTTTTCCGGAAATGTAGACACACACACACACATATATATATATATAATATATATATATATATATATATATATATATATATATATATAGGCTCGCCTTGCTTTCCGTCCGGATTGTTCATTCTGGTGAAGATCAAGCTTTACACTCCACCTTAGACCTACTTTTAAACGGGGGAAGTGTGTATATATATATATATATATATATATGAGAGAGAGAGTGAAATAAACAAACAGATAAACAACATGATCGAGTGTTGCAATAACGGGATCCTGCCCCTACGAACCGTGGAAGGATATTTACACTCCATCTTAGACCTACGGTTTCACACGGATCATTAGGGCACCCTGGCTAGCAACCGCGGAAGGACGCGCCGGGTCTCGACCCCCGCCTCCACTCCACCTTAGCTTTGCCAACTGGCTAATGATGCCTGGAGGCACTGGCTGATTATGCCAACTGGCTGATTAGGAACATATTAAGACAACGGCCGCTCGGCTGAAGTCTTAATATGCGCTTGGCTCCTGTCAAGCGAACACCTCTCCTCTCTCTTAGGTTAGGTATACCCATTTTGGGGATGAGGCCGTCCCACCTTATCCCCCAAAGAGGTCTCCCCCAGCGGGGGTTCACTGCAACTTGGGGGATAACTCCGCCTCCAAGTTGCATAACCCCTTGTTGCTTTTGCAACATTCCCCCCTCCCATTCAGGTAGTGCCTTGCAACAAGGTGTAAGGGGGGTTGGCACTATGAGTGCCTTACAACAAAGAGGGGTGGCACTATGGGGTGCCTTGCAAAGAAGGGAGGTTGGCACTCTTGCAACATTTGCAATTGCATTGCACTCGCCCATTTTGCGGTCATACTACTCACATTATCGCACATTTTTGTTTCGCCCCCGCCATTTTAAAAATGGCTGTCATATAGTGAAGATGGCCGAGGAAAAAATGAAAACATCGTTTTTTGTACTCTTTATAGTCCATGCCATCCAAAAAATTATGTTTGCAAAAATCTATATGAAAATTCTACGGGAGTTTTATTTTTAACATAACAGACCCCCACTATACAATATAAGCTCCAAAAAAGTGACATTTTTAATTTCCACTACCTCAAACCCGTAGCGGTGTTCAGTTACATTCAAAATGAACGAATTATAAGCAGAAACTTTTATTCAATACAGCTACACTTTATTTTTAACATGTAACTTCTAAACTGTGTACGAGTATTTCCTTCCCTCCTTACTATTCTCAGTTTTAATTTTCTTCGATCAGTGATTTCATTTCAAGTACTTTTTTTCCTGCTTTGTTACTCCATTATTGTATCATAATGTGAAGCTTGTGTAATTTCTCATAAATCCCTCAAGCAAAGTCAAACAATAACGTAATTCATGTTTACCAATTTTTATTTTAGGATTATTCTTATTCATTTATTTTTTGTTTACAACTGCCAACATCTAGCTTAGTCCAAAGCCTTGCATCCGATAAATTTTAGTAGATGACATTATTTTATGTAATTTATTATATGTACACCACACACACACACACACACACACACACACACACACACATATATATATTAGTGATGGGACGATTGTCATATTTCATACAATCGCTGTTGCGATTGCGATTGCGATTGTCAGAATTTGAAAATCGCGCGATTGCGATTGCGATTGCGATGTTTTAGCTTTAGCCTCACATAACGCTCATTTATGCTTTAAATATACCTAAACGCGTTACCTACCATAGGGTTAGCTTGATTTTTTAACATTCCAATTTTACATAGAGCAAATAAAGAGGTGTACTTATTGTTATTATTAAACCAATTTTTTATTCTGTTTTCAACTAATTCGCAACCCGTTTTCATTTCTGTTTTTGACTTATTTATTATTTATTTATTATTCCGTATTGTTGTTAGCTAAACTTTCCTTTAAGTACGCATGAAAGAGCAGCTTTCATAGCACTTTTGTAGAGATTTAAATCTTTTGTTCACAATCGCAACAATCGCACTCATTAAATGCGATTGCAATTGCGATTGCGATTGTAAAAATGTGCGATTGTATCGCGATTGCGATTGCGATTGCGATGCATCGTCCCATCACTAATATATATAGATATATATAATATATATATATATATATATATATATATATATATATATATATATATATTCTTTATAGATTTATACCATTTCATAAGCCTTATAGCCCTAAATACATATTATTCCAAATGAGTAACATTTGAAAATTATCTGTACTTCATAATTCGTTTGAAATATTTTTTCCACTCTTCGTCTAAAATTGCAGTGAATACGAGTTAACTTGAAGTGAGTTGTCTCGTTCTGTTATTTCAAGTGTAATATAAATTAAGAGCTTTTCCGTGGTTGATTTATTCAAAGGGAACCTCTATTACACAATAGAAGGGTGCACAAATAAGACACTATAGGTTTCATCTTGTGTCTCCGAATCAACGAGGTTGGTCACTGACGGGTGACCAAGGAGGTTCCGTCAAGGAAGAGTTCTATGATCACTGGTTTTAGGGACCTGTCCTGGGAACGTGACTTTTAACGTTAAAACGGGTTGGCAATTTTGTATTAAAAATTTAAGACATGAAAAGGAAGCGTACGTTAAAGAAACAAAATTGTGACATATTCCACATCTGAGGAAAACCTTCAGTGAATCATTTCTTCAATGGAGAAAACAAAAGTGCAAACATACAGTAGAAGCCATGAAAAGTACTTTACATCTAAGATAGACGAAATGAAATATGAAGACTGCTTGTCGCCACTACGGAGTAGCAGAACAATGCAGATCAGCATAATGTCAATATGCATAAGGTCGATCTGCACAATGTCGAATGTACAATGTCCACACCAAAATTTCTGAACTTGCATAATGTCGAAAATCTTGACCTTATACATATTATTTAAATCCATGTTAAATTAGGTCAGGTTACGTTATTATTATGCCCGGTTAGGTCACACTAAGTTAGGTTGTGGATTCTTATTGAAAATCTGAAATGTCACTCTTAGAATATTAAACAAATATTTCATTTTCATTTGAAATCCGTATACTTACGTAAGGTCGATCTGGAATTAGGTCGACGTGCGTGAGGTCGAACATTGGCATTATGAAATTCGAATGTTTGTGTAATGCACGATTACAATCCCTGAATGTAGAGGCTAGGTGGCTTTAAACCCTAGATCCTATCCCAATGCTGGATCCTCTCTGCTTGGGCTTTCATAATGAAAAAGAAAAACTATAGTATTTGTCATTTACCATTACTTATTGGGGCTATAGTGGATTTAATTTTCCCGGAAGAGTTCCATGCACAGTCTGTGTGTAACATACACACACACTATATATATATATATATATATATTATATATATATATATATATATATAAAAAAAAGGTAAGGTATTAAAGGTTATTCCAAATTTTATTCTGGGTTTGTTATTTTTGGAGGTTATTCTACCATAAGATGTAGTCCTTAAATTCTATTCAATTTAAGCTTACAAATACAATTTTTCCGTGTTGAGTCTACAGATATACGAGTATAATTATAAAAAATACTATTCTAAATAAGATACAGGTCCGTATATGGACGGTTTGCGATTGTGGATACTTGTGGTTTTTGGTCCAGTTTTATAGAGCAAGCGTAAGGTCGTACGAGTGTGACTGTGATTGATGCAGGTGAATTTGTGCTGCCTTGAGGAGGAAATATAAACTTGCGGTGCATCTTGCTTCTGAAGAATCATGCACCAGAACTGAAAATAACTGAAGGTGTCTGCAATACAAACTAACGAAAATTGTAATAATAAATTGAATATGGATATGGATGTTTTTTGGACTGACTAACACAGCATTGTTGCTTTCAGTGGTGATGAACTACGTACGAAAACCTCGTCAGTACTATGGACCCCTAACTGCTTGGTAATGTTGTTGCGAGCGGCTCGTACCTCGAAATGGGCGTATGGACAGAATGGTGCTCTTTGTAGAAAGATATTTAACACTAGAACTACCATGAATTCTGTTTACCTAGAAAGACCTTGCGGTCAATTTTTTGACCGCTAAGCAGGATTTTTTTTAATTATTATTTTTTATTTATTTTTATTTATTTATTTTTATTATTTATATTCATTTTAATTTATTTTCTATTTTTATTAAAATCATTGCTTTATTTGAAACATTTTACAAAGAGAACATTTATTTGAAACATTTTACAACCAAAACATTTATTTAGAACATTCTACATACAATTGGTACACTTGAACAGAACATTTATTTGAAACATTTTACATACAATTCATGCACCTTACAACAGTGACTTTTTCTTTATGTCCTGAATGAGTGCCACAGCATACCTTGCCGCGTGCTCTGCATTTGTACGTGGATTTGTTTCTGCAGGATTCCACTTGACATTGACGGCGTTTAGGCGCTGGGCTCTGAGCAACTTGCTCTGGTTCGCCAAGCTCCATTTCATCATAACCTACGGCTACCTTTGTCTTGCACATTTCAGTTATTAGATCAAGCAGAAACTGTGGGCGTGAGACTCTGGATCCAGTAACGTAACTTCACTGTATACAATCCATGCATTTATGCAAGCCAAGTCAAGAATATTGAACCAAATCGCCATTGGCCATCGCCGGTGTGGTACCGGGCCATTTGGTCAAGAATATCTACACCTACCTTGCTTGAATTATAGTACTGCACTGTCTCTGGTAGCTTTTTGCGGTCACTGAGATTCATCTATTTCAACGGATTTGTGCATTGAACTAAGAAGATAAACATTTTTGGATCTCTTACCTTTATAAATGGTCAGAGTGCAGTCCGATGGTGATTAATATATCGCAGATGAATAAAGTGGCTTTCCTTTCAGTATAGCTTCTCCATCAGGAGCTTCCCATCTCTGTCTTCTGATAGTACCAAGAAGAGTTGTTTTTTCAGCTTTGAATTTCTCAGCCAATTGTAAACTGGTAAAAAAGTTATCCGTGGTTACATGATAACCTTTCTTCAAGTATGGCTTCATGAGTGACAAACAAACATCAGCTGGAAGATCATGTGCAGCAGCATTATGAGTAGGATCTTTACCCAAATATGGTTTTCCATTGCAAAGGTATTTCGACTTTGCGTCCACAAGAAGCCAAAATTTTACTCCAAATTTATCTGGCTTTGATGCCATGTACTGAATGAATGGACATCGAGATTTGCATGGAAAGAGTTGTTCATCAATAGTAAGATCAAAGTTTGGTACATAGCACTTTTGGCAGTTCATTATGAAAGAGTTCCAAATTTCAGAAATTAGACAAAATTTATCTGCCTGTTTTCTTTCTCTGCGGCTGGCAATATTGTCAAATCTCATGTGCTTCATGATCAATTCAAACTTATTCCTACTCATTGTTTTATGAAATATAGGTGGACGCCAGTCTTGATTCCATAATTGTTTCACGGGTGTTTTCTTTGCAACTAAAACACCACGAGCAATTTGGAGGCCTAAAACTTTTCCAAATCTTCAAAAAGAATGCTGAAACTTGGGTCGTTTAGTTTCCCATGAATTTCAGTGTAGTTTCGAATTGATCGTAACATAGGTTCATCAACAAGCAGTCGAAATGTAGTAAGATGTCTATTTTCTTCAATACCTTGTTATGCATATGGTGTAGAACCACTTTTCTGCTTGAATACATTTTCAGTAGGAGTTCTGCCTCTCTCTCTTTCACCTGTAATTTTTGTCCATAAGACACCCGCACGAGAAGGGAAAGTGTTGTTCGTGCTACTGAATGGAGCCTCATTTTGAAGAACTAAAGGCTCATCTTCCTCCGTCTCATCAGAATCACTCATTTCTTCGATAGGACGTATTGCCTTCTGCAGTTGATCGACGGCATCGTCTTCTTCATCCATTGAATCATCTGAGGCAAGTTCTTCCTGAAGAAGACGCAGAGCTTCTTCAATCTCAATTCCTTTATTTCTATAACACTGTGCCATTTTATCTGTAAAATGAACAATATATATATATATATATATTATAGTAACACTATCGGCAGACTGAAACAAATGTCACGACAGATCCATAAATCAAGCACTCACTTCCTTTTATGATGCTGGGAAAAGGCACACTGACGTAAAATTTGAGTGGCTTGAGGCTGACAAGCAAACTAATACAGTGTTGTCATATCTCAAGTATTTTCTAGAATGTTCAAAACTAAGATGCCACATCTCAATTATCTTCTAGAATGTTCCAAAGGAATAGGGGAAAGAAACTGAATGAAAGGTCATTTTTGAACGTGTGGTCCTTATAGGTAGTAACCTACAAAATCTCTTGGAAATAAAAAAAAAAAAATCAAATATGGTATTATAATAATGGCAGAAATTTATGAAAAGTCATAAAAGGTCAGACCGCTACCTTTTCTGTAGTTAATGTATCACACACTTAAAAACTAATAGCGGTTGAAAATGACCGCTTAGTACTTCTACTGTTAACTCTTCATACTTCCACTTGATCTGTGAATGCATTGATGGTTAAACGTATATATATATATCAGGGATGGGAAACCGAATCGAAATCGAAATCGATAAACCGATAAAACCGATATTTTTTCTTGAAGCAAAATCGAAAAAAAACCGAAACTGATATTTTGGGAAAAACCGAAATCGAAACTTAGACCGAAACCGAAAAGAATAAAAAAACTTGAATCGGAATCGAAATCGATAAAAAATATCAGTTCAAACCGAAATTAAGAAATAAAATTTAATATTCAAACTGCTTTCTATTAAAGGAGAGTTGACCAACTTCCGGGATTAAAGACAGGGCTACTTTTATGATACCTGACTCCTCAAATAGGGTAACATAAAGGCGTGAAATTTTAAGATGTATTAGCTTCCTTACATTCCATCCAGTTTTGTTTATTTATCCCTGATTTTTTTTATATATATAAATAGAAACAGGGTGCTTTGACTGCGCTGATCTGATAAATATATTCTCCTCCCTCAAAGGAAGGCGGTTTTAGGCGGGTCCCTAAGAGTATTTAGCAGCAACTAAGAGCGTCTTTATGAGAAAGAGAGAATGAGAAACCAAATATCAATTGGAGGATTCCATGTCATTCGCCGGAGACATCATGGCCTCTAAATGAGCTGAGAACCACTAATGACAGTCACTTGTTGGAATTTTATGATACTTTGGAAGATAAGTCAGGAATAATCCTAATCCTTCCTTTAGAAAGTTTACTTCGATCTGCTGAAAAGTACAGGGAAAGTGCAAAGAGTGAAAAGAACTTTGACATCCTTTCATCTCTTAAGGATTTTCTACGCGTTGATAGGGTACCAGCAGAAACAAATTTAATTACCTGGTGGAATGCTATGAAATTTAAATATGAAGATCTGTATAAATTAGCTTTAGTTGTGCATGCTTCTCCTATGACTCAAGTAAGCGTAGAAAGACTATTTTCTATTTTTAGAATGGTTTTAAGTCCTCAAAGGAACAATTTATTACCTGAAAACATAGACAACATTTTAGTTGTTTGATCAAATTTTAACTTGTAATTATAATTGTTGTACATTTAATAAAATGTTATCACTTTTTTTTGTTTAATTTCCTTCTAAATATTATTAATTACAAATTTATCTACTAGCAACCATGTTATTTTCCACTCATGCAAAATCAAGATAATCTTACAACTTAATTGGGAAGTTGTAGAAATAATATGAAAAAGTTTACTGAAAAAAAATGAAAACAACCCAAGATATAGTACTGATTAAATGTAAATAATCATCCAATAGCACAACTTTTTTATTTGGAATAAGTGTGCAGAAATAATAGATAAAAGCTCATATTATATGTAAATAATGAACATATTATATTGAAATCTGAAAAACTGAAATCGAAATCGAAACTCGAATCGAAATCGATATGAAAAACCGAAATCGAAAAAAAAAACCTGAATCGAAAAAAAATGAAAAAACCGAAATCGAAACCGAAATCGATATTTCTCAAAACTATGAACTGAAATCGAAACTCGAATCGAAATTCATTTCGGTTTCCCATCCCTGATATATATATATCGGGGGATTCATAAGTCTGTTACCACTGTAATGGTGAATAAAAAATAACTACAAACCACAGTAACCTGTGATGTTTTTTTATTTGAAGTTATGTTTACACAATTACACATTGGAAATTAAGAGTGGAAATTCTTTCTTTTAAATCATTGACATTACGAGGTTTTGTTGCGTATACCCTATCCTTGACCATAGCCCATATTTTCACAAATCAACAATCTGAAACACAGAAAAATTTCACCATTACAGTGGTAACAGACTTATGAATCACCCGATATATAAATAAGGGGCGGTAAACAATGATTGCCCCCCCCCTGCATAGATGAAACGAATAAAGGTACAAAAAAACTGATTGTTGCATCTTTTAGACAATTTAATTCTACGTCTAAAAAAACCACTCAATAGTTGGTGTTGCCTCCTTGTGCTTAGCGGACGGCTTCAAGTCGGCAAGGGTAGGAGGTGAGGAGAGACTCGAAACGGTCAGTGTCGTAGTCAAGATTTCGGAGGATTGTTTCGATGTGCTGCTCCATGGTCCGGCGGCAGCATCGGGTGGCTGGTGGTTTAGCAAGCATCAGGGATTCCACTCGGTCTTTCAGGATGGATCCTGAGAGATTCTGCCATTATATAACTCAAGATACAAGGTTAAGCCTTGACCGAAAATCAAGTAGGCCTTTAAAGACGATATAGCCTCGCGCGTGAGGCTATATGGAGCCTAAGGCTCAGAAAGAATTCACTTTCGTCGGTAGTCCTACGAGGTAATGCATTGAATTTACTGTTCTTAAGTCATCTTGAATAGAGGCCCTACTTTCCACGGGCTTGAATAGAAATTGAAAAACATTAATAAAATAAGAAGGGAGAGCAAAACGATTTTAAGATGGGCAAACTGTCTGTTCGTAGCAATGCGTTGCCTTTATCATCGTGCAGATTTCGTGGTTCCACTCTCGCTTGGCATGTTGTTTGTTTCTTAATTATCTATGAACTTAAAACTTAAAAAAGCAATTAATACACGATTTCAATAATTTTTATAATTTCCTAATTACTCAACTAACTTTATTGGCCTTTTTTCTGATATTAAATCGCTTAGTTATATAAATTTAGTATTACTTGAAAACTACTGTAGCCTAGCTTCATGAACACGATTGAGCAAGACTAGAGAAGGGCACCACGTGATAACAAACTTATGCCTGATTGGCTGAACGTGAATACGAGTATGAACCAAACTAAACCTGTTGTTCTGGCTTCGTGGTTCATGTCATGTACTTTTGTTTAAATTCAGAATAGGCCTATTTCCTATCATCATGAACTTATATTTATACATTAAGAATTGTTATTTTATATTCATTAGTAAATCCCGATTTTATGATCTCAACATGAGACTAAAAGAATTTACTTTAATTCTAATTGAGTAAAAAACAAGTGAAATTAGAATTAAAATCCTTGCTGGTGATTATAAGAATTGACATTAAATTTTTGGCACTGTTTTTATTGACAGAATTGTAGTTAAAATATTTCATAAAATATTTCATGAAGACTGTCAACATTTAAAGGGAAAAACGATGGTTAGAAGCAAAGGTTCCAAAATGCTCTTAGTCTAATTGGATAAGTTCACGTGAAGCAATGAAATAAAACGAAGGAAATTAAAGAAAGGCGAAAGAGAACGAGTAAGAGAGAAAAAGAAAATTAGGGAGAGAGAGAGAGAGAGAGAGAGAGAGAGAGAGAGAGAGTTCCATATAAGTAAAAATAAATTGGTAACTGTACATGTACAGATACACCTTGTTTCATCTTTGAATGAGAAAATTAAAACTTCGTTTGAGGTAATATTGGCATAAAAGTAGATTTAAATGTTGTCCGTCTCTCAGAAATCAATTTAGGACTGGAAGTGAAAAATTCACTTCAACAGGAATTAAGACTGGATTTAAAATACCAAACTGACGACAGTTACACAAGAAATGAGAAAAACTATAATTGGATTTGAAATTAGAAGTGAAATTAATTTTATATATATATATATATATATATGAAAATTATTTCACGAAAATAACGCGTGAATAATATTTATGATGGAAATAACTACGAAGGAAAAAGGAAACACAGAATAGTGCTCAAGCGCTTTCGTCTAATGACATCCTCAGGAACACTGAAATAAATAGCAAATTCGAAACTAACATTATTCAACTTACAAATAATTTCAACTTTAGCCAGGGCCTTTTTTCGCTTGATCCTGTTGTTTTAAATTCATTCAGAACGGATTTAGACAAGAGGGGCAAAATGCTAAAACTCTGGTAGCTTTTCCTTATAAATTTGTATGCTCCTCCTGCAATTTTTATTTTTCTATTTTTTTGGTGACCTATATATAGTCTCAAATTTGTTATTTAGTTCAGTGTTCCCGAGGATGTCATTAGACGAAACCGCTTGAGCACCATTCTGTGTTTCCTTTTTCCTTCGTGGTTATTTTCATTATATATAACGGGTGCGGCAAAAATAACGCCCTTTTTAGTTTATTCTCTTTTATTGAAGGAAATAAATCAATTACAGCATTTTAAAAGAAATAATAAGGTTTTTAAGAAAAATACAGCATTTTAAGAAAAATAATAAGTACTTTCTCAGTAAAAACTAAAAAATAACAAAATGATACAATATAAAACTAAAAAATTATACTGTATAAAACTATAAAGATACAATTATTAAAAGGGCGTTACTTTGCCGCACCCGTGTATATATATATATATCTATATATATATATATATATATATATATATATATATATATATATATATATATTATTATATATATATATATAATAATAAGGAAATAAGGAAAAATTAATAAGGAAATTAATAAGGAAATAATAAGGAAAAATTTATCAAAACATAAAATTTTTAACAAGCGATAATGTGTTGTTAGGTATTGAATTACAAGTGAACAATGATTGCATATTAATTGTAAACTGCTATTTACCATACAACAACGGCAGTAATCTAGATGGATACATTGATTTGCTGTACAAAATTAAGTCATTATCAGATAACCCCAAATATTCTCACTCTATAATAATGGGGGACTTTAACGTACATGTGAACTCGGAATTCTTTGTAGAATTTGGTAACATGCGCGAGTCGGCCAATTTAAGTATAAGTGATGTAGATGTATTAGGGGTAACCAGTGGTAATTTTACATACGTTAGTGATACGAGTGGTACCACCAGGTGGATTGATCATCGTCTCACTAGTAATAATCTAAAGGATCGAATTGTTAGAGTTCATATTCTGCATGATTTCCTTCTTTCTGATTAGAACTATTAGAACTATTTAATTCATTTTCCCAATGTATGCGCAACACGACATAACAAGAACTCAATAGGTAAGGATGTGGTAAGAATAATCGCGTCGATTGGTCTAATGTTAATATGCAACAGAGAATAGAATATAAAGACAGAACAGGTCACCTCTTTAATAATTTAGAAATTTTGCATCTTGCCTGTAGTAATCCTTGTTCAAATGATTCTCACTGTAAACTCATAGATAGGTATTATAGTAAGATAGTATCCCTGTTAAGAGAAGCAGTAAGCCCCCTGATTAAATCTTATAACTATCATACTAAGATTATTCCTGGATGGAATGATTTTATTGCCCCCCTGAAGAGGGAATCGAAAGACGCCTACGATTTATGGTGCTTTCATGGAAGACCCAGATTAGGACCAGTATACATGAATATGCGTAGAAGTAGGGGTCAGTATAAGGAGACCATAAGGCGATGTAAACAGGAAGAAGAGTCTATTCGAGCATCAAAAGCCTATGAAGGTCACATAAATAACGATAATGACAAATTTGGGAAATTTGTTAAGAATCAAATGGGTGTTAAAAGTGTCCTTCCGACAATCGATGGGGTGTCGGGGGAGGATGAAATTGCAAAGCTGTGGAAAAACTACTACTCAAACATTCTTAACAGTGTTAGTAGAAATAATCTTAAGATAGATTGGAGCGAAACGCCTATGGGAGGGATATGGGAAAATACTTTGATATCATTTACTGAAGGAAAGAGGTTAATTAAAGAGTTAAAGACTGATTCTGCGTCAGGGGTAGATGACCTATCGAATGAACATTTAAAATATGCCAATGACGAGGTATGTCGGCATATATCATTGCTCTTATCAGCCATGCTTGCTCATAGCTATATCCCTGCACAGTTCCTGAGGGTATATACCTTCCCCCTGGTCAAAAATAAGTGTGGCGACATTCTGTCCAGCAATAATTACAGGCCGATTGCTGTCGCTTCCTGCTTCTCGAAACTACTAGAAAAACTCTTGTTACTCGATCAAATGATTACTTAGGAACATCTAATCAGTTTGGTTTTAAAAGGTACCACTCAACTGACATGTGTATCTATGTACTTAAAAAAACAATATATAAATGCATTGACAGTAATTCAACTATTTATAGCTGTTTCCTAGATATAAGTAAGGCATATGATAGAGTGAACCACAATATTTTACTTAAAAAACTAGAAGACAGGAAGGTTCCCATGTAGATATTAAAGTTATTGAAATTTTGGTATTCCCACCAATCTTATACCGTTAAGTTGGGCAATGTACTATCCGAATGTTTTGGCTCCTCTTGCGGGGTAAGACAAGGCTCCTCGCTCTCCCCTATGCTGTTTAATGTGTATATTGACGGATTAATTGCTTCACTTAATGAGGCGACAGTGGGATGTTGTATAGATAACACAAGGATAAATAACTTAGTTTATGCCGATGATATGGTCTTAATAAGTCCCTCCGTTAAAGGTCTGGCTCAGCTACTAAAAGTCTGCGAAGTGTATTCGCAGAAACATTCTTTTTAATGTTACAAAAACTAAGGTTATGCAATTTCATCCTAAAAGCTATAATCAGCCAGCTGATATTAGGTACAAATTGAAAGGTGAAGTAATTGAGGAAGTACAGGAGTTTAAGTATTTCGGTCAAACTATTACCAGCTCCTTGAGTAATGACTCGGATACAAGAAAACAATCTCGAAGCCTTTTTGCTAAAGCGAATATGACTACAAGGAACTTTCGGTTCTGTACAAGTGAAGCTAAAGACACTCTCTTTCGTACTTTCTGTAGTAATATATACGGTCAGCAACTCTGGGTGAATTATAAAAAAGGTTCTGGCAGAACTCTAAATTTGCTGTACAAAAGGTGTTTTAGACTCTTACATAAATTACCCCCGAGATGCTCAGCTTCGTAAATGTTTACTACCCGCAATGTCCCGAGCTTCCCGGATGTAACAAGACGTGCTCAATACAGTCTAAGGCAAAGAATTAAAAAATCAACCAACCCGATTATCCAAGCTATCCATGAGTCTTGTCGTTTATCCTCTAAGCTATGGAATTCTTGGTACGAAAACGTCTGTCTGTAGCTCCGCTTAACTACGACATTACTGTATTATTTCTAATCAAATGTATATATTTCTATCCTTAGTATGTGAACTGTCATTGTATTAATAATATTTGTCATATGGACTATAGTCTGCCAATAAACCTTTTCATTTTCATATATATATGTTACGTTTTTTTTTTGTGAAATCGGTCTTTTTGCAAATTCTCCGGTCAGTTTGCAAAGAAACCAAAAGAATTGTAATTTTACAAATTGACCTTATAATTTTGCAAAAACACAAAAATCGGTCAGTTTACAAAATCAATAATCTTGTCAGTGTATTTGCAAAATCTCTTGTTCTAATACTGTAAAACCTTCTAGCTCCTAACCTAACCTAACGTAACCTAACCTAACCTAACCAACAGTGTCATTGTGTTTAGGTTAAGTTAGGTTATTTTAGGAGCTAGAAGGTTCTACAGTATTAGAACAAGAGATTTTGCAAATACAGCGAGAAGATTATTAGTGATTTTGCAAATTGACCGATTTTTGTGTTTTTGCAAAATTATCAAACATTTAAGGTCATTTTGTAAAATTACTATTGTTTTGGTTTCTTTGCAAACTGACCGGAGAATTTGCAAAGAAACTGATTTCGCAAAAAAACCATAACATATATATTGCTGTTATCTTCTCAAAACTACTTGAAAAACTTTTGCTACGCCGAATAAATAATTATTTCTGGACGTCTCCTAACCACATTGGTTTTAAAAGCTCCTATTCAACTGACCTGTGTATTTTTCTTTTGAAAAAGGTTGTATTTAGATATACTGTTAGTAATTCAACTATTTATAGTTGTTTTTGCATATAAACAAAGCATATGATAGAGTGAGTCACAATATTCTATTTAAAAATAAGAAGACAGGAATGTTCCACCATATGTTTTAAATTTATTGAAATTTGGTACACACACTAGTAGTATGCCCGCAAAATGGACGAGTGCAATGTAATTGCAAATGTTGCAAGGCACCCATAGTGCCAACCCCCTTCCCCTTGTTGCAAGGCACCCATAGTGCCAACTCCCCTTCCCCTTGTTGCAAGGCACCCATAGTGCCAACCCCCCTTCCCCTTGTTGCAAGGCACCCCCTAAAGGGGGGAGGGAGTTGCTGCAAGGGCAACAAGGGGTTATGAAACTTCGAGGCGGAGTCATCCCCCAAGTTGCAATGAACTCTGGCTGGGGGAGACCTCTTTGGGGGATAAGTTGGGACGGCCTCACCCCCCAAAGGGGTATACCTAACCTAAGAGAGAGGAGAGACAGAGAGAGGAGGAGAGGTGTTCGCATGACAGGAGCCAAGCGCATATTAAGACTTCAGCCGAGCGACCGTTGCCTTATAGGGCCCATAATCAGACAGTCGGCTTACTCAGCCAGTGCCTCCAAGCATCATCAGCCAGTTGGCACAGTATATACTTCGTTTGGCACGTACATACCCGTCTATTTGCCCATAAAATATTACGTTTATATGCGTCAGGCTCGGGCGACCGCGTTAAACTGTAAGTCTAAAGTGGAGTGTAGGCGGGCTCGAGACCCGGCGGCGGCGCGTCCTTCCGCGGTTGCTAGCCAGGGTGACCCAATGATCCGTGTTAAACCGTAGGTCTAAGGTGGAGTGTAAACATCCTTCCACAGTTCGTAGGGGCAACCAGGAGATCCCGTTATCGCAACACTCGATCATGTTGTTTATCTGTTTGTTTATTTCCCCCTCTCTCTCATATATATATATATTTCCCCGATTAAAAGTATGTCTAAGGTGGAGTGTAAAGCTTGAACTTCACCAGAATGAACAATTCGGGCGGAAAGCAAAGGCGAGCCTATATATGTACAATTCCGGAAAAAAGTTAATCTAAAAATTCGTGTAAGCATCTTTGTCAAACTGCATTAATTAACTCACTCTCCGGCTGACATAAGTCTAATATTACGGTCTTTTTCATTTGTAACAATTAAACCAGGACAAATGGTGCACGTAGCATTAAAATGTGCAGCACAAATGATTAAATATAAAGGGAATATGATAAGAAGGGAAATAAGAAAGGCGAAAGCGATATAAACAAGCGTCTTCCTAACATCTAATTAAACGATAACTAGCTGAACAATAAAAGGACATAAATATTTATGGAAAAATATATATATATATATATATATATATATATATATATATATATTAAACATAGTTCTGAAAATTGTAGAGTTTGGCGGAAATAAATACCCTTCCATTTGAACTTTTCTCAATATATATATATTAATATATATATATATATATATTGTTAATTCTTTACTGCCGCTTCTCTGGTTTACAAGATTCTAGATAAGGTACGCATTATTAAATTATACTACCCAGCGTCGGGTCAATCTTATTTCCATTCGCTCGAGATCGTGAAATTTGGTGTTTATTGAAACACTACATCACACGTCTTTGTATTTTTAAATTTATTTATTGTACTGAAAGCAAAGGTACTATGTACAAATCTCTCTCTCTCTCTCTCTCTCTCTCTCTCTCTCTCTCTTCTCTCTCTCTCGCTATATATATTAATCAGCGAGTTGCCTTCTTGGGTAATTAAATATCTTCTACTTTTATGTTTCAATGCACCATAAACCGTACTTTAGCGTTTCTCTCAAACATACGCGAATTGTTCAGAATATATCTTCCAATATCACGAAAACCCTTCCTTTCCCGACAAACGAGAATGTACAGGCGAGTATTATGCACCATAAAACGTTTCACATTCCAACCTCAAATCCCTCTCTCTCTCTCTCTCTTCTCTCTCTCTCTCTCTCTCTCTCTCTCTCTCGGTCGAATACAAGATCAAAAAACAAAGCGATTCTCGTCTCTCCACGAATGGGGATATCTGATACAGCCCAGATTTCACTGGGCAACCAACCACAGCCCTGTGTGTGGATCCCAGGACCTCTGTTTGGCCGCTATGCAGGCCTACGCGTCAAGCTCCACCCAAAATTCACAGCTTGCCAATAGGAAGCTAATGATTGTGTTTTGTGGGTTGGTCACAAGACCCCTTTATAAAAGGGAGCAGTTCATTTCAGAGCCTCAGTTCGTATGTTTTTTTCGCTTAGTGCTTTTCAAATATACACTATGAGTCAGTTATCGCTCTACAATTCTCGTGAGTTGATTGGAGTTCAAGACTTTTATGCTCACGCAACGCTTCTAATTTGCAGAGCTATAGATCGGGAGAACTTTTATCTATCCAGATTATTACGGAAAATTGTGACGAAATGCGAGAACCGTTCAATGAAGACGCTGTTAAAATGTAAGTAACTTATAAGTGTCTAACCTAGCTTTATTCTGAGTTTTTCCGACAAAGAAAAATTAATCCCAGGACTCTTTCTCGTTTATAACAATATAACATAACCGTAAAAGGCCGCAATAAACGCGTTTTCAAAACTATTTTTAATTCTCTGTTTCATTCGGGTTATTTCTGCACATATATATATATATATATATATATTATATATATATATATATATATATATATATATATATATGGCTGGTTATATTGTTATAAACGCTACTAAAATTGTACCTTTACAAGAAATGTACAAATAAAAACACGATATATATATATATATATAGTGTGTTTTTATTTGTACATTTCTTGTAAAGGTACAATTTTAGTAGTGTTTATAACAATATAACCAGCAGAGCTGGGCACCGCAAACTCAAAATCACTTCCGCAATCGCAAATCCGCAAACTCAAACCTTACCTTCCGCAACCGCAAATCCGCAAACTGCTTGCCATTTTTGGTGCCGCAAACGCAAATCCGCAAACGCAAACCATATTTCCAATTTTTACAGTGCTGGGCACTTCCGCAAACACAAACCGCAAATTCCGCAATCGCAATTTTAACTATAAAACGTATTCAAAACATTAAAGAGGTATAAAAAGTTTTTATATCTTTTTAATGTTTAATGTTTTAGCCTTGTTTTTATTAAAAACAAGGCTAAATAATTTATTACAATAAATCACTATTGTAGAAGAAATAAAAATACTACATATATTGATATATTATATTGAACAAAAACACCTCCTGCAAGTAAATAATAAATAAATTAAATAATAAATTTAATCATTTGAATTTCATAAATTTTGAGACTTAGACACGTTGGCGGCCAGTGACAGCAGCGTCACAGCACTAGCGGGCTTGGCCAGTGGCCACGTGGGAAATTTGCGGAAAGATTTGCGTTTGCGGTCTTAGTTCCGCAACGCAAATTCACTAATTTGCGATGACTTTGCCGCAAACGCAAATCCGCAAACGAAAAACATTTTCGCAATTGCGGAATTTGCTGTTTGCGGAAGTGTTTGCGGAAGTGCCCAGCTCTGATAACCAGCCGTAAAAGGCCGCAATAAACGCGTTTTCAAAAATATTTTTAATTCTGTTTCCTTTGAATTATTTCGACATAATATATATATATATATATGGTATGTTTTTATTTGTACATTTCTTGTACAAGTACGATTTTAGAAATATTAAAAACTTACAGTAGAAATATTAAAAATTATTAAGATTTGGCTGCGGGTTCGAGACCCGTTGCAGGCAGACGGAGCATAGCACACCCAGCTAATCTTACATTTGAAAACTGTCAGGATATCTGCTTATGGTTACAATTTTCTGTTAGTCTAACCTAGCTTTATTCTGAATTTTTCCATAACGTAAAAATTAATCCCATTATGCTTTTAATTATTGCATTATTTCCATCGTATATATATATATATATATATATATGGTGGAGCTTTAATAGTATCTTTCTCGATAATTCAGCACCGCTGTAGGATTTTTAAATTACCAAAACTATTAAGAATTATGTCTTTTTATTATAATTTTTTTAATTCGTGGCATTTCTCTTGTTGTAGCTCTTTATTTTTACTTAAACTTATAGGACCGATGCGGAACTTGATCGTGTTATAGCTAATTTTGATGAAAGGGGAATAAATGATATGGATGCTTCTCGGCACAGCTAAACCAGTGACCTGAATACAGAAGTTGAGGTATTGGCTCACATCCGGTCAAGCGAGTGTCAGATCATCGAGGAACTAATGTAAGTATTTTTGAGGTTAAGAACAAAACACATTGTATTTTCATTTATTAAATGGCAGAA
Source organism: Bathynomus jamesi (assembly GCA_023014485.1). NCBI lineage: Eukaryota > Metazoa > Arthropoda > Malacostraca > Isopoda > Cirolanidae > Bathynomus > Bathynomus jamesi. The sequence continues at coordinate 133,381 of JAJOZX010003495.1, forward strand.
AACATGTACAAAGCGGAACCAGTGTCCGTTAAATAAGTCTTAATGGTTACATTTTACAGTTACAAGTGTATAGGTATACAACTTTACACAATATAGATACACACCTTTACACATTACAGCGGATGCTAACATATGGGAACATTTTTTTTTCTGTCTGCATACACTTTTATCGTTCATCTCTGTGTCGCACAAATCGAATAATTTTAAAAAATTTATAAATCTCTTCCCACGTGACATGTGCAGGAGAAATGAAATGCAATACATGCCGCACGTTTCGCTATGATATCCTTGAAAACGATATGGGTTCCAAAAAATCTCAGGTACATTTTATTGCGCGATGAACTGCACAATCACCGAATCATTCTAGGGCTGAAATTTAAGAGAATCAAAATAGTACATTCTTTCCCTATTTTTAAAATAGATTGCAAACCAATCAATCCCCTCGCCCCCAACAATGTCGGTCTTGACGATAATTCCGTACCAGTTTCTCGTACTTGGCAGCTTCAATATTTCATTCTTTGCAAACACACCGATAAATTTTGAGCGTGTGAAACGGTCACTTTTCATTACTCTCTGGAGTGTATTCGCGTCCATTTTAAAAGTCTGTGACCACGTTCCTGAAACGATCAACTCCTATTAGTGCTGTGATTCGAGGTACACGCGTACACTTATAGGCGCGTCTATAGGTTTGGCAAATTCCAACCTGACTGAGATATTCCTACTCTGCTGTGGACTTAAATGCGTATTTGAGCTAGCAGACAAGTGAGGCGTAATATCAAATGAATAAATGTTAAATTCTTAGGTAAATTCTTTCTGCGTTACATCAAAACCAAGTTCGTCACAGGCGCCTGTATTATGAGCCAGACTACTATATGCTCTCGCGCAGAGCGGGAACACAGCGTCTGAGTAGTTTGTAATCATGGTCCCTCCCAAAGCGATGCCATTTACGTATAGAGTAATATTTTTAAGGCCGAAATTCTCGAATTTCAAGGAACTCTTTTTATATTTTCCATTCGTCGAGACGTGGTCCTGCATTCCAATTAATATCCTTTTAGGTAGGACTCCAAGGGCGGCCACGTTTTCTAGTTGCTTCGAGGCCAACGCCACGGGGACCGTGTATAGTTTGATCTGTACCCTGTTAATTGGGTATTTTACTGTGGCGTGTATTTAGTCTTTCTCAATTTCTATTTGTTTCGGAGAACTTAATTTCACTCGGCGTATACGCAAATACGCGTCCATGATGTGAATTACAACAGGTTTCGCGCCCTCTTCTTGATCAGGCCCCAGATTTATGCAGAGCTCAGGAATCGTGCGGGTAAGCTTCAACTTCATATCCACGCCGTTCATAAGCAGTTTCTCCTGGAATGTAAAATCTGTATGAAACGTCCAAAACATTCGTATATCTTTTTTTTAGAATTTTTAAATTTATCCTGTATACCATTTTCATCTTTAGTATGGTAATACCCCTCGGCGGTTAAAAAGGTATCCTTCGCTTCTTTTGAAAAGTTCAGGGCATTTTTTAGATAGGCTCGTAGGTGGTAGTACCCCGTTCCTGCCGAGATGTTAACCTGGTTTAATTAAATTTTATATGCAAACAACTCGCTATAACATTTTGATCACTTAGATTACTAATTTACCTTTCATTGGCAATTGCTATAACAATATATTGTTTTTGTTTTTTTAAATTATAAAATATATGATGCTCTAAAGAGTATATAGTTTTTTTGGGACACCCTATATATATCGAGATGTTGGTTAATAGATTAGTCGCAACATTCACATAATGGGGCTTGTCATATGTAATGCTCAAACATTTCCCTCTATGGTTGGGAATGTGTTCAATGCGCAGTAGGCGCGCCTTGTTGTCCCCAACAAATTGGTGCTCTACGATATTGCTGTAAATATAGCACATGTCTGGGGTGGAGCGCTTTCACCCAATTTCTCCATCTTCATTTGATACATTAAGCTGGACAAGTCATGCCTCGTGAAAGGTATCTCTTTGGAGAGCTGCGCTATATCGGCCCTCAGCCACAATTGTGAACAGCTCTTTATCTTTAATATTTCTACAAAGCGTTGACTTCAACTTCAATGTGCATGCAGGCGTGTCTATGTTTATGACTTCAAAAAGTAAATCGTTTGTCGGTACGACTTTTCAAGACTCTTGTTTAACCCCGTCACAATGTCCATGGCTCTATCATAATGCCCGATTCCTAGCGAAACATTTGTGCTATAATACCGTTCCTCAGCGAACAGGACTGAACGCATAGTATTGTCTAAGGTTATGCCTAATTTTTCGGACTCATCGATTCTTCTAAGGATCAGAAATATGATTTGCTCATTTTCAAGAGTTAAAAATTTGGAGACTAACTGGAGTTCACATAAGCTCACCCCATACGAATCAAGCTCCAATTCAATGGGTCCGTGTAGTTCTGTCACAAAGTTAGCGAGGGTGTTGTTAGGATGTACAGAGAAGAAGAGGACGGGAGTGTGACATAGAAGTGGCTAGGCGCCATGTTGCATACTATTAAGCTTCATTATTGCAGCAGCTTTTATATAGGTGTTGAAGCTTTCTGGGTAACCTAACCATTTCACCAGGTGCATTTTTCTCTTTCCTGAACCTTTGCTGCCTAAAATTTTTTCAATTTTAAAACACTTTTTCCTAAATTAAATGTCACTTTCTGCAACTCCTCGCGGTAAAAGCCTCCTCGATCTCTTCCCCATTCAAATCTTCAACGTAATACATCATTATCTCACCTTTAGGTCTCATAGCACGAACTTTAAAAATCTCACGTGTCCATCCTTGCTCAAATCCCTTCGCGAATTTATTTCCCGAACGTGATAGCCTTACATAATCATTGATTTTGAAATGTGTAGAGTGTGGTGGGTGCTCCATCTCTTCTCACCTCTGGCAGCGCACCTCTTTCTAAAACTTCGTTAGGCGTTGTGCCAATCGTACGATGGTGTGAACGGTTGTATGATGAAGCCAATGAACCGAGAACGTTTATATATCTGTATGTGTTTTTATGTGTAAAATAGCGATGCATGCGCTCCTTTATGGTACGTTGAACTCTTTCAGCTAAAGAGGCCTTATGTATAGAACTGCTAGTGTAGTAACTGATATTAAACTCTGTCAGCATGTTCTGAAAAGCGCGATATAAATTCTTTCCCCATATCCGTACAAAATAGCCAGGAACCTTTCTTCTTTTAACATCAACGTTTTGGTCGCTTTAGCAACTGTTTCAGGCGATTTATTTTTCAGGAATTAGCCACAGATATCTAGAGAATACATCTATTATGAATAGGATAGCGGTATCCGTCATTATACACTGAATATCTTTGCATGTCTGTTAAATCCGCCTGCCAAATAGAGTCAATCGAATCCGCGGTTGTCTTGGCCGTTTTAAACCTTTTTCTCACCGGTTTATGAAGTGTATAAATCCTGTTCCCGCAAAAACCGCTCAACATTTTTTCCTTACACCGTAACACCTCTGTACAGTCTATTAACGCCACCATAGGAGGCGGGGTTAGAAATGTCATAATAGCGTTTACTTAATATGTTAGCCATTTGCGTATTTTAGACACGTGGATAAGGTTGGCCGTTTGTTCTCTTCTTTCTCCTCTTCAGAGACGCTGCTGCTGGGGCGATGGCGTACTCAGTTGTGACACATGCGAGACTTGATCCAAGTCTTTTAACCTATTCAGATTACCTATCAATGTTTTGGGGACATTTATTTGTTGTAGTCTTGCTTTAATATGCTTCCATCCTGTTGGTGAGGGTCTGTCCCACTTTCTCACCAGATCATGAACAATATCAACGATATTGGATCCTTGTACCCTTGTTCCTTCAACAATGACCTCGCCTGTATCGGCCCACTGTATGATGGGGTCCTCACTCAATAGATTATAAAGACTTAAGCCTTTATTCCTCAATGTATGTGGGAGGCTGTTTTTTAGCACATGTTCGATGTGTTGTGTTCCGTTGTTCTTTGGTTGGTCATCTCTAACGTCGGGGCCAGGTCCTGTGTCGCCATGCTCAGCACTACTCGCGCTGTGCCTAATAACCACGGGGAGCTCTGTCGGATTCTTATAATCTTCGTACTCATGAAGAAATTTCTGCAAAGCCTCTTGGTACAAGATCCTTTTCTCATCAGGTGACTTTTCACTGTTTAATAGGGTTAGCAACTCGCTTTCCATTCTTTTAAGCCTACTTTTACGGGGTTCTAGAGCCGTGTCTGGAATCTTTGAACTTTGCAATGAAGCATACACCTCGTGCGGAATCACAACCACCTTCTTCATTATATTAATCTAGTCAGTAAAGGACCCAAAACTGAAAATAAGATGGGTAGGAATGATCCTCCTCTTTGTACAATAATTCGCTTTTTCTTACCCACAGTTTGACTTTTATGAGCGAGCGCTCGTATTATGTTCTTGTAACGACGTAAGCGAGCCTTCTGAGAGGGTTTCATTGGCACATTACATTTTATAACATTAAGACAGATTTCACAGATGCATTTTAAAAAGTCAGAGTCGATATTTTTAACAAACATCTGTTGCAGTGCCCGGGGCAATCGTTGATAGATTTTTATTAATTCACGGTATTTCTTTGCCTATTTGTCATTCTGGAATATACACCGTTTCAGGTTCGCTTGGGAATATACGTTCTTAGAAGCACCCTAAACGTGTTTCGCGGTGAAGGTCACAAAGCAAATATCCATAACGCTGGTTTGTGGCCTCTTTATAAACCTCCAAAAACTCCTTACGCTGATTCGGGAACATTTGATTGGCTAATACCCCAATTTGTGTAACATCTCTACGTTGTGCGAATAAGACTAGATATTGTGTATTTAGCGACACATCGCGCATGTATCTATTTTTGAAAAATAGATTCTGGTTGATGAAGAATACGCTTATGTTAAGATGGTGGGAGAACACTGTAAATGTCTCGGCAAACGTTTTATCCATTTCCAACATGAGATCGTCAATTACAATACTGTATGGTCATTACCTTTAACGAATTAACGTCATAGACCCCCTTGTGGAACAAATTTCATCTTGGTACTCGTTGAACACTGACTGATACGTCGAATAGCACCATATTACTTTATGCACAAATTTTGAGAACATCTCCCCTTATCTTTAATGATTTTAAGCATAAACAGTTTTTCCACATCCTGTAGGCCAGATATAATACATGTGGAGGGGCTTGTGAACCTGAATTTTTCTACGGATTCCATCTCTAACACGTCACACCTCTAAGTGGGTCATTTAAAAAAATTACAAATTTTGAATGCTGCTCCTTATATTTTGTTTTCTTCTTCCACCGAATCGTGAATGACGACGATGTACCGCACTCCATTTTCGATATCACAGACGAACCCGTTGACCGTGCAGTTGTGATCACAGAATCCATCCCCGCTGACGAATCCTCACCAGCGATACCTGTAGCACGCGTCAGTTCAAAACGGAGGCATGATGAAGAGCCCACCACGTCAGGTATAAAGCGTGCCAGGATTGAGCCGGTTTTAGACCACCAGTAATAGAGCCCCAACCTTCTACGTCTTACGACACAACCCCCACAATAGTACCTTCCTCAAATATACCCCCTTATTCAGTTCCGGGTACATCCTCCACAGCAGCTTCTCGTTCTGTTGAGGATGGCATAACATTCGAGTTGGTGCGCACCGCTATCCCCACCCCAGCCTTGACTAGAAATCGGTATATATTCAGGGTTGATCCTAGATCCATGTATAGCAATGGTATTGAACACGGACTACGGCGCATAGTTGAACGTATTGTAGAGTCTGCCCTTCAGAACTGCGAGGAAAGTGAAGTCAGGACGAGGCTGTCCTTCGGATTCGGATCAGATGACGGAGATGTAGATGATTTTTGGGTAGTAATACCGTTCAGACGCCTGGCAGCTGAAGATATAGGGTATATATTAGACCATATAATGCAGGCCTTTCAAAGTAGTATAGCCTTCAATATGGACAACTTCACGGTAAATATTGACTGTGTATTCCGTGTTGCGGGTCATAGTGCCACACCTTATACTCTTAACTTCAATTCTCAGGCTATTTATCGACGGCATATAAACGCCGATCGTGGTTGCGGCTTTATAGCAGTAGACTTGTCCCGTGTGTTTACTCTACTAAATACATGGGTCAAAAACATTTGGTTGCCTACGTTAGTGGAGCGTCCCCGTAAACTAACTGTAGACTGTAAACTTCAATATCTGTTCGCATAGTTGTATTTGGAATAGATGATCGTCGTAGGATGTATGTTTTTAAAAGCAGTGTGAGAGCCCCTACTTGTTGCAGGGCTGTCAGGAACAACATATCACCCCATCCGTAATATAAGGGACCTTTACGCGAGTTATGATAAAAGTCGAAAATATGGGCGACATCATGATTTGTGTAAGGGATGTATCGAGTTTGCGGATGATATAGTGAAACATTGTAAAGATTGCCACATGGTATGTGAGCAGTGTAAAAGCTCCAAATGTGAAAGCCGTGTAGTTGAAGCTGAGAAGAGGGATTGTGATGTGTGTAGACGCACATTTTTCAATAATAACTGTTTTGAGCTCCATAAATCAATTGGCACGTGCAGGAAAATGAGAATCTGTGAATGTGGTATGTTTCATATGATGGATAATTGGGGAAAGTTTGAGCACAAATGTGATGAAATTCACTGTTCTACATGCCATGAGAAATATAAGGCGGTTGGAGTAAAGCATGTATGTTATATGAAAGACGCCAAGCCTAAAAACAGACCTTGTATAACTGTGTACTACGATATAGAAACATATACGAATGCTGAAACCAAAGAGGTTATTCCACATTTACTTGTAAGCCAGACTATCTGTGATGAGTGTATGGAGAGCGAGTGTGATGAGTGTCACAAATGTGGTAAACGGACAAACGTTTTTAAAACGAATGCCCACGATAGCCCTGTGAAACTCTTTGTGTCCTATATTGTCAAGTTAGCGGACAAGTTAAAAAAATTACTGTGTATATTCTCGCCCATAACGGGGCAAAATTTGACACACAGTTCCTTTATAAGGAGTTGCTTGAGCACGAGTCATCTGAGATATTTACAGGTGATCCCTTGAAAAGAGGCAACAAACTAATACAGATGCAAATAAGAGGTAATGTACAGTTTAAAGACACTTTATTATTCACACCTTGTAAATTAGCAAAGCTACCCAAGGTGATGGGCGTAGCCGCTGAAGTTTCAAAAGGATATTTCCCTTACACATTCCTCACTAGCGAAACTTTAAATTACGTAGGACTACCTCCACCCAAACATTACTTTAACTATGAATGTATGAGTACAGATGAACGTGAAGATTTTGACCGATACTACAACAGTTTTAATGAATGTAATCCTTATAATATAGCTGATGAATGTGAGCGTTATTGCGTGAATGATGTGCGCGTGCTTAGAGTATGTTTCCAGGCCTTTAGAAGGATGTACATAGGTCGTTTCAAATGCGATCCGTTGCAAGTCGCAACCACCATCGCCTCATTATGTTTTACGGTGTTCAAGAATAACTTCATGCCTAAAGACACCTTAGCCGTTATCCACAGAAACAATCCCCGCAGTTATGGGCACAAGGCTATTTACTGGCTCATACACCTACAGCAGCAGACAGGTGTATACATAAAGCATGCCCGCAACACGGGTGAAGTACCCATTAAGGTTAATGGTCGTGTTTTTTGGGTTGATGGTCTAAGTGAAAACCGTGCCACTGGTGAGAAGACTGTGTACTCCTTTAACGGTTGCTGGTGGCACGGATGCCCCCGTCCTGAGTGTGGAATCGTAGGAGATATCCACGGTAGATCTCCTGCCGACAGTCTTGCGTGGACCCGCGATCACCTTATAGGCTCCCAGTTCACTCACAAAGTCTTGTGGGAGCATGAGTATGATGCACGGATGGAAACAGATGGACAGTACCGTGAAGAAATAAACACGATCAAACGTTCAATGGTGCTGGATCCTCTCAAATGCGGTGATAGCTTGTTCGGAGGGCGTACAAATCCCTTCAAGCTATACTTTCCGTCTACGGAGGGCGTGAAACTCCATTACTACGACTTCTGTCTTTATACCCCTACGTGATGAAGAACAATCCGTACTCCGTAGGTGCACCTGAAAAAATGGTGGGCCCACCATACCAACCATCGAGGAGTTTTCAGCTAACTTGAATGAGCGCTACTTTGGACTCTCTTTCGTAGACGTGCTCCCCCCTCGCGATTTATGGATGCCGATCTTACCCGTCGTTATAGATCACAAGCTCATGTTTCCCCTGTGCGTGAAGTGCGCAGAAGAGAACAACGGTGATTGTGACCATACAACCCACCAGCGTAAGATCAGAGGTGTATATACAAGCCCTGAGCTGGCCCTAGCCGTTCGCCATGGGTATAGAATAATGAAGATACATGAGGTGTGGAGGTTTCAGAAGCTACCCAACCTTTTCACACCATATATAAACGCTTTTTTGAAGGATAAGGTTGAGGCGTCAGGATATCCGCGAGGGGTTGATACCGAAGATGAAAAAACGGCTTATATTCAGCGTTACCGTGCCCATGAAGGTATACAGCTTGACCGATCCCAAATTGTTAAGAATCCTGGCAAGCGCTTTAGTGCAAAGTTGTGTCTAAACAGTCTTTGGGGAAAGTTTGCGCAGAATACGGCAAAGGGAACGTCCATTTGGCACAAAGTTATAGTGAAGTCTGGGATTATGCCAACGCCCCGATAAAGAGGTTATGGAGATCGTGAATGTAGTAATACCGAATTGGCCAGATACCTCACGGGTTACAAACATACCTGTAGCCAGTTTCACAACGGCCTACGCCCGCATCAAACTTTGGGGCCTATTGCACTCTCTTGGACGGAGGGTGTTGTACGCTGACACAGATAGCGTGATATTCACAGCGAGGGAAGGTGAATACATGCCCGTATTGAGAATTCCTCGGAGAGTTGACGAGATCAAGGATGAGTATGGATATCGCATACGCAGACTCTTTGTCTCAACAGGGCCAAAAACCTATGGGGTACGGGTGAGGGTAGGGGATGATATGAAGTATATCGTGAAGGCTAAGGGTATCACGCTTAACCATGCGAACCGTCGAGTCGTTAACTTTGACTCGTTGAAGGATAGTGTGCTTGGAATGATGAGGGTGACCAGCTACCCCAACTGACTGTGGGGACGCACAATTTTCGGGCGCAGAAACTGGGTGTGTGAAGGAACTTAGGGGCACGAAGGTATGCCGTAACACCTATAGGAAGCGTTACCAGGTGCCTGGTACCTATGATACCGTACCCTTTGGCTACCTTAATCCTTGATTGTATTTATATATATGTGTATTGATATGTTTATTTATCACGTATATTTGTTTCAATTAAGGTTTCATTTTCTCCTTTGCGTGCGTGCGTGTGTGTGTGTACAGTAAAAAGCTAAGCTCCGCCCACTGTAAGATCGGCAACGTGAGTCCTGCCGCTACCTGAGCATATCTCTATCCCTGCGTGCTCAGTTGACCTCTGCATACCCTTGAGCTCAGACGTGTGTTCTCCCGCGTAGAAAAAATAGTAATGGCTACCTTTAATATTGCGTGTTCAACGTTTATGAAATGGTATTCATCAAAGTACCAAGATGTGGTGGATACTGAAAAACTCCCTATTCCTCCCTCCTTTGATACTTTTAAGTCTACATTGAGCTGCGCGAAGGACCAAGATGTTCAAATACTCTAAGGGTATTCTGGGGAGGGCATTGTAGGATTTCGTAGTAAAAACGATGTAGTGAAGTATGTTATAGACCTAACCTTTATAAAGGCTCACATATACCGCGAAGTAGAAGAAGCAACACGTTCAGAAGATAAGCAACGATTATGGATAGTGAGTCTTGTTGATGAGTGGTCAGACAAGCGATATTATGTCATGTTACACCATACCGAATACTCGTACCCTGCGGTTGAGAATGTAAATCTTGTCATCATGGAGAATCTTAAGTATTTTTACCACTACATTAATATATATATCATAAAGAGGTTTGTAGTGATGTTGTGGCTAATGGGCTGTGTGAGTTTTTAACAGACTTTAGAGACGAATATCGCATGTTAAACAAAAAGGATAAATATGGGCATATGTTTCCCTCAAATAGTGCACCGGATTGTGAAGATGTTTAGTTTGTGGAAATGAACGTCTGGTGAGTGATAAAACGTTATGTTTCATGTAGCGGAAAATTCTGTTTGTCCAAGGGCACAAGTGTTCGAACAAGCCTGTACACGCTTCAGCAGTTTATGGTGTGACTCGCTCCCCCCAGCGAGCCGCCCACCCGTGTACCTCACGAAACACACGAGTTCGAACAAACCCGTACACGTTTCACCAGCGTGACTCACTCCGCCCGTCGAGCCGATCCGTCCACCTGTGGCTCATAGTCATCTCAGAGCTTGAACCGTGTGGACGTGCGAATACGATGGAACTTCCTTTGAGAAGCATTCTCAACGCCTCGTACGATGTCTCCGTGACGAAGTCATTGCGCGTGTTCAGGCGTGAAACCGGCACCATTAACTATGTACTTGAAACGATTTGCAGGCAAGCAAGGTAAACGTAATGTTATTTATTTAAGTGTTGAGGAGATGAATAGATCTTCGTGATAGTTGAGAAGTGGGGAGAGGACCGTTATAAAATACCTGCAGGTGTAGGTACAAGAAGAGAGCAGATTAGTGACGCCCCCTCATATGCCGTTGTTTGCACGTTGTGTATAAATAACGAACAGCCATGCATTGATATACGACTGATGTGGAAGAATGCATCTGATAATAACGTTCTTGTCCCTACGCGAAACCGTTTCATCCTCGACAGAATGTTTGAAATCGTCGGATTCCGCAAGCTGAAGCCTATATTAGACGCTCGTGTTACGGATATGATTTATTTTGACACGGTTCTTGAATACGCATACACCGCTCTGCTCGACGGATTTATCGAATGTAGGAATGAACAAGGCGAGAATGGTCTAGAGCTGGATGCATATTTAAAAGGTTTAGATTCTTCGAAATATCCTGAACTTTGGTACAAAGCACTTGAGCGGTACAGGGCAGAGCTTGTCTACACTGTTCACCCTGAAGAGCTGTACCTCTATATAATGAATAGCTGTCGTTACGACTTGGAAGATTATTTCAATTGCCGCTATGCAGAGTGAAGAAGAGTTCACGATTGAAAAGCTCGGGACGGTAAGAAAAAACCCTCGATTGGAAAGGCGTGTTTATAAACTTGTATTTAATAATGATGTTGTGGTTAACGATGACCTCTTTGTGCGTGCTTTTGATTGTATTCTAGCCGTGTTTAAAGATAACTTGCCAACCGAATGTAAAGTGGGCACAAAAATAGTATTGAACGATATGAAAGCCATTTATGTCGAGTATAGGCATCCGTACAAGTTAAACGGTGAAGTGTTGCTTGGACGGTTTTACCGCGTAGTACAAAGTAATAACGATGTGAATGTAGACTCGATTACGTGTGAGTTTAGCGTTTTGCGCCGTAGAACATAAAGGATGTATATTTATTTATTTAATTTTGTATATATATATATATATTTCCTGTACTAATATGCAATTGATTATACGTTTCGAATAATATTAATTTTAATCATTTAATATACCCCGTAGAACATAAAGGATGTATATTTATTTATTTAATTGTATATATATATATATATATATATATATATATATATATATATATATATATATATATATATATATATATGCATTTGATTATACGTTTCGTATATTATTATTTTCAATATATTTAATTATTTAATATAACTATATATTTTTTTCCTGTATAAATATATTGACAATACAACGTTTTGTATATGTTTTATTATATATTTAATTATTTAATATAACTTTATATATTTTTCCTGTACTAATATATTGATAATACGTTTTGTGTATTTTTTATTTTATATTTCCCGTCGTGTTTCTTATGCTGTTATTATTTTTGATCATATATATATTCCATTGTATATTTATTATTTATTCATCGTCCGTATGCTATCATTAGTTTTGATCATATATATTCCATTGTATATTTATTTTCTATATATTTCCATTAATTCGCGTAAATAAACAGAATGATGTAATGGTGTTTTATTTCATTCTTTTGGTTGTACACGGTATTTAATTATATCAATTGGCTGGCTTCTAAAGTAGATTTCTTAACCAGAATATATGCATTAATTAAATAAATAGCGCTATCTGGCAACTCAACCTGCACACCTGAACAAGCGATTTACGCCTTCTAAGTTAACTGCCGGATTAAACCAGAATATATGCTTTAATCAAATAAATAGCGCAAACTAGCAACTCAGCCAGATATGCCAACTGGCAGATTAGGGGCCCTATAAGACAACGACCGCTCGGCTGAAGTCTTAATATGCGCTTGGCTCCTGCCAGGCGAACACCTCTCTTCCTTTCTCTCCTCCTCCTCTCTTTCTCTTGGGGGATAACTCCGCCTCCAAGTTGCATAACCCCTTGTTGCTCTTGCAACATTCTCCCTCCCCCTTTGTCGCATAACAACTTACAACATTCCCCTTATTGCATAACAACGTGCAACATTCCCCCTCCTCCTTTGTTGCATAACCCATTTGCAACATCTTACCACATTGATCAATATTGCATTGTAACATTCTTGCGCTCGTCCATTTTACGGGAATACTACTCACACTAAACGTTTACCGTTAAATCGGGTAATGTATTGTCCGAATGTTTTGATTCCTCATGCGAAGTTAGACAAGGTTCCTTACTTTCTCCTCTGTAGTTTGATATATATATATATGTATATATAAGGAGGAGATTGTAGACACCAATTGACCAGGAAAGTACTCCGGGGGGAGCATTAGACGGAGTGCTGGAATTCCCGTTTCTCCTCTCACTGTCCTCCTTAGCTGAACTTTTGCTGTGTCTCATCTACCCTGTGAGCATTCCAACATGCTCTCAAATACACACTTCTCTCCCTATTCCTCACTACATATACATGCATCTTACACACTACATAATCGTTTCAAAATTAAAAAAAAATAGCATCAACTTCAAGAGCCTCGGAGTCCCCTGAGGAGGGGACCATAAGTGTTCCCACTTCTGGCTCCCCCGCTGCCGATGCCGGGAACGCAGACCCGGACAGCAAGGCTGGATCTGCCACCGCCCATTTGAGATGTTCTAGGCCTCCGTCTGATTCACTTTTCTTAAACTTCTGCAACATTCGTGGCCTTTTCTCAAATTTTCAATTTGCTGAACACAAACTCTCTTCCTCTGAACCTCATCTTCTTTTCCTCACTGAAACTCAGGGGTCTGGGACAACCCCTTTTCTATACCCTCTTACTTTCTCTATACTCACTTTCCCTACAAAGGTGGATGTTGCGTATACTGTATTTACGCAATGACCAACTTGTTCACGTATTCCCGAACTCGAATCTTCCGAATTCTATACCCTCTGGCTACGGCTTACATGCGAATCTCAAACTAAATATATCTGCGCTGTTTATCTTTTTCCTAATTCTACTGACTATCCAAAATTCTTTGACTACCTCACTTCCAAAGTGGAATACATTCTATCACGCTCTCCCTATGCTGAAATCTCTATTTTAGGAGATTTCAATGTTCACCACCACCTTTGGCTTTCCTTCCATTTCACTGACATCCCTGGTGAACTAACTTACAACTTTTATATCCTAAATAACCTGGAGCAGATTGTACAGCACCCTACTGGTCAGGGGCGGCTCGCAGGTAGGCACTGTGGAACTGCAGCACCCCCATGATCTTATGATCTTTATATTTAAATATTTAAAATAGCCTCTCTGATTGTTTTTCTCAATGAACTTTCAGTTTTTAAATCAGATTATATCCTTTTTTCCTTAAACTATTTCAATGCCGAACGAATGAATCACGAAAGTAGCTTCAGCCTCCCGTGGAACTGCGTACTTAACAGTTCCAGATTTTGTTCGAAACGCTTGAAACCTCGGTGGCGGACGTACGAAGAGCGAGTCAGAATCGCGGGTTTAAGAGGATCCAAAGCACTGTGAACAGAGCAGTGCCGATTTGTTTGTTTGACGTGGTAGTTGTGTTGCTGTATCGTTTGCTAATTTGAAATTTAATTTCCGAATTGCATTTATCAATGATTCGTTATCATTTATTTTTTGTCGTGAGATTGAAGTTAATTATATAATAATTGGATTATTTACAATATATAGCTTTCATTTCTTAGAATATTTTTTTCGCAAGTGACTTTTTGTTTTTTCAAATTTTAACTAGGCGCCTATTCTATTATCATGGCTGCGCTAGCCGCTAGCCCCAGAAGTGAGTCGGGTGACAGTGAGTAAAATTCAGTCTCGTAATTTTTCACAGTTATCTCTTCAAGAAAAAATAGCTATTAAAACTGAAGGACGCCCTACACCAGAAATTCAAATATCTCAGCCCGGAATAAGTAACAATAAGAAATATATTCGTAGTTTTAATTCAGAATGGTACCAAAGAAAAGTTGGCTTTGTGGTTGTAAAGTTAAAAATGCATTATTTTGTTTCCCGTGTCTACTACTCGGTGGTGAATTGACGTGGACAAAAAGTGGTTTATAAATATAAACAAAATGAAAGAAAAAACTGAAAAGCATGAGCGTTCAAAGAAGCATATTGATAATGTGATTTCCCTGTCACTTTTAGGAACGGTAAATATCAAAGAAAAACTTAGTGAGGCTTACAAACTCTCGATTATCGAACATAATAACAAAGTTACCAAAAATCGTGAAATATTGTCGAAAATAATAGACTGCATTAAATTCTGTGAAAATTTTGATATTTCTTTACGTGGACATGATGAAAAAGATGATTCGGCAAATCCAGGTGTATTCAGGGGATTAATTAATTTCGCATCAAAATTAGATCCCGATTTGAAAAAAACATTTAGAAAGCAACACAGTCTTCAAGGTTGTTTCCAAAACCATTCAGAATGATATTCTTGACTGTGTGCTGCAGGTATCCCGCAATCAAATAAAAAAGAAATTAAAGAATCTTCGTTTGTGGCGGTCATGGCTGATGACACAACTGAATGGTTATTGTTCTGAGATACGAGCTGAATGAGGAAGTCTTTGAGCGCTTCTGGGGTTTCTTTACTCCGGAAAATCAAACGGCAGAAGGACTATCTAAGTGCATTCTAGATCAGCTAGTAGATATTCTTCTCGAAGGAAACAAGCAGAAACTAATTGCTCAGACATTTGATGGCGCAAATGTCATGAAAGGAAAAAAAGAGGGAGTTCGGGCTAAAATTAAAGAAGTTTACAATAATGCACACTTCATTCACTGTTATGCCCACCAACTGAATCTGATTATGAAAAATGCAGCAAGTACTACCCGAAATTCAAGAATATTCTTTTCTAACCTTTTGGCTATACCAACATTTTTCTCCAGGTCACCACTTCACTTCGTCTCTCTATCTTAAGCAAACATATGGCCAGCCGCATTCCTCGTCCATCCCCTACTAGATGGAATTTTCATATATGCACCGTAAACCGCGTCTATGAAACTTTCGAACCCTTAAAAAAATGCCTTGAAGAAATACAGTCGACAGCAAACGCAGATCAAACCATTTCAGAAGCAACAGGAATTTTGCACGTTTTGAATAAAGAAAACTTCATCTTCTGGTTGAAACTTTTTCATCAGATAATGCCTCACGTAGAAGTCATTTACAATCAAATGCAATCTCGAGCTATTGACTCATGTAAAGTACAAGAATATATAGTAAACTTCAACAATGCCATTTTAAAAATAAGAAATTCGGAGTACTGTGAAAATCCTTCAAAAACACTCATGATTGAAGCAAAGGAAGTGTGCGACTGCGTATGTGTTGACATAGCTGAGAGGTATTCATTTACCAAACAATTAGTAGCTGCTAAGCTGTTTACTAAGGAAAACTTCGATAGCTATAATATGAAAATGCCTATGGAAGAGGTAACGGTGACCACTGAGGCATATCCCATGATTGAAAAAGAAAAGCTTCTTACTGAACTACAAGTTTTTACAGTAGACCTGATATGCACAATTACGACAGGTTAATTGATCTGCTGAAATTTATCACTGAAAATAATCTAGTAGATGTTCTTGGAGAACTAGCTAAGCTCATAAAAACTTTTGACCATCCCCATGACTACATCCGAGGCCGAACGCTGCCATTCAACATTAAAAAGAATAAAGACGTTCTTAAGGAGCACTATGAATCAGGAAAGACTAAATGCTCTTGCAATGATTTCAATAGAGAAAAATTTGATCAACAGTACACAGAATTTCAATGAAAAAGTAATAGACCTTTTCGCTCAGAATAAAAACAGAAGAATGGAATTGTTTATAAATAAAATTTTTGGCAAATTCGAAATTACCCGTTAAGCGTAAGTACCCTATAATTGATTTTATGATACTATTTTACTTATTTTTATGACTGAGTAGTGAGTAGTTATCTATTTATCTATTCGACTTTCTCTCTCTCTCATATATATATATATACAATCGACGCAATTGTTCGCAATTTCTGAGGCAGCACCCCCATAACTGAAAGTCACGAGCCGCCACTGCTACTCGTATCCCCAATCGCCTTGGAGATAGGCCCAACATTCTGCATTTATTTCTTACCTCTCACCCTCCTTCTTACTCTGTGAAACGTTTTTCTCCGTTGGGCTCCTCTGACCATAATCTTATATCTGTCTCCTGTCCTATCGCTCCATTTCAGCCTTTGGATCCTCCCAAGAGGAGGCGCCTTTGGCACTTCGGCGCCGCTGATTGGGAGGCTATTAGGCAGTACTTCTGTGATTTCCCATGGAATGATTACTGCTTCGGTTGCCGGGACCTTTCTGAGTGTGCTGAACGCATCACAGAAGTGATTCTCCTGGGCATGGAGGCGTACAGTTGCCCGCATATGTAATGTTCCTCGCCTCACAGGCGACTTCGTACATGTGGCGACGCCGCAGTGTTAGTCAAGGTACCCCAACTGAGGGAAGGTGGGGTGGAGGGGGGACAACCGAGTCCAACAACATATAACACAGACATATATATATATATCAAAAGGACAATTGAATGTGCAGTCATTGACATACAGGTAATTATAATGTAATGTCTGTGTTCATATAGATAAACAATTAGTATAAATTAACAATTAATTGATCGTGAACAGCGTTGAACTCCATGTAGTTTACTAGTCTCATACAGTAATAAGGTTCCATTATGATTACTGCAAATCTATATGAACAGCTACAACAATAGAACTTTTTATATACTAGTGAATGCGAAATGTTAGCCTGCAGGAAATTTTCGCGATTTCCGCGTTTTCCGCGTAGGTTATAGTTTCCGTGAAAATATCCAGCAGACGAAAATTTGACAATTTAAACTAATCTTTGGAAGATAGTAAAAAATAAAACATAGCTTATTAAAATCATTTATTTGAAAAGTAAATTCAGTATATTGTAATTAAACATTGTAAAGTAAAAGCAGTAAAAATATTTCAGATTATACTGTATTACTACGGTATAACAAGAAAGTCATGAATGCCGCTAATTTCCCAACCCTTCCGAATGGTCTTCATTTTGTGTTGGTTATCCCATGCAGGGACAATCCATTTAGCGTGAATAGGTTTCAGTGTGGAGAGCTTCAAATCTGTCTTACCGAGAGATTCCTTTAGGTTGAGTGCTGCTGAAACTTTATTTGCATACCAAGAGGTAAAACTTGCCTTGATATATGACCTCAACCTCGACCAATCACAGTCCAGAATAAATGTCGTCACTCATGATGTCATTTTAATCTGTAAGATTATAACTAGCAACTGTTGACAGCGGAATTATGATGCCGCGAACTCGTCCAATGATATAAAAGAGCGAAAATTTGCTGCCGCGAAATTAACCTGGTTTACAGTATATATACTCGTACTTAAAATCTCGTACAATATTATACTAATGTTTGTGAAATGACATTCATGGGCCAAACCGAGGTGTTGACATGGTTACTGGAATGATCTATGTTCATATCATATTTCTACACCGTATGACGAACACCGACTCTGAAAATGAATCCAGCTCAAGATAAAATTGCACAGCGATGCCGGATAATTTGTATGCGTGAAGCAGGCCTCTCTGTAGCTGACATAGCCATGGAACTGAGAATTTCGAAGCCTACTGTTCGAAGCTGGGTGCAGAGATGGTAGTAGACTGGGAATCTGCAAGATCGTTCTAAGTGTGGGGCACCTAGAAAGACCACCCCGGAAGAAGACCGGGAAATAATCAACGAAGTGCAGAACGATCCTATCAACAACGCAGTCGCCATCCGGGAGACACTACATATGGGCGTGTCAGTGGATACTGTAAGGAGACGGTTACATGAAGCAGGATATCACCACCGTACTCCTGCCAAAAAAGAAAGGCTCGATGAGCGACTTCGTCAGGCCACGCTCTCGTTTGCTCGCCAGCATATAAATGATCTCGCATACCGGACCAGAGTTATTTTCCGTGACGAGAAGACATTTGCGTCGCAACTCACGGTCGTCTTCGGTGTTGGCGACAGGACAACACGAGATATGCCGGCCAAAATATTTACGAAGTGGCACGGAATGGGCACGTGACGGCGAATGTGTAGGGATGGATGCACCTGCAAGGACTAGGAGAGCTCACTGAGATCCACGGGAGGTTTACAGCAGATCAATATATAGAGATCATGGAGGAGGTGATGCTGCCTTCTGTGCGCGCCCTATCCTGAGCAGATTATCTTTATGCAGGTATGTTGTATTGGTGTGTTATAGAATATTATACTATACTAGAGTAAGATTTATGTATTACATGCATTTGTATGTCCGGTTTCCACGTTTACATTGGACGAATATGGTCATAAAGTTGTTCTTTAACTCCTTCAGTACTATGACAACACTTTAGGATTTTATTCTGAATAGTTGCAGACTGTATTATTTGTATAACGGCGCACAACTAAATTTAGCTGAGAGAAACTCGTAAAACATAGGGGTTAAAATTTATCTCGAGTAGTGGGTTACTGATGAAGCGGATGGATAAGATATAATTCTACTTTTAATATTTAAAAACTATTTGCAGAACAACTCTCCCATACAACCAGGATTGTTAGAAGGTGGTTCGAGGAGCAGCGAACTCTAGAACTACTGCTCTGGCCTAGTAAGGGGTCTGATCTCAACCCCATTGAGAACGTGTGGGGGAATGTGGTGAACTCGTGGGAGCCTGGGCAGGAGCGGACCAGCCGCCAGCTGCTGGATCACACTATGGCTGAGTAGATGTTCCGAAGGAACCCACACATCATACATAACCATGTTGCATCTATGCCACAGATTACAAGATGTAATAGACAATAATGGGGGATGGACCAAATACTAACTATGAACCTGGTATAGCTGTACCATTTATGTTAATGTATAGCAAATTGTGAACATTTTGTTTGCTAAACTATTTAGTAAAATATTCTCAATCATTGCATATTTGTTTTAATAAAGAATTGGTGTTTTATTGTATATATATATAGTAGGGGCCGACCGATAGTATTCTAAAAGTATCGGTACCGATACCGATAGTTAGAGCAAACTATCGGCCGATACCGATACCGATATCTGTCCAAAATATCAAAATATGATTGAAAGAATGTAATTCGACACATGTATTGTAATTCAAAACATATATTTGAAGAAATGGAATTCACAAAATAAAAGTCATGTAATGGAAATAATATGTAATTCAAAAATTGTAATAAAAAAGTGTAACTCAATATAACAGTTCACTCAATAATCAAAATTGAGGAACTTCAGATTTTTGGAGAGGATGATTTGTTCCTCAGCGTTGATTGGGGTGATGTTGGCTCGTTTCGCATTGATAACATCTCCAGCCGTTGAGAAAAGCCGTTCAGAATCAACTGATCCAGAGGGGCAGCTCATGCACTTCTCAGCAACTTTGGCAATCTCCGGGAAATCAGCAGAATGTTCTCGCCAGAAAATGAATGGATCCCTATCCCCAGCGATCCGAGGTTGCGGCCAATAGGCGTCCAGGGCTGCTTCCACTTGTGCGTCTGGGATAGTGAACCTCGTGTCCGTATCCCTCGTTTGGGGTTCTTCAACTAGAATAGGACGAACGTGATCGTCGAGATCGCTACCTTCTGAATCAGAAAGGTTTTCCCAAAGAGCGATTTTCTTGGACGAAGAAACCGGACCACTTCGGCGGCGTTTCACGGCAATTGGACCTCCAATACGCTTTCGTTTCGCTGGGCCCCCTCCATGTGACTGCGTATCTCTTGCCTCAACAATTCCTTGGTCTTTTCTCGCATGTTGTCGTCCATCAGCCCAGCTCTTTGAATCGGGGATCAACTGCTGTGGCTAGCAGCATTTTTTCATTTGAATTATGCTCTCGAAATCTCTGTTCGAGAGAATCGCCCAGCTGGCTCTTCAGAATCTTGACACCAGCATCATTCACTGGGCACGCTGCACAGATTCCTTTTGACAGAGATTTGACTGTACGTAGGTAAAACTTCTGATAAAAGCGAGTTTTCCTCACTGATTTTGAGCGTTGCAGTTTTGAAGACAGCAAGCACGTCAATAAGCTTAACCATAGGCTTCCATCGCGTTGAAGTCAACGTATTTTCCAGGGGCCATTCGACGTCAAATTCAATGATAGCTTGCTTTTTGGAAAGGAGTCGCTGCAACATTTCCAGCGTGTAATTCCATCTGGTTGGTACATTTGAATCAGCTTCAGTTGAGGCTAGTTAAGTCTTCTTTGAATTTGATGTAGGCGCTGCGTCGCTTACGGAGAGTGGCGAAAATGACCGACGATTTTCCCAGCCGTTGTCAAAAGATTAGCCACACTCAGGAGGTTCCAGCAGCCATCCTTTATCACCAGTTGGAGTGTATG
This sequence comes from Bathynomus jamesi, assembly GCA_023014485.1. Classification (NCBI taxonomy): domain Eukaryota; kingdom Metazoa; phylum Arthropoda; class Malacostraca; order Isopoda; family Cirolanidae; genus Bathynomus; species Bathynomus jamesi. The sequence continues at coordinate 154,321 of JAJOZX010003495.1, forward strand.
AGCCAAACAACCGAAACTATCCATTCCTGTTTGTCTGAAAGCGGCTCGCATGTTAGCTGCATTATCTCTCATGATCATAAAAGTGTCTTCTTCGGACAATCCCCAACTTTGAATCATTTCTTGAACATTGGAGGAAATTTTTTCTGCTGTATGATCCTCGTTGAAGACAGAAAAATTCAACATGATGTTTTTGCACGAAGTTTGGGCCGACGAAGTGACAGGTCAAGCTTATATATGAGTCACTTGCTCGACTGCTCATATGTCCGTGGTGAAGGAGAATTTCCTCTTCTCTTCCTTCATTTGTGACATCAGTTCCTCGATCTTGCCCTTCACCTTGCCTACCATGTCTGGAATAAGGTTCGTTCTGAAAAACTTCTCAGAAGGAATCGTGTACTTCGGATCGGCAGCCTGTAGTAGTCGCCTAAATCCTACCCGTTCGACGCATGCGAAGGGCTGACGGTCGATGCAGATCATCTCTGCCACCTTCTGATCAAAATCAATCTTCTTTCGGTCATTTTTTACGGGTAATGAAGAGGGTTTGAGATTGGTTGAGTTTATGGACGATAACTTTTTACGACAGATAGTTACCGAACCAACGCGCGGTGATAATATTTTAGATTTGGTGATGACGAACGGCGAGAATATAGTCGAAGGTTTAGAAGTAGGCGAGAGTTTAGGATGTAGCGATCATCAAATTCTTAGGTTTAAGTTATTGATAGAAAACACAGGATAGTAACGTAATAGAAATCCCTGATTTTCGTAGGGCTAATTTTGATAGTTTCGCGGATAGGATGAGAGTAGTGGACTGGGCTAACTTATTTATGGGTAATGACACAAATTTGCGTTGGGTGGCGTTTAAAGAAAGTTTTAGGAATATTGAAAGGGAGTTTATTCCTCGTAGGCCCAAGCGCGCTAGTAATCGTGGTAGACCGAAGTGGTGGAGTAGGGACATAGGAGAGTTTATAAACGAGCGTAATAGAGCGTATAGACTTAGTAAGCGTAATGGCCAGGTAGCTAACTTTAATAGATATATCGAGCTTAGACGTCAGGTTAAAAGATCAGTTAGGAATGCCAAGCGTAATTTAGAGATACTTATAGCTGCGGATAGTAAACATAATCCAAAAAAGTTTTTTGAATACGTAAATAATCGTAAGCCGGTAAAAGATAACATAGGCCCTCTAGTGGATGTAAATGGCGCTTTGGCTTCTGACGCTCAGGCGATGGCGGGTATTTTCAATAACTTTTTTGCGACAGTTTTTACCGTAGAAGACGTAAATAATGTCCCCGACGTTGACGATATCGTTCCATTTGGTAGCGAGACTATTTTAGATGAAATAACTGTTTACGAGGCTGAGATTGCGCATTATATCGATAGGCTAAAAGTTAGCAAGGCTCCAGGCCCTGACGCTTTTTATCCTAGACATTTGAAAGATTTGAAAGACGTTATCGTAGGCCCCTTAGCGAAGATTTTTAATCAGTCACTCGAAACGGGGATTATTCCTGAAGACTTCAAATTAGCTAACGTCACGCCTATTTTTAAAAAAGGCGACCGCGCGGTACCTAGCAATTATAGGCCCATTAGCTTAACGTCAATTGTCGGTAAACTTTTGGAATCCGTAGTTAGGGATCGTATTATCGATCACTTAGAAAGTAGGGGTTTGATTAATAGTAGTCAGCACGGGTTTCGACGCCATAGGTCTTGTTTAACTAATTTGTTAGAATTTTATAACGAAATAGTGCGCGAATACGATAGGCATAGGCATGGGCGCCCGCAGGTAGGGGCAAGGGGGGGCGCTTGCCTCCCCCTGGAAATGCCAAGAAAATATATTAAATATTTTCTAAGAAAATATTTATATCCTAAACTTGCTGAAAAGTATCCAACTGCCTCCTAAAGGGTGAAAAATTTTATTTGTGTGCATGATAAAAGGTTGCTACCTTTTTATTTGTTCAGAAGTCCCCCTTAAAATTATCCCGCCAAGTTGGCAGCGCCAACTCAAGCACCTGGCTGCATGCAGTGCGTGGCAGCCATTGTTTTTGATCCTTACACATGCAGCAGTCGAAAGATCCTTCAGTACACTTCGCGAGTTAAAACATGGCTGAGGTCTACTATGTCTGATGAGCGACTCTCTGGGTTATGTATGCTCAGTGTACACCGGGAGAAAATCAACTCCAACAAAACTGATTTTATGGAAAAGGTTGTTCATATTTTGGTAGTGACCGCAGACGACTACAATTCCTATTCAAATGAGTAGTGTGGTGATGCTCGAAACACCGTTTTCAAATTAGGTACAACATTTACTCCAGTGTGCTTTTTTCTTCATTCTATCATGTTTCTGTTATAAATAAAATAAATGATTGTTATCATGTGCATTGTATGTATATACAATTTTATACAATATATATTTGCATTTTCCATTACAGAAAATGCAACACTAACTTGCTTAGAATTAACCTGCTGGTTCCTAAGGGGTCAAAGTTTTTTGCTTGCTCCGGTCCCTACCTATTAATACATTAAATTTTGCCCCCCCTTGGAAAAAATCCTGCGGGCGCCCATGGGCATAGGGCAGCTGACGTTATTTATTTAGATTTTAAAAAGGCGTTCGATACAGTTCCGCATAGGAGACTAATTGCGAAGGTTAAAGCGCACGGTATACGCGGTCAGGTAGCTATGTAACTGGTTAGAAGAATGGCTTCGTGCTAGGAGGCAGAGGGTCGTAGTTAATGGTAGTGAATCGGGGTGGTTAGAGGTAGGTAGCGGTGTCCCACAGGGTTCAGTGTTAGGCCCATTGTTATTCGTAATTTACATTAACGACATAGATGTAGGATTGACTAGTAACGTGTCAAAATTCGCGGACGATACTAAAATAGGCGGTAAGGTTGTTAACGAGGACGATATAAATAGGATCCAAGACGATGTAGACAGGATTATGGAGTGGACGGATAAGTGGCAGATGCAATTTAACGTAGATAAATGTAAAGTTTTGCATATAGGTTCTCGCAACAATAATTACGCGTACACGATGGATGATAGGGAGTTAGCGAGCGTTGACGAGGAAGTAGATTTAGGCGTACGCGTAACTAAAGATTTAAAGGTTAGGAACCAGTGCCTGGAGTCTTGCGCAAAAGCTAATAGTGTTAGGCTTCATAGCGCGTAATTTCGAATTTAAATCGAAGGATATTATATTGCCCCTTTACAAGTCCCTAGTCAGGCCTCATTTAGAATATGCCGTTCAGTTTTGGTGCCCGTACTTGCGTGAGGATATTGATAGGTTAGAAAGGGTTCAGCGTCGTGCCACGAAACTTATTCCGTCATTGCGCAATAAGCCTTATGAAGATAGGATTAAAGAGTTAGACTTGTATTCACTCGCAACTAGAAGATTAAGGGGGAGCTTATTGAAGTTTTCAAAATCGTTAATAACATCGATAACGTAAATTTTGACAAACTGTTCACTTTCGATAATATTAATACACGCAATAACGGATTTAAGTTGCGTGGCAGACGTTTCATTACTAATATCGCTAAAAACTTCTTTACGTTTAAAGTAATTGATAAATGGAATAATCTTCCCGCGTCAGTCGTTCATTCTACCAGCGTTAATATGTTTAAGAACCGTCTTGACAGACATTTTAAAAGTATAACGTTGTTTAAAATTAAAAAAGAAAGTTAACAACAGGAGCTCTGGTGGTGGTGCTCGAGGATGAGTCTGTTGACGATGAATGCCAGCTTGTGACATGCCAGCGTGTGATGCCACCAAAAAAAAAAAAAAAAAAAATTAGACTAACACGAACGTAGATGTAGCTCGTAGCGTAAACTAACCCACTTTTTGTTTAACTGTACCTACTTTTTTTTTTTTTTTTTTTTCCTTATCTCCTTTCTTTGCATGTCTGTAACTCTTTACTTGCATGTTTGTAGTTTGCATGGTATGACAGTGAGTTAAGACTGTGTTTGCATCGTTTGTAAGCGTTCTTATTTTACTTCTTTTCATCTTTCACCCCTCTCCTATTTTCTCCGACTATTTTTCTGACTTGTCGGCAGTGGCCGGCGGATGATGATGGTGAGACTTTTTTCCTCTTTTTCTGAATGAATGTTAACCCACGAATGATAGGTGTTGCTCCTTACTTAACCCCTTATTCTCCTCTCTTCTCTTAACCCCCTACTCTTTCCTTTCTCTCGGGCTAGCCTTAGAGTGGATCTTAGGGTCTTTGTTAGCCTTAGCTTCTGTAGATCTGTAGATCTGTAGATTATAAGCGTATGGAATGGATTTGGAAAATGCGACCTTAATGGATTGAGTAGCCGTGGCGGAAGAAGTTCCAGGCATGTCTCCTGGAGAGAAAAAAATAAAAAATATATATATATATATATGATGAATAAAACTACGAAGGAAAGGAAACACAGAATGGTGCTCAAGCGCTTTCGTCTAATGAGGATGTCATTAGACGAAGCGCTTGAGCACCATTCTGTGTTTCCTTTCCTTCGTGGTTTTATACATCATAAATATTTATCACGTGTTACTTTCGTGAAATAATTTGCATATATATACAGGGCGTCCCAAAATAATGTATACACACTTTAAATACTTATAAAGGCAGTGTTTATTAAAATACATTTCATTTTCAAAATGTAATAGAATCTACAGATATTATTTAATTGTTTTGTCAACGCCTGTTTTCAAACTGACGTCCGTTCTGGTCCAGGCACTGCTGATAACGCGAAGCAATGGAATCGCAAACATCACGAAACATTTCGTTTGGTATTTGTGTGCATTCTCGTTCAATGGCTGCTCTCAATTCAGCGACTGTTGCAGGTTTTATAGCGTAGACTTTGTCTTTTAAGTATCCCCATAAAAAAAGTCTAGTGGTGTGAGGTCTGGTGAACGCGGAGGGTATTCTACGAAACCCCTTCGTCCAATCCACATCGTGCCAAGTACCACTCGCAATACTCCACTCTTCGGTCCGGATCATCTTCATTAATAGCATGGACTAATCTTGGAATGTAACTTTTCCATTGACAGCGCTTCAAAATGCGTTGGACAGACGATTCTGAAATTCCTACCTCACGACTCGCGTGCCGCACAGATTTTTTTGGACTTTGGTGATACTTTCCAGTACTCTTTCTTGCTTTGTGGGGCTTGTCGATGTCCGTGGTCTTCCAGAACGCTTCTTGTGGACATTCTGAACAGTTCCATCGGCTTCAAACTTATCTCTAATTCGAGTGATGGTAAGTCGCGTTGGTGGATCTGTTTGAAACTCCCTCCTAAACTGTCTTTGCACTTCAACTGCGTTTTCACACTTCCAGTAGCATTTTAGAATGAATTTCCTTTGTTCAAAGCTTAGTCTGACTGCCATTATTAATTCTAATGGGTTTAACTTGGAAAGAAAGAAACATCAATTGAGCTATCAGCTGTTAAAGTGTGTATACATTTTTTTGGGACGCCCTGTATATACATATATATATATATATCTATATAGATATATGTAAGAAAATAATTTTAATACAGAAATATTTATATGTAAAGTTTTATATATTTAATATTTTTTTAATTAGTAGAAGCTAAGTAAGTTAACAAAGAGAATTAAATTTATTTTAGTTGTATCTTAATTTTGATTGGGGAAAATTATAAACAAATAGAAAACGGCAATTTCAGGGAGACTTTGATATTACAATAAATTCGTAAATCATGTTGAAACTTGAAATCAAACTTTATATATAGCAGCTTTTTATATATAGCAACATCTTAGCAGCTTTTGGGGGCCCTGGGCAGGCTAAAATTTAGGAACCCGAAACATACATTAAAAACAACAAATATTTAGACTTCCTAAATTTTTATTCAATTCATCATTTTTGGGGCCACTAGGATGTTGGGGCTTTGAGCAACTGCGAATTCTCTGGGAGAATGTTTGAAGAATCACTACAGATTTTCATGAATCTACTCACCAGAATTAGTAGCAGAAGTTGTACATTGACTTTTATTGGCTTCATCAAACTCAGTCTTGTGCTTGTTGATAAGGTGACTCCTCAGGTTCGATATAGAGAAGGTACTTGCGCTTGTTCCTCCACGAGAGACAGAGACACCGCACAAATTGCAGATCGCCTGTTTTCCATTTGTGCTTGAAGTAGTGAAGAACTTCCACACAATGCTTGGCATTGTCACTCTCACTAAAGCAAAAGCGAATAAATTTATACCAGTAGTTAATAAATTTACCAAAAAATTATTACACACTGTTGAACTGATTCGCAACTTGCGAACTGAGGAAATGACACCGCGATGGTTACGGGCTCGCTTTATATAGAGCGGTAATGAGTCATGGAAAAACGTCGGGATAAATCGCGAATACACACGTAACTTCTCGAGCAGCTGGGAAGTTTCTGTTTGGAAAACGCCCGGTTTTTTTATTCTTAGAAACAAAAACTATCGGTATCGGTAGCTACTAACCATCGGTATCGGTACCGATACTGATATATCGGCCAGATAGCGATACCGATACAACCACCGGTCGATGCCTAAATATATACAGGGTGTCCATAAATGTTTACCCTGAAAACAGTATGCTCTCATGTTTTAATGACGAATCTTACATCCGTTTTCTTTTTACAGGTGATCTCGTACACGCATAGAGTTTCTGTGCTGGTGTGTTTCGTCTACCGCATTCGCCGCTAGGAGCGCTGTAGTAGCTGTTCAGTTAAGATGGCGTCTGTGACAGAGAAGGCACAATGTGTTGTGTTGCTTGCAGAAACAAAATCTCCTGTCAGTGTTCAGCGAAGGTTCAGAACAAAGTATGGAAAGAATCCACCTGATGTGAAGTTAATTAAGTCGTGGATGAAAAAATTCTTGGAAACTGGAAACGTGGAAAAGGGAAAGAGCAGTGGTAGACCATCAGTTTCCGATGGGACGGTGGAAAACATTCAAACTGCTTTCACACGGTCACCAAGGAAATCGGTGAGACAAGCTTCATGCCAACTAAAGATATCGAAGTCTACAGTGCACAAGGTGTTACACAAACGTTTGAAGTTACACGCCTACAAGGTACAAATTGTTCAAGAACTGAAACCTGATGACTGTGAGTGTGTGGCGTGAATACCGTTTAGACATTTTACGTGCCACTAGGGTGCACATGTGGAAGCTTATTAAGTTCATTAACTATGTATCAAAACTTTGTATGTTTATCTACTTATGATTAAAACTGTGTTTGAATACGAGTGTTCATTTAAAAGTTATAGCATGCTTTAATCAGGGTAATCATTTATGGACACCTTATACTGTATATTCCTTGTTAAGATCTAATAATATCTCCATTCTCCACATTGATAATGCAGCAGGAAATCTGGAAAACATTAATGAGTTTATCTGTCCATCGTGATTAAATAATTATCTCCCCACATTGATAATACAAATACAATCTGAAAAACACTATTAATATAATAGGCATCCGCCACAAACCGGTGGTGATATCCTGCTTCATGCAACCGTCACCTTACGGTTTTTAGTGACACGTCCATATGTAGTCTCTCCTGGAGGGCGACAGCAAGTAACCATGTCAACACCACGGTTTGGCCCATCAACGTCATTTCACAAAGATTAGTATAATATTGTATGAATTTATAAGTATATGTAAATATTTATGCTAGTATAACTGTGGATTATTCTTATGTGATTTTGATAATAAGTTACTGTTATTCAGATTGAAACTGTTAACAAGTTCTTTGTGTAACAATCGATAAGCCATTTCCCACTAACTCTCTCTGCCCCCTCTACCTCGCTGTCTCTCATGCTGTCTCAATCTTTTTCTCGCTCATTGTCATTATATATAGGTACAGGGTGTCCGAGAATTATCTGTACAATTTTTGGCTGTTATTAAAAGTCAACCATGAAGTGTAGAAATTCCAGTGTTGTCCCATTTTACAGAGAATCTCATTAAGTTTTTTCTAATACCAAGTTTTGACAAGTTTTTTAGAAATTCCAGTGTGTCCGAACATTATCTGTACAATTTCATCTTTTAATAAAATTCTTGATAACACACGTAAAATTCTTAAACAAGATTATTTAGAATCTGTATTTTCAAAAATTTCTTTTATTAAAGTAACGTTGTTACAAACATTCGATATGTGCACCATTAGTGATTCGCAAAACATCCAATCGATACTCCAAATGTTGCCATGTACGCTGCAGCATATCCACAACAATTCGCTCAATAGCAGCTGTGATTCTTACTTTTAAATCATCAATGTCTGTCACCCGCGTACATTTCTAAAAAACTTGTCTAAACGTGGTATCAGAAAAATCTTAATGAGATTCTCTGTAAAATGGGACAAAACTGGAATTTCTACACTTCATAGTTGACTTTTAATAACAGCCAAACATTGTACAGATAATTCTCGGACACCCGGTGTATATATATATATATATATATATATATATATATATATATATATACAGAACCGGAAGTTCCTAATAATTTTAGTCATATTCGCTTTAGCACAAAGGCTTCGAGAATGTTTTCTTATATCTGAGTCATCACTGAAGGAGTTGGTGATAGTTTGACCCAAATACTTAAACTCCTGTACTTCCTCAATTAATTCGCCTCTCATTTTAAACCTAATATTAGCTGGCTGATTACAGCTTTTAGGATAGAATTACATAACCTTAGTTTTTGTAACATTAAAAGGAATATCATGCTTCTACGAGTACACTTCTCAGACTTTTAGTAGCTAATCCAGACCTTTAACAGAGGGACTTATTAACGCCATATCATCGGCATAAACTAAATAGTCGAATTAATGTCAGTGTATTTAGATATTATTTCCTTAAGTACATAGACACAGGTCAGTTGAGGGGAACCTTTTAAAACCAAACTGATTAGATGTCCCTAAGTAATCATTTAATCAGAGTAACAAGAGTTTTTCTAGTAATTTCGAGAAGCAGGAAGCGACAGCAATAGGCCTGTAATTATTGCTGGACAGAATGTCCCCATATTTATTTTTGACCAGGGGCAAGATATATACTCTCATGAACTCTGCAGAGATACAGCTATGCGCAAGTATGGCTGATAAGAGCAATGATATATGCAGACATACCTCGTCATTGGCATATTTTAAGTGCTCATTCGAGAGGTCATCTACCCCTGACGCAGAATCAGTCTTTAACTCTTTAATTAATTTTCCCTTGCCCCTCCCACAGGCGTTTCGCTGTAATCTATCTTAAGATTATCTCTACTCACACTATTAAGAATGTTTGAGTAGTGGTTTTTTCCACATCTTTGCAATTTCATCACCACTACCCCCGACACCCTATCGATTGTCGGAGAGAGGGCATTTTTGACACCCGTTTGATTTTTGACACCCGTTATTTATGTGACTTTCACAGGCTTTTGATGCTCGAATAGACTCTTCTTCCTGTTTACATCGTCTTTGGCCGCCTTATACTGACCCCTACTTCTACACATATTCATGTATACTGGTCCTAATCTGGGTCTACCATGAAAACACCACAAATCGTAGGCGTCTTTCGATTCCCTCTTCAGGGAGCAATAAAATCACTCCAGCCAGGAATAATGTTAGTATGATAGTTGTAAGATTTAATCAGGGGGCTTACTGCTTCTCTTAACAGGGATACTATCTTACTATAATACCTATCTATGAGTTTACAGTGAGAATCATTTGAGCAAGGATTACTACAGGCAAGATGCAGAATTTCAAAATTATTAAAGAGGTGACCTGTTCTGTCTTTATATTCTATTCTCTGTTGCATATTAACATTAGACCAATCGACGCGATTATTCTTACCACATCCTTACCTATTGAGTTCTTGTTATGTCCTGTTGCGCATACATTGGGAAAATGAATTAATAGTTCTAATGGTCTATGATCAGAAAGAAGAAAATCATGCAGAATATGAACTCTAACAACTCGATCCTTTAGATTATTACTAGTGAGACAATAATCAATTCACCTGGTGGTACCACTCATATCACTAACGTATGTGAAATTACCACTGGTTACCCCTGATACATCTACATCACTTATGCTTAATTTGACCGACTCGCACGTGTTGCCTCTGGAACAAAGGCCTATTCCAGCCTATCAGACGCGTCCCCCGGGTTGCGGATGTGGGGGAGCTCCCTACTGGGAATCAGCATGGAAGCCTCGAATACAAGAATAAGAGGCCGTAGACAGCGGAAAAAGAAACACAAAGAACTACAACCTAAGAAGGAAAGCCAACGGCGTGAATAGGGTTAAAGGTGAATCAACCAGAGCCACTTCGCCCGGTCGCGCAGGTGTCGAAAGCCGAGTACCATATCACGCAACAACAAAAGAAACGGACTAATTTCACCTACAACCAGTGGTGTAGTGCTGTGGGAACGCGTGGGAACGGCGTTCCCTTACTTTTTTTGGTAGACGGAACGGCGTTCCCTCACTATTTCAAATAAATCCGAACTTACAAATCTCTAATGTCATGAAATTTTAATTCCCACCCCTAGAAGAAATATAAGAAAGAATCATTAACTGTTTCATTTCTTTTAGCTTCGACTGAGGCAATGCTAGCCTATAAAGATCTGATGAAACAGTCACCACGGCGTACCAGTTGTTAACTTTTTTTTAGTTAATCATTCCAGTTGTTAGCTATTTTTATTGATCGTACTGGATGTCGTATATCTAATGACACTGGAAATACTGCATCTCCAACCTTGGAATATATCCTAATATCCAGTGCATATGACCTCAAAATATCCCTGAAATTGGTCAGATTTCAAAAGATTTCCCGGGGGCTTACAGTGCCCCCGGACCCCTAGCTGTATGGGCTCGCCGCGCTCGCCATTGTCCCCCCTGCATCTGAGTAACACTTTCAAAATGCGTTCCCTCACTTCTTTATTTAGCACTACACCACTGCCTACAACCTCAGAGGGGGTACCAGGACACAATGGTCTGTGGAAGAAAAATAGAAATACTATGCCACCTATCCCACGAGTGAGCAGTTCCCAAAAAGTGGAACCAGCAAAAGGTGCAGAGAAATGCTAAAAAAGAGAGGAATCTTAGATAGGGAGAAGCTAGAAAACCCCCCAGCCTGTAGGTTCCACAGCATTAGCGCAAACATCAAACTAGGGAAATCAGAGATCGCAGCGGGAGAAATGAAAAAGACCAAAAGAAAGGTAGAAGATTATGTCCAAAAGGGAAATGATAACACCACGAGCGAGTGGACATGAACGCTGGAGAGAAATCTGTACCTGTTAGAAAGCCTGTATATAGGACAGATGATCCCAGAAAAAGAGAACAAGAGCGAACTCCTAAAATGGACAATTGAAAGGAAGGAGTTCGATGAGAATGACTACATGGTATACAGGTTACAGAAACGGTACACAGACCATATGGTGGACCGTAAAAGAGTGATCAGGCAAAAACATCATATCCTAAAAACAATCGCAGAAAAGAAAACTGATCATGAGAGAAAACAAAGAGCCACACTACCAACATATGATGAGGCACAGAAAGTAAAAGAAAAGGCAATTAGGTTTGTACAGGAACAACTGGCGATAACTGCTGACATCCTAGAAGAACTAAGAACAAGCAAAGGGACAGTAGGTAGAGGAAAGAAACAAACCAAAAAAAACAAACCGGCCAAAACACCAGAGAGCCAAGTGAAACCCTCAGTAAATGAAGAAGCACCAGTTACAGAGAAAACAAAGGAGACAATCCCAGCTGCTGTAGAGAGAACACCTACCAGAGACAGCACAAAAGAAGTGGCGCACGGTGTCTGCCAGTGCGGGATGAGGAGATGGAAGTGGAGATGAACCACTGGCACACAAACACCTTGCCACCCCCTCCCCCTCCCCCTCTCCCAAGTGAACCATCAGATGATAAGGGAGACTCTACATTAGGGCCACACAATAATAGTATGGAAGAGATGGAAGAGGAAAGTGAGGAAGAGAAGGAAATGAAAAGGAGGATCCTGATCCTGGAGTAGAAGGGAAAAAACAAAAAGAAAACAAAAAAGAATTCCGAGGTCACATGCGCATTAAAGTCCCCCATTATCATACAGTGAGAATATTTGGGGTTATTTGATGACTTAATTTTATACAGCAAATCAATGTAGTCATCTAGATTATTGCCGTTGTTGTATGGTAAATAGCAGTTTGCAATTAATATGCAATCATTGTTCACTTGTTAAAAATTTTATGTTTTGACAAATTTTTCCTTATTAAGAAAGCAACACCACCAAAAGGCCTACCGTACATTAACTCATTTGACAAGTCGACTGCTGATGACGCATGGTACATGGATGGTAGAGAGAAATTTTAGCTCTTGCTAAGGTAGCCAGTGCTCTTGCAAGGAGTATCAAATCTGCACTGTCAGAGATTTTATGAACATCTACAATTGAATTCCTTACTGACCTTACGTTATATGAGACTATTTTCAACAAGTTATCCGCCATGACTGATAGAAAATTTATTATTATTATTATTATTATTATTATTATTATTATTTTGCCTGTTATTAAATCTCCTGGAAAAGTTAATAAACTCCTCAACAATAATACCGTCTGGCCAATAACTCATATTGTACGGGTTGAACTGTGATTTCGCACCTCTAATTATTTCTTCAAATGAGTTATAATACGGAGATTTTGTGTTTGTTTATTAACTAACAATATATTGTGTTCACCACAGACTTCTTCCACCATGTGCCGAATATCGCTTTCCTCGTTCGAGAGCTGAATTCGCGACAAAAAGAGGGTGAGATTCTTCACCGGTGGCCTTGCTGCGAGGACAGGTTGAGGAACTCTTCATGAAGTGCGTCTGTTAACCGTAACCCACCATTCCTCTTCCCTCAATCTCCCCGAGGCAGGGTTCGCCTGACTGGGGGATGGGTAGCACGACCTTGGGAGAATGGGGGGCCCCTCCCCTACTCTGTGGTTTGGTGAGGGTCTATTCGCGGTGTTTATATCCTGACGGACGTGCGTGCCCCTCCTTCTTCGGTGGGATGAGGAGGAACTGCATGCCAAGCGAGGCGTTTGAGTAATCGAACGCCTCTCCCCTGCAATCGAAGGTAAAGAAGGGGTAGTAATGCTTCGTCTCTTGGCACCGGACAGTTCCTCTTCCTAATATTAATGTTGTCGAAGGTGTTGACACTCACCACCTGTCGATCCATTGTGAAATCGGGAGCGGAAGTCCTTTCCTGAGCAGGAAGGAGGTTGACCGCTTCCCCTGCAGGCTGCGTTTCCACCCCACATTCGGGGGTGGAGCTGGGGGAGGGTATTTCGTTTCCTTCACTGCCCGACGCGTTTCTTGGGGTTCTGACTTGTTGAACGACTTTTGAGTAACTAGGCTTCGAGAGGAGCGTCTCTTTCAACGCATCTAACTCTGACCGAAATTGTTGTAGCGAAATCGCATTTTCCTGATTTGAAACCACATGTTGGTGTTTCATTTCAATTAAAGACTTTTGTACCTAATTGTACTGTTTGAGGAGCACTGAAACGTCTACATTACCCATAGAAATTACCAGTATTCTATGGAAGTTAGTAACAGAAGGTAATTTTGTCCTCATTATCTCGAAGGGTCGACACTTTATTTAAATGTCTTTTAGGATATGCTTGTGGGAACAGGGTGTTTAACTGTACCCTCGCATGTTCTATTTCTTCCGAATCATAGAAATCATGACAGACAGATACGAGAAGGTCTGACCTAATATGATCTACTTTGTCAAATGTAAAACATAAAGGATTTTCTACAAGACCAAGATTTTCAGCAGACGATCCCATTGTACCTGTATCGATGGAGGCGCAATCTCGTGGGGTCAGCGTAGACGATGGGGGTGATTCGGGTGGAGGGAGAGGGAACGCCGATAGGGGTCCCACTTCTCGTCCCTTTAAATTACTCTCCAGATACCACCAGTTCAATGCCCAGACATCTTTTCACATTAAGAATTACGAAGCTATTACTAACTATGACATATTAAGTATATACGCTGAGTCACTGTAAGATCATGAACGTAGTGAAACATACAATTCCGGTGGTCACAGTCAAAAGCCTTTACTATTAAACGGAAGATTCGCAGTGTAGATGGTGGGGGGTGGGGAGGAAGGAGGGGAATGGGATACTAATAAGAGTGTCCACTTCTCGTCCCTTTAAATCACGTTCCAGATACCACCGTTTATCACGACACTATTACCCACTATAACATGCTAACTTGCTAAGTATATACGCGGGATCACTGAGTTCATGAACATAATGATATCTAACTTTCCCGCGGCAACAGTCAAAAATCTTTACTATTTAACGGCAGATTCGCAGCTCATCCAAGAGGCATCCTCTCCTCGTGAGGAGGACAACTGCAAACAACTGCAAGCAAAGAACTGCTATTATCATTATTATTCTTATTTCTCGTCTCCCTACGTGTATCATTGTTATTTCTTTATTACCGTAGTCTTTGTTTGTTTTTGTTTTTAAAGTTAGTATTTAATTAGTTGTATCGTTGATTACGTTGATGGATACTGTACCTTTTTTTTAGGTTGGGGGATCTGTCTCCTGCCAATAAACAGCGTTATTGTCATTATCATTTTCATCATTTTTTGTACAGGGTGTCCGTAAAGTCACGCATCATAGGAACATAAGCAATGTCTATTTATTTATGTCTCCATCAGGCCAAATATGTTAAGGAACATTCATAGAAACCTGCTTTTTCGTTTAAAAACATGTTTTGAGATTGGTGGGAATCATTTCGAACAAATAAATAAAACAAAATAAATGTATTTTCCTATGATGCGTGGCTTTATGGACACCCTGTAGTCTTAGCAGTGGGTAGGTTTTCTATTATTATTACTTGTTTCAGTACGTGTCTTGTGTCTATCTCCTTTAGTCATAATTTTTTAGTTTGTTTGTTTTTAAATGCATTATTGTTTGATTTATCTTTTATATTGACAAGCATATTGTACTACGTTATGGGATTTATATCCTGCAATAAAGCTTATCATTATCATTATCATATATAGACAGATAGATAGATAGACAGATAGATAGATATAAGCAAGTATAACAAACTTTCATAATTTCAAACTTTCAGGTCTAACATAAAAAATAAAGGTTTTACTATTTTGCAAAAAATCGATCCCTCCAGATACCCATTCAGGGACAAGTAAAATGTAAAAACACTGGTGGTATATGGACACATGGGAGTCCCCCAGTGACATAAATGGTTGCATAATTCAATAAAAAAAGAATTTTCACTGATTAGAAATGCATGCCACATAGGTGGCTGATAAACCGGGAATAGTAAAATCTTTAAGGTGATTGGGGAGCCTCAAAATTTTTTTCAATTTAAAAAAAGAAAATTCAATGGCAATACTTAGCTAACAAGGCAGCTTTATCGCATTATTAGAAAAATTCACTCCATTTTCAATTTTTCACTCCACCCTACAGTCCGTCATATGACTTAATATTACGAAGGAAGTTAAACAACCCCCATCAATAACATTACATTTACCAACTTATTGTTGTAATTGCTTCAATTATTATAAATAGCAAAATGCTTCCAAGTTTCCAGCAATTTTCTCATTCATATGACTAATTTCTTTGATTAATTTTACATCTTCTATCTGCAACCTATTGCTGTTATTATAACATGTTAGTATAATAGAATTATAATTGTACGACTAAAATCCACAGTATTAGTCTTAGCCATTCTAAAAGAGTAACCTTGTTGATATTTCCTTCTACTAAAGTTAGCAGTTTCACCTATATAAGTTTTGTTACAATCTACAGAGCGATGTGGTTTTATTCAGGAGATCTCGTATAATGTGTTATAATTTTGAGAAAGTATTATTTTCTTTTGGTATGTGGGCCTTATCATTGTTATCTTACGGGAGAGGAAGTACTAAGAGAGTGTTTCCCCAGAGAGGTTTTCTGGGGTTCTTATTAGATATTTTCTTCTAGCTAGCACAAGTACATCATTAATGAAGGAGTTGCTGTAACCCAAATGCTTAAAGATATCTTTGTCATAAGTAATTTCGTTGATTTTGTAAAAATTGTAGGTTATAAAGGCGGTGTGCTCTCAGACATGTCCTTGCCTGACTGACGTTTCTTTTAAATGTTCAAGATGCCTCAAGAAAGCACGGATATATTGTTCCGAGTATATACAGGGTGAGTCAAAAGTAGCGCCCGATTTCTGTCAGTTGATTGTTTGTTTGCCATTTGTATTACAGTGTACAAGAAGGTAGAAATAAATGAATGACATGTTTATCTAACCATTTATTCGGGGGAAAAGTATTACGGAACTGTACCAAGCTGTTTTACTTGCAATTTTCAAAGTGCCCTCCCTCGTGATCGATGCACAATTGCAGCCGAGCAGGCACAGAGTGGCACATACGCCTGCAGAGTTCGATATCAATTTCCTCAAACTTTGCAGTGATTGAGCCTTCAATTCCTGAATGGTACGAGGCTTTTCACGATAAACAAGGTCTTTCATGAGCCCCCAAGAAAGAAATCTGGAGGTGTAAGGTCTGGGAAGCGTGCCGGCCACTCGATCGGACCGCAGCGGCCGATCCACTTTCCGGGAAAGTTTTCATCAAGCCACTGACGAACATGACGTCCATAATGAGGTGGAGCTCCATCTTGCTGGAAATAACAGTCCTGATCTTGTACCCTGGGCCAAAAGAAGGTTTGCAGCATATCCAGGTAAATTTCTGCAGTGACAGATCCCCAAAGAAAAAGGGTCCAATTATACCTAATGGAGATATGGCTGCCCAAACTGTCACGCCAGGTAAATTTACCTCCTTCTCAACTGTCACTCTTGGGTTCTCCGCAGCCCAGTAGACACAATTGTGTGTGTTAATTGTGCCGTTAAGCTTAAAACATGCCTCATCTGACCACCAGATGTTGTCTAGCATTGTGTCCTCTTCGTCAAGTTTAGCTAAGAACTCTTCGCAAAATGAAGACGGCGGTCGTCATCTCCATCATGAAGGCATGCAGTAAGCGTGGAATGTAAGGTTTCATTTTTCTGGTGAAGGATACGGATAACACTTGATTGGCTCACTTCCAACTGCAGATAAACGGCGAGTTGACTTTTGCGGACTTTGTTCCAGTCTCCTGATGGCTTCTTCAGCCTTAGCTACATTCGTTGCCGTTTTCGGACGACTGGACTTCTTTGCAGTGGCTACCGACCCTGTTGCTTCAAATTTCTCGACAATCAATCGTATGTTTCTTCCCTGGGGTGGGTTAATATCAAATTCCTGTGCCAAAACGGCTGCCGCCATCGTTGGTTTTCATTACATTTGTAGTAATTTTCACGGCCGCAATGCGTTGATTCATTGAAAGGTAATTCATGGTTCAATTTGGTGCAAATTCAGTAACTTTCCAAACTCTCAGCAATAACCTGCAAAACAAAAAACAAAAATAAATAAACTAAGAAAATTAATAATCTGCAAGACAATTATTAACAACATGACTTCCAGAAAGAATCTGACAGCCGAAAAAACAGAAATCGGGCGCTACTTTTGACTCACCCTGTATATGTCAGTTTTTTGTATATTTTGAGAATATGTGTTATTATTAGAACGAATAATGAGTAAATCCAAAACTAGAACTAAGTATTTTCAACCCGTTTTAAATTTAATGAGTGGAACATTATTATTATTATTATTATTTAATGTACTCCAAATTTCTTCAGTGTCCAGGTTATTGAGTGCGACAGCAAAGACGTCATCAACAATGCACAGATGTAGTTGCCCTTGATCACCTCAAACTTCCAGTGTATAGAGTGTTTCGGATATGTTTTGTAGCCTGTCGGTGATTGAATGATGGGAGCCTCATTTGGCCAAGAGTGAAATAAACCATTTTGAGCAAAATGATCAGATACGTTGATACTGTGATATTCTGAATAACATTTTAATCCTTAAATGTCAAGTGAGCAGCATAACAACAGGTCTATGTACAGTAATTGAACCTGTTACGTCGATAAAATATTTTCATGATGACATTACGTTTACATATATGGTAAAATTACTGGAACAGTCAGTATTGTCTGAGACAATTGCGTATGTCATAATTCCCCTTACAACATTTTCTTGTGTGTTTGAAAGATAAAAATAAAGGTCATAATATTCCAACTGAGTCAAGGCTGCAGCATTTCATGATAATTTTCTTCAGTGACGTATGATGTTTGTCCTTCAACATCTCGGAAAAAGAAAGACCCAATGATTCTTTTGGACGAGAGAGCATACCAAGAATTAAGTTTTTGTGTACTTTGATTATGTTCAAGATATGCTCTTGGTTTTTCAGGTCCTCAGATACCTGTTAACATTCACAGACACGTAAAATGTTGCCTTATCGATAAAACAGATGTTGTCCAAAAAGAGGTGGATCGTGCTTAAAGAGATAAAGAAAGGTCTCGCACATTTTCACTGAGTGGTCTTCATCCACACCATGTAATTTACGCACCATCTGGCTTTTGTCTTTTATGCAGAAGGAGGGGCCAAGGGCCAACGCTCGCAAAAATGACCCTACCCAATACAAGGAAAATGAAAGCCAAAATCCAGAGTTTTCGAGATGCCTGGACACACTGTATTTGAAAGATTAGAAGTCATAGACAGGGGAAAAGATGGACTGGAGAAGATTGCTCCAGAGTTGACCGGTTGAGTAGATGAAAGCGTGACAATACCGACTAACCTTTGCGTTAGAGAATTGGACAGAAAAGAAATGATAATGAGTCGAAAGTCTGGTACTGCATGCTCTCCTTAAAGGAGGAGGCATGAAGATAGCGAGTTCAGAAGAGCAGTGTTCGTTATAATAGCGATAGTAAAGAGAGAGTGAGAGAACATTGCGTCGAAGAGAGAGGGATTCAAACTAGTCAATAAGAAGCGGGGAGTTGACAAAACGAAACGCTTTGATGCCACCCGGCCAAATAGAGCTGTGTGGGTTCAGCCACTCCACACATGAAAAGCGTACTTCATACAGGGGCGGACAAGACCTCTGTGCGGAAAAAGCAACTGAGTTAGGGTAAAAATACTGCGGAACCGTTACAGCACACCTAAACTCTTAGAAGCTGTTTTAGAGCGTGTATGTGATCTTTTCAGGAAGAAAAAACACCAAGAATGTTAAGAGAAGAGGAAGGATTGAATTGTGTATTGTTGAAGGTAAGGGGATAGTCGTGTGGAAGATTGTAACGAGTAGACGGATGAAGGAACTGAGATTTTGAGGCATTGAAAACCACAAGGTCAGAGGTCAGGTGCGCCATAGCCGTCTCACGCGAAGCATGGAGTGACTGTTGAGAAAGACGCTTTGTGAAGCGAGTGGAGAAGTGAAGAGTGGAATTATTGCCATATTAGTGGATTCGACAGGAAGTACGACTTAAAATATCATTGATAAATAAAAGAAAGAGTGAGTGACAGGAGCCTGAGGAACACCACTATTAATATCTTTAGGAGAAGAGCAGTGGCCATCTACAACCGCAGCTTAGATCGGCCAGAAAGGAAAACAAAGATAAAGGCACAGATCGAAGGATAGAAACCGAAGGAGGGCAGTTTGGAAATTAAAGAGGGTTGTGTCAAATTCCATCAAAAGCTTTTGATATGTCTTATGTGTTTCTTAAACATTCTTTGAATGATAGAGTTACTTATGTCCGTTTCCAAAGCTGCACATCTGATAGATTTAGTCTGACTTGCAGAAAACGCTTCCTCGACCACTTGCTCGTTCTCTTCTTTTCCAGCTAACTATGTAACTTCGCAAGGTTTATTCATAACCAAACCGGTTTCTAGAAATTTTTGGTGTGTTAACGTACGTTTCTGATGTCAAGGACATAGCGAAAACTGAAATAAGTTCGTGCTCAATATGTCCACCATTGTTTTATTGTTCCATAGCCCATTCACAAAATTCCATCCGCCGGTCGGGATCATCTTCGCTTAATTTCTGCAGGATCTGAAGTTTATATGGATGTCATTTGTGAGCCTGAAGAATGCGATGGATGCTACTTTTCGACACTCCTCTCTCGGCGGACAATCGCCGAAGAGACGTATTGGGACTTCTGTTAAAATGAGCCAAGATAGCAGTCGCTGTATCATCGTCAGTGGACCACCTTGAAGGTCCACTGCGTGGTTTATCTTCTATGGATCCTGTTTCCTTAAACTTTGCAACAAGTCTGCTAACACAACTCTGTGTTATTGGCTCGCGGTCTGGATGCAGTCTGTTAAATTCAGCAGCGGCCTCTCTTTGACTCCGATTTCCTATGAGTAAAATTATCTGGATTCGTTCTTCCTTCCTCACAGACATTATGGCCTGTAGAAAGAGAAAAATGTGAATTATGGTTTGTAGAAATAGAAAAATATGAATTTCTCCTATGATGCCGGACTTATGGGACACCCTGTATATGTGTGTATCATATATATATATATATATATATATATATATATATATAAAGTATTTCACGAAAGTAACACGTGAAAAATAATTATGATGAATAAAACCACGAAGGAAAGGAAACACAGAATGGTGCTCAAGCGCTTTCGTCTAATGACATCCTCAGGAACACTGAAGTAAATAAAGAGTTGAAGACTATATACAGGTTACAAAAAAAAAATATATATATATATATATATTAGGGTGATGCAAAATAACTTATCATTTCAAAAACTTGAAGACACCCTCTAATTTTATTTAATTTAGTGTAAAAACTGAACATGCAAAATTTCAGCACAATTGAAGACATTTTAGAGGTTGCTACCATCCATTGAACATTTTGTATATTGTTATTTTTCAGTTTGTATTTATTGTACATTTATTTATTTTGCAGATTTCATCAAAAATGGTAGTCAGCAACATATAGCAGTCATAACAGACTCTGAACCTCTTTCCGTAAACCTTCTCATCCCTTTCATTGCTATAGACGCCGTGGCCGAACATTCTAGAATCATTTCTTTGCTGTGACGTCACTGTGGCGGCCGCGTCAGTGTAAGTGCGACGTCACTGACTCAGTATCTTTGCTGCCTTCGCTGAGAGTGGTTGTATAGCAGTTGCTGAGTTGCACTCATGGAGCGGCATACGCGTCACAAAACAGTTGTTTGGCTCATAGGACATCCTATAGAGTCCTTCAAAGAAACCCAGCTTCCATCTAAAAGGGAAACATTAGCATTGTTTATGAACTACAAGATCAATAAAAAGCAACAGGTGAAAACAGCGGCTTTGTTGACTGCTAGAGATGTTATGGATGTGTGGGAAAAGGCACGCATCCCAACAGTGTTGAAATGTCATGTCGTGGAGAGAGTAAAGAAACTTTTCAACGAGTGGGAGAAACTAAAGAAGAACAGAAATAATAAGAAGAAGCAATCACCTGCACTACTTCAAAAACAAGAGAGCTGGCAAAATGACTTGCAAGATCTGTTTGACATTGCACATGCAAGTGCTCTTGACATGATAAAGATAGATGAAGATCGTGAGTTTTTGATGCTGCAACGACAAAAAAGAAGAAAAGGCAAAATGTCTGGAGTGGATAAAGTTTTTTCACAAATGGAAGAGATTGCTAGAGAAAAGGAAACATTGCTTGAAAAGAAAAGAAAGAGGGAAACAGCCGTTTTCGAAGCAGCAGTGCTCTCAAGTTCAAGTCCTTCAAGTTTGAATGAAGATAGTTCAAAATCAGAAGAAGAATTTGTTGCTGACCCTCAGCAGCCATCAACTTCGAGACAAAGTAGATCAAAGTCTAAGAGTGCAAAGCTTATGGATTCTTCAATGCTTGTATCTCTTGATGCTGCAAAAGTAAGTGATAGAGCTGCTTCGGAAATCTTGATCCCAACAATCAATGCTCTTGGGCAAAACCCTGAAGAATACAGTGTTAGCTATTCATCGATACGGAGAGCAAGACAAAGGAACCGCAAGACAATGGCAGAAAATTTGAAGCAGGATTTCGAAACAAATTGCCCTCTCCAAATACATTGGGACGGCAAACTACTGGAAGATATTACTGGTCATGAAAATGTTGATCGACTGCCAGTTCTAATTTCCGGCCAAGGAGTTGATCAGCTTCTTGGTATTCCCAAACTTGCCAGAGGAACTGGTCAAAACATTGCAGATGCTGTCCATCAGTTAGTATTGGAGTGGAATATATCTGACCAAGTGAAGGGCATGTGTTTTGACACCACTGCCTCCAACACAGGTCCTAAGAGTGGTGCTTGTATGTTACTAGAGCAAAGATTGGATAAAGATATGCTGTGGCTGGCTTGCCGACATCATATTTTCGAAATAGTGTTAGAAGCTGCAGTTTCTGTCTCCTTGCCATCTTCTAGTGGCCCTGACATACAACTGTTTAAGAGATTCAAAGCAAAGTGGGTGGAAATTGACAAGAACAATTACCAAACAGCAACAGATGACCCTAACATTGCAGAGAAAATCTCAGATGCTGAAGAACTCATTCAATTTGCTCAAGCTCAGCTTGATGAACAGCAGCCTCGTGATGACTACAAGGAATTGCTCGAGCTAACGCTCATTTTCATCGGTAGTGCCCCCAAGTCAGGAATCAGCTTTAAAGCACCCGGAGCTTATCACAGAGCACGATGGATGGGCAAGCTAATTTACTGCATTAAAATTTGGATGTTTAAATCTCAGTTTAAACTACCTGAGAGAGAGGAAAAAGGACTGAGAGATGTTTGCTGCTTTTCAGCTGCGATATACATCAGATCGTGGTACCTGGCACCCATACCCTCATGCGCCCCCCGTTCAGATTTGCATTTTGTGCAAAGTCTGCAGCTCTACAAGCAAAAGGATGACAAAATTGCAAGTGCTGCACTCAATAAGTTT
Organism: Bathynomus jamesi; assembly: GCA_023014485.1. Taxonomy (NCBI): domain Eukaryota; kingdom Metazoa; phylum Arthropoda; class Malacostraca; order Isopoda; family Cirolanidae; genus Bathynomus; species Bathynomus jamesi. Next base: position 177,088 of record JAJOZX010003495.1, read on the forward strand.
TTGAGACATTTGTGGTACCTCTCTGAGGAGCTTGTGGCGCTTGCATTTTTGATTCAGCTGTTTCGCATGAGACAAAAAACAAAATGAAGCATGCTCTGCAGAAACCAGTTGACTCAAAACCGAGCAAACGAGCATCAATAAATCCTGAATCAGCTGGGCAGAAACAACTGCAGGATTTCGTTACTGCGAACACAAAAAGATTCTTTGAAATCCTAGAGGTGCCTTGCACTTTTCATGAAAAATGCTGAAGAATGGAATGATGATGAAAGTTATGCGAATGCAAGAGATATCGCATATGGACTCAAAGTGGTAAACGACATTGCGGAAAGAGGTGTACGACTGATGGAGGAATACAACAAACTGATAACCAATGATGAAGAGCAGAAACAATACCTTCTTCAAATTGTTAAAAGTTACAGGTCGTCACTCTCAAACAAAAACAAGAAAACATTACTCTTGCTTCACAAAAAACGAAAATAAACATACATAAGTGGTTATGATATGCCTACTGGGGAAACTTCCACATAAAAAAAAGTTAACGCGCTATACGCTGTACCTCAGAGGGTGGTGCGGAAATCAGCGTGCCTATTATTTACTATTTTATGAGCTCACTACGTACTATAGTCTAGAATGTCATCGTTTTTTTTCAAACTAGGTTAACTAGGTACATATCAAACCGGCTCCGGCGAAAATATCAACAAAACAATATTTTTGAGCACAAACTGATATACATTTATTTTTAAAGCTTGGTAGCAACCTCTAATTTTCTCTTTTTCAACCCCAAATTTCGCATACAATGCTTTCTTAGGAATATGAATAAAATAGGAGGGTGTCTCCCAGAAAATTGAAAAAAAAAAAAATTTGACCCCTTTTTTGCATCACCCTAATATATATATATAAATAAATTGAAAAATAAAAATTGTAAGAGGAGCATACAAATTTATAAGAACATAAGAATATAAGAAATTTTTATAGTGGGCACACTAGGGGCCACTTCGGCCCATCGAGGTGGTTCCGCTATGTAAAAACTGCCTGTACATTGGCAACAACCAATTTTTACAAAACTAATTAATTATCAATTTAAAACAAATTAATTACACTGGTATGCATCAATTTTGCTGTCAAGGGTTTTGTAAGTGATTCTTATAGAGTTTTTCCTGCTGATTTCGAATCTGCAATCCGTTTTCCTCAATCAGCTCAGGTTATCCGGCTATGGCCTCATAAGTAAAATAGAATTTTTCGTGATTTTGTCAAAGCGTAATTGGAAGAGTAAAATCTATCATCACTTGTTTCACTTGTATAATATCTTTTTTTACTTTTCAGGCATATAGATAAAATATTTCATAATGAATAGAGCGTGTAAAAATGATCCCAATAGATTCTGCTACATATGTGGGACGGTTACCATGCCAAATAACCACTCCCAAATCACTAAATTTGTGAAGACAATGTATAGAGCATGCTTTGGAATTAAGCTAGGGGACCAGGACAAAAATTTCGCCCATCATATGTGCTGCAAGACGTGCATTGAAAATTTGAGAAGATGGAGGAAAGGCAGAGCGAAATCTTTGCCTTTTGGAATTCCCATGATTTGGAGAGAAGGAAAGGATCACGTGACAGATTGCTATTTCTGCATGACAAACCTGCAAGGTGGGCTTATAAATTTATTTTTCTTAAATATTTTGAAATCCTCGTATGAAACTTGACATAATATTCACCATAATGTAATATTCACCATATATAGCATAATATTCACCATAATGGTAATCATACATTTACATATACATATTGTTATAGAAAATACATTTACACATACATATTGTTATACAGACTCCATCGACCTATTTCATATCTTACAGACCGCAGCCCTCCCTCACGAGCCGCCACTGTCTGAATGCTTCTTCTATTTCATATGCAAGTTTTATATCCATGTTTCTGTGTTTCTATTTTCAGGAGTTAACAAGAAGAATAAACACATTGTTGTATACCCTGACATTCCTTCTGCTATGAGACCTGTACCCCATGGTCCTGGAATTCCAATACCCGACCCACCTCAAACCCTGGACTTCGATGATTCTGATGATGAATCAATGACCAATGCCAATGACAAGTCCCAGTCGTATATACCTCAAAATACCGCTTCAAATGAGCCGAGGCCTCTCAACCAGGCCAAACTTAATGATCTTACCAGGGATTTAAGACTTTCCAAATTAGCTGCCGAGATCTTGGGCTCACGACTTCGAGAGGACAACTTGCTGGCTCCGGGAACAACATTCTCCTGGTATAGGAAACGAGAGGAAGAATTCCGCAAGTTTTTTGCAGTGCACGAAAATACCTCTTCCTTAGTGTACTGCTGCAATGTTGAGGGGCTAATCGAATCCTTGGGCCTGCCATATATAGACTCGTCTAAACGAAGTTTGAAAGCAGTACTTCTCAACATTGGGAATAGGGTTGCATCAGTCCCTGTAGCACATTCCGTACAACTTACTGAGAGCTACGATAACATGAAAATTTTACTGGATGCTCTCGTATACGACCAACATAACTGGAGGATCTGTGGAGATTTGAAGGTAATACTAATATCATAAGTAAACTATTGCTATTGACTATGTTGTTTTTCCAAAGGTTATTTGAGAGCGTATAAGAACACTTAACTTCCCCACAGAAGTGATACAGTCCAATGCATAGATTTTTTTTATCTGATAGAACAAATTCTCTAAATTCTTTAAATATTTTCATTTTTTTTCAGATTGTGGCATTTGTATTGGGAATGCAAGGGGGATACACGAAATACCCATGTTTCCTCTGCAAATGGGATAGCCGAGCGGATGAGAAGCACTATGCACAGCGTGAATGGGCATCCAGAGAGAATTTGGACCTGGGTCGCATAATGTCGTTTCAGTGCCCCTTGTACCACCAACAAAAATTTTGCTCCCACCACTTCATATTAAGCTGGGCTTGATGAAAAATTTCATCAAATCAATGAATGAGGAGGGTTCAGCATTCCGATATCTCGAGAGTAAATTTCCTCATATATCTGATGCTAAACTAAATGCTGGGGTTTTTGATGGTCCTCAAATTCGAACTTTGAACAAGGATACTCAGTTCGAAAACGCAATGACTCCAACTGGGAAGAATGCCTGGCAGGCATTCAAATCAGTTGTCACTGATTTTCTTGGCAAGCGTAGAAGTCCAGAATACGAGTCCGTTGTCGAAAACTTGATGGAAGCTTTCAAAGCTCATGGGTCGCGCATGTCCATAAAAATGCACTTTTTGTGGTCCCACTTCGACTATTTTCCTGAAAATTGCGGGCATTATAGTGAGGAACAGGGTGAACGATTTCACCAAGATATCAAAATAATGGAAGAGAGGTACCAGGGAAACTGGGATATCAATATGCTGGCGGACTATTGCTGGTGTTTGAAGCGAGACGTGCCCGAAGAAAAACACAGACGGAAAGCCAAAAAAACTTCATTCCTTCCTCAATAAACTTTTTTCCATATTCATTGTATGAATAAAAGTATTTATTCACACAATGTTTTCATTTTTCACGAGTGTTCTTATAATATTACTCGTATCTACAGTGTTTAAGCTAAGAAAATCAATAAATGTGGGGATAAAATTGGACTTATAATAAATGGCCAATAGAGGAAAAACCTCACCTGATTGAGGAAAACCAATGTCATTTTCGAATTCAGCATGGTCGAATTATATAATATGAGTTGAAAAAACCCTCACAGCAGACAAAAAAATTTCATATGCATACCAGTGTTATCAATTTAAAACTAAAGATAGAATCTCTGGATCCAGAGAATCAAAGTCATAATAGGCTACTATCCACAAATATGTTACACTCTATATCTATTTATAACAATGGCGACAGTGAAGGAGAAAGCAATGTGTGTGCTGTGGATGTGGGAAACCAAATCTCCAATTACTGTACAGAGACGTTTTCGGGAGGAATATCAGAAAACTCCACCAACAAAGCAATCACTCAAGCGATGGCTGAAACAATTTCAAGAAACTGGCAGTGTGCTACATCAGAAAGGAGCTGGTAGGCCTAGTGTGTCTGAAGATAAGATAGCAGGAATTCAGGAGGCGTTTATCCGAAGTCCTACAAAATCCATCCGCCGAGCAAGCCGAGAACTGCAAATACCGCGTTCAACAGTGCATAAAGTGGTTCACAAGAGGTTGAAACTTTATGCCTACAAATTGCAAACCTTGCAGAAACTTCTACCAAATGACAAACCCAAACGGGTACAGTTTGCTGTTGACATTCTTGACTGTATTGATGAAGATGAGCATTTTTTGAATAATGTCGTTTTCAGTGATGAAGCGACATTCCATCTGTCTGGTAAAGTCAACAGACACAATTGTCGTATATGGTGGTGTGCTCTCTCCCATAACCGTGTGATTGGACCATTTTTCTTCCATGAGAACTCTGTGAAGGCTACAAATTACCTAGATATGCTTGAATGGTATGCTGCACCTCAGCTTGAGGATATGCAGCCCCGTGTGTTCTTTCAGCAAGATGGGGCACCGCCATACTGGGGATTAGAAGTGCGGAGGTTCCTCAATGAAAAGTTCCCCTCTCGTTGGATCGGGCGAGATGGCCCTATTCCATGGCCTCCTCGTTCCCCAAATATCACGCCTCTGGATTTCTTTTTATGGGGCTACACAAAGGACAGAGTGTATGCAAAGAAAGTTAATAACATCACAGAATTAAGACACCGGATTGAAGAGACATTAGCTTCCATCACGCAAGACATGCTTCTTAATGTTTGGAACGAAATCATCTATCGCCTTGATGTTCTGCGTGCTACCAATGGAGCTCACGTGGAGTTTTACTTGAGTTGTGTTATTAATTGCCGCAAACCATTTTAAGATAGCTCCTATAATAACGAATTTATTAAGGCTTATAATGGGGTGAATAATTTATGGATCTGATGGTTGGTCAAGAAGATGGATTGCTAAGGTCAATCTCTACCATGGAATGAGGTTTTCTTTTAGAAAGTTTGTGTAAGACTGGGCATTCATTTTTACACCATCAGGCACTCTGTATGGGACAGCTACTTCATTGTCCATCAATCCTGCCCAAAACATGACACTACCTCCACCTTGTTGGCGTCTTAATCTCGATGGTAGAAATTGGCTCTCAGCAATCCATCTTCTTCACCAAACATCAAGTCCCTCAAGGGTTGCTTTTCATTCATCGGTGAACAATACAGTATTAAAATCTGTTTTCACGTACTGACGCGCCCATTCAACACGCTGCTTCTTGTACCTAGGTGTTAATGGTGACTGAATCGTAGGTTTACACGTCTTGCCAATTGTTTGGAGGATTCCACATCGAGATGTTCTTGGTACATTATGTATGCCAGCCTGCTCAAAAACCTCTTTACTTGAGGACAATTGATGCTTTGCAATTTGCGCTTGATTACAGATATCTGCCGCCTTGTCACTTTTCTTATAGCTCCTTTATCACTTCGCTGCCTCAGTTTGGTACCCTCCGCTATAAACTTGTTTACAGTTCGATAAGCTCTGCCAAACTGCTTCGCAATTTCAATATATTTTATATTTTCAGCGAGTAACTTGACTATTTATCTTTTCTCAGTTAATGTTATAATGTTATAATGTTTCAGACCAACAAAGACCCTAGGATCCACTCATGGCAGGTCTACCTAACTGTGTTCGTAATTGTGTATTGTGTATGTCCTCCATGGTGGCGGAGGGGACCTACAATTTTACGTGGGTTCCGAACCACAAGAACAAGAAATTTATGTAAAAACTGCCTGTACATTGGCAACGACCAATTTTTACCAAACTAAATAATTATAAATTTAAAACTTATTAATTATCGATTTAAAACTAAAGATAGAATCTCTGGATCCAGAGGATCAAGTCATAATAGATTACTATCCACAAATATGTTACACTCTATATCTATTTATAACCGACATGCAAATATATCAGATCCAAAGAATCCAGTCAATTTCATTACGGTATCCATCAATACTAGTACCCTGCCAACCAAAAATAAGTCACGGTCCATATCGATTGCGGACCAAGTCAAAATTTACAACCATATACATTACAATATATATACTTAGGAGGAAAAGTGTAGGTGTGGCTGTAAAGACTGTACAGTAATGTAGAAATGTGTGTGCACCTATTTTGGGTCTCCCATTTCAAGATGTTTGTGGGGCAAGTGAAGATCATGAGTTTTTCAATACCTCACAGTACTATGGGGGGCACCGCTCAGCAGAGGAATCTCTTTAAATGGGGTGTGTAAGGACAGAGAGTATCCCCTAACCCAAGATGCTGCCTCCCTATATCCCACAACACTTGTGTTGAGCTGTGGGATCTATCACCACAAAGCCTTAATTTTACTACCTTAAACTATACACAATCTATCAACATATGCGTCTAATCGATTTTTAAACATGTTTATAGACGTGCTACTAATTACTTCTACCGGCAAACTATTCCAGCTATTTACTATTCTATGTAAAAAGTTTTTCGCAACTGCTGTCTCGAACCTTCTACTTGTCAACTTACACCCGTTATTTCTAGTCCTATTATATTGAGATATTTCGAGAAAGCTATCTCTATCTACGTTATCGAACCCATTCATAATTTTGAAAACCTGGATTAGATCACCCCTTAGCCTCCTGGTCTCGAGTGTAGTCAATTTTAATTCCTTAAGTCTATCCTCGTCCGACTTTGACCTAAGCGACGGAATCATCTTAGTTGCTCGTGTTTGAACTCTTTCGATTTTCTCTATATCTTTGCGCATATGTGGATTCCAAAATTGGACCGCGTACTCCAAATGGGGTCTAACTAATGATTTATAAAGAGGAACTATAATATCGCGCGATTTGTACTCAAAATTTCGAGCTATAAAACCTAACACTTTGTTCGCCTTATTGACCGCTGCTGTACTTTGTTTCGCTACTTTTATATCACCAGTGACTATAACTCCTAAATCTTTTTCCTGCTCTACGCTTGTTAAATCTTTCCCTGACATACTATACACAAAATTACCGTTACGCGAACCTATATGCAATTTTGCACTTATCAACGTTAAATCTCATTTGCCATGTGACTGACCAATCAACGATTTTATTCAGATCTTCCTGGATTTTACCTCTATCTTCGTCGTTAATAGCCCTACCACCCAGCTTCGTGTCGTCCGCAAACTTTGAAACTGTACTGACTAGGGCCTAGGCCGACATCTAAATCGTTAATATATATAAGAAAAAGCAAGGGGCCCAATACAGAACCCTGAGGAACGCCACTCGCTACATTAGCCCAACACGACTCCGCTCCATCAACGACCACCCTCTGTTTACTATCTCGCAACCACTGTTCTAGCCAATTTATTACTACACCCCTGATTCCATGAGCCTTAGTTTTTTCAATGAGTCTTTTGTGCGGCACGGTGTCAAACGCTTTTTGAAAATCTAAATACATTACATCAACCGCCCGATGTCTATCGTAAACGTCAACCACGCTTTGGAAAAATTCTAAAAGATTAGTTAAGCAAGATTTGTTTCGCCTAAAACCGTGCTGCGTATTTCTAACTAATTTATGCAATTCTAAGTGTTCGACTATACGATCCCTAATTATTGGTTCCAGTAGCTTACCTACAACAGACGTTAAACTGATTGGCCTATAATTTCCCGCCGCACCTTTATCGCCTTTCTTAAAGATAGGTGTTACGTTTGCTAACTTGAAATTATCTGGTACGCACCCCTCAGAAATAGACGCATTAAAAATCCTTCTTCTTACCCATTTTCACCATTTAGATCCGTAAATAGAACACTTTCTTAATAATTCGGAACACAATATTTTACATATTTTTCAATAAAATGAGATAATTATTTTAATTATCAAAATATTTTATCGAAATGAAGACCATCAATGCTGCTATATATAGTGATTATTTGCTACAAATTTCATTGAAATCGGGGGAAACTTGAAAACATTGGAGAAAATGTAATCTGCTTAATAAGTGCGAACGCAGTGTAGTTATGGACCACCCTAAATTATATATACACTGTACATTAGTCTATAGTGACTGTATACTGAAGGAAACACCAATTTCTTTACATGATTACTGTAAATGCAAAATGTGTATATTTTTGTCAATATGATGTGTGTGGTAACAAAAAAGGTCACCAAATATGAGTTTAGTTTTTTAAAATCGTTTTAATTTGTTTTTAGTATAACCTATAATAGCATACGATGAATTCATGATTAATTATGATATGAAAATAGAGGACTTGAGATTTTTGTTAACTTATATTTTTAAAAAAATAACCCCGACATCATCTCCCCTTTCACCGGCTTGTTACAAAAACAAGAATTGCTTTCTTAATAAAAATTTTACAAAGACGTTGTAACATTAAATAAATTTGTATTGACTTCTTGTCAAAAACACTTAAGTGAAAATATATATATATATAGATGCCTGCTTCAGTATTATATATATATATATATATATATATATATATATATATATATATATATGTTACGGTTTTTTGGCGAAATTGGTCTTTTTGCAAATTCTCCGGTCAGTTTGCAAAGAAACCAAAACAATAGTAATTTTACAAAATGACCTTAAATGTTTGATCATTTTGCAAAAACACAAAAATCGGTCAATTTGCAAAATCACCAATAATCTTGTCGGTGTATTTGCAAAATTTCTTGTTCTAATACTGTAGAACCTTCTAGCTCCTAACCTAACTTAACCTAAACTACCAACAGTGTCATTGTGGTTAGGAGCTAGAAGGTTCTACAGTATTAGAACAAGAGATTTTGCAAATACACCGACAAGATTATTGGTGATTTTGCAAGTTGACCGATTTTTGTGTTTTTTGCAAATTGACTGATTTTTGTGTGTTTTTGCAAAATGATCAAACATTTAAGATCATTTTGTAAAATTATTATTGTTTTGGTTTCTTTGCAAACTGACCGGAGAATTTGCAAAAAGACCGATTTTGCCAAAAAAAAACGTAACATATAATTATATAGTATATATATATATATATATATATATATATATATATATATATATATATATATATATATATATATATATATACAGGGCGTCCCAAAAAAATGTATACATACTTTAAATACTTATAAAGGCAGTGTTTATTAAAATACATTTCATTTTCAAAATGTAATAGAATCTACAGACATTATTTAATTGTTTTGTCAACGCCTGTTTTCAAACTGACGTCCGTTCTGGTCCAGGCACTGCTGATAACGCGAAGCAATGGAATCGCAAACATCACGAAACATTTCGTTTGGTATTTGTGTGCATTCTCGTTAAATGGCTGCTCTCAATTCAGCGACTGTTGCAGGTTTTATAGCGTAGACTTTGTCTTTTAAGTATCCCCATAAAAAAAGTCTAGTGGTGTGAGGTCTGGTGAACGCGGAGGGTATTCTACGAAACCCCTTCGTCCAATCCACATCCACATCGTGCCAAGTACCACTCGCAATACTCCACTCTTCGGTCCGGATCATCTTCATTAATAGCATGGACTAATCTTGGAATGTAACTTTTCCATTGACAGCGCTTCAAAATGCGTTGGACAGACGATTCTAAAATTCCTACCTCACGACTCGCTTGCCGCACAGATTTTCTTGGACTTTGGTGATACGTTTCCAGTACTCTTTCTTGCTTTGTGGGGCTTGTCGATGTCCGTGGTCTTCCGGAACGCTTCTTGTGGACATTCTGAACAGTTCCATCGGCTTCAAACTTATCTCTACTGTAATTCGAGTGATGGTAAGTCGCGTTGGTGGATCTGTTTGAAACTCCCTCCTAAACTGTCTTTGCACTTCAACTGCGTTTTCACACTTCCAGTAGCATTTTAGAATGAATTTCCTTTGTTCAAAGCTTAGTCTGACTGCCATTATTAATTCTAATGGGTTTAACTTGGAAAGAAAGAAACATCAATTGAGCTATCAGCTGTTAAAGTGTGTATACATTTTTTTGGACGCCCTGTATATATATATATATATTATATACAGGGGTTGGACAAAATAATATGAACACCTTGATAAATGGCGGTTTTTATTATTAATATGGAGTTGGTCCTCCTTTAGCGGCAATAACAGCTGCAATGCGTCGGGGAATTGATTCATACAGCTTTTGGACAGTGGCTAGAGGAATCCTGAGCCATTCTTCGAGCAAACCCTGCTCCAGTTCCTCCAAAGACGCCGGCGGTGGGAATCGGCTTCTGACCTGCTGCTCCAACTGACACCACAGATGCTCGATAATGTTAAGATCCGGGGATTGTTGAGGCCAATCCAAGCGTTCTACTTCACTAACATGCTCTTCAAACCAGTTTTTAACGACCAGCGGTGTGGATTGGTGCATTATCATCCTGGAAGACGGCGCCGCCATTAGGAAACAGCGTTTGGACATGGGATGGACCTGGTCAGCCAATATTGACAGATATACCTGGGCGTTAACCCTACCATGCAGTACTACAGCTGGGCCAAGAGTATTCCACGATATTGCTGCCCAAACCATCACAGATCCGCCTCCATGCTTAACGGTTGGGGTCAGGCAGTCGGGGTCATAAACATCTTTAGGCTGTCTCCAGACGTAAACTCGACCGGAACATGGAAATAGCGTAAAGGAGGATTCGTCGGAGTAGACTACATTCTTCCACCGGTCCATTGACCAATTCTTATGGTCATTACACCATTTTCTGCCCGCTCAATGTTGATGTGCGAAAGGAAGGGTTTGGCAATTGCAGCCCTCCCATGGTATCCAGCTCCATGGAGCTCGCGACGTACAGTTCTGGTCGATACCGGGCTTGCAAGATGCTGGTTAAGCTCTGCAGTCACTTTTGGAGCTGTGGTCTTATGGTTCTTTGTCACAATGCGCTTTAGCACCCGGCGGTCTCGATCACACAGCTTCTTCTTGCGTCCACTATTGCATTTGTCGGTGCTTGTCTTTCCATGGTTTTGGTATGCAGACATGACCATAGAGACAGTTCCTCTGGATACATTGAACATCTGAGCGGTTTTCGTCACCGATGCACCAGCCATCCGCGCTCCGACAATTTGCCCTCTTTGGAAGTCTGACAGGTCTTTCATAACTGCTAATTCATAATTCACTCAGATCTGTAAAAACAACGTGAGGTTATAACATGACGTATACACTCTCTGTTACGCATTTAAATAGGTTTGCCAGTCATTTGACCGTTTACTTTGTGTCTGAGCAGTCCGTAAAGATAACCGGTGAAATCGGCGGGTGTTCATATTATTTTGTCTAACCCCTGCATTATATATATATATATATATATATATACAGGGTGTCCCATAAGTCCGGCATCATAGAAGAAATTCATATTTTTCTATTTCTACAAACCATAATTCACATTTTTCTCTTTCTACAGGCCATAATGTCTGTGAGCAAGGAAGAACGAATCCAGATAATTCTACTCATAGGAAATCGGAGTCAAAGAGAGGCCGCTGCTGAATTTAACAGACTGCATCTAGACCGCGATCCAATAACACAGAGTTGTGTTAGCAGACTTGTTGCAAAGTTTAAGGAAACAGGATCCATAGAAGATAAACCACGCAGTGGACCTTCAAGGAGGTCCACTGACGATGATACAGCGACTGCTATCCTGGCTCATTTTAACAGAAGTCCCAATAAGTCTTTTCGGCGATTGTCCGCCGAGACAGGAGTGTCGAAAAGTAACATCCATCGCATTCTTCAGGCTCACAAATGGCATCCATATAAACTTCAGATCCTGCAGAAATTAAGCGAAGATGATCCCGACCGGCGGATGGAATTTTGTGAATGGGCTACGGAACAATATGCTCGGGATGCCAATTTCCCGTCCACCATTCTGTTCAGTGACGAGGCTGTTTTTTATGGAAATGGTGAGGTAAATCGACAGAACACCCGCTACTGGTCTCAAAACAACCCTCACTGGTATACCTCTTCAAAGGAACATGGTGCATCTCGGGTGATGGTATGGTGTGGCATTTGGAAGGATCGCATCATAGGCCCCCTCTTTTTCGATGAACATGTCACTGGAGGCACCTACCTACGTATGCTCAAGGAAGAAGCATTTCCCAGTGTCTTGAACGAAGAAGGAAATTTCCCAACATGGTTCCAGCAAGACGATGCTCCTGCACATTACAGCACCCAAGTAAGGGAATACCTGTACGAACAATTCCCTGGTCATTGGATAGGACGTCGAGGGCCTGTGGAATGGCCAGCTAGAAGCCCGGATCTCACGCCACTAGATTTTTATCTGTGGGGACACTTGAAAGCGCTGGTATACGCAGAGAAAATTAGGAGTGTTGAACATTTTCGGCAGCGCATTATTGGGGCATGTAACACCATTACTCCTGACATCATTCACCGTGTGCTTGCTGACTGGGTATCACGTCTGAATTTGTGTATTGAAAACAATGGTGGACATATTGAGCACGTTCTCTAAATAAAAGCTTTTGTTTTGCTTTTTTTATTATTTTTCCTATGATGCCGGACTTATGGGACACCCTGTATATATATATATATATATATATACTGTATATATATATATATATATATATATATATATATATATATATATATATATATTTCAAAGGTTCCCTGCGATGATTCCTCATTTCACGAAGGTCAAGCTTGTCGCCCCTCCTCTCGAGTTGGCCACTGTTGTTTGGGGAGTTACAGGGTTCAGAGTAAGAGTAGGGACTAGTTTCTCCATTATTTTCCAAGTGTAAATAATGGTGTATCTCTCTCTCTTCTCCTCTCCAGAAGGAGGCTTAGTTCGCGTAACCTTTCCCAGTAATTTAGTTCTTTACACCCCTTGATCTTGGCTGTGAAGCTTCTCTGAATCCCTTCTAGCTGTCTAATGTCTTCTTTTCCATATGGGGATGTTAGGACCGAGCAGTATTCAAATTTGGGTATGATCATTGTTTTCAGAAGAGGAATCATTATATTCCTATCCCTTCGTTTAAAGGTTCTCAGTATCTGCCCAGTTATTCTCTTTGCTTTGTTTACTGCTATCTTATTTTGTGTTTCAAATTTCGCATCATCAGTCATTACAACCGCTGGATCACCTGAAGATCAGGGCCCCCAGCCTTCTCTAGTCAGCCTTATGAGGCTAACTAACGAAAATATCACGACCTAACCTAACCAATCGTTAGGTCAACTGTACGCCCTTGACGATTGGTTAGGTTAGGTCGTGATATTTTCGTTACTTAGCCTTATAAAGCTAACTAAAGAAGGCTGGGGACCCTGATCTTCAGGTGATCCCAACCCCTAAATCTTTTGCTCTAGAATTTCTCTGAATTACGTGTCCATTTGGGGTATAATAAATATTCCATGAATTTTAGGTCTTCTCTTTTTCCGTACCTTAACAGCTGAAATTTCTCAGTGTTAAACTTCATATTGTTGTGTTCCGTCCACTTGTAGATTCTGTTCATGTCGGTTTGTATATATATTTGTGTACATATATATATATATATATATATATATATATATATATATATCAGGTCGGCAAAAAAAAAGGGACACCTTTTAAATCCTTCGTATCTCGGCAAATACGGTACATAGAACCATGAAATTTTAATAGGTTAGTACTAGGTAATTTTATGGTTTGTATGCCATCTTTTAGCATTTTAGCTGAGAAATTGGATTCATGGCGAATATTCCAGAAAAATCTTGCTAATCATAGGTTCAAGTTGATAATTAAAGCGATTTTAATTAACGTAAGCCAAGTATAGGAGGTTTGGACAAGCTTCTCAAGAAAATCGATAAAACAGGTGATATCAAAAGAATACCAGGTAGCGGTATTAAATTTGGCCACCAAACAGTCCTGATTTAAATCCTCTCGATTACGGCCTTTGGGAAAATTTGTCATAGAGAATTTATCGGGTCAAAGTAAGAAATGTCGCTCATTTACGACAGCTTCTTGTGGAAAAATGGTATGAGCTACCAGAAGAATAAATCAATAAAGCCATAGATGAGTTCCGTCCTAGACTGAAAAAGGTTGTAGAAGTTCGTGGTAAACATATCAAGCAGTTTTTTTAACATCAAGGTAGCATCATATGCGAGTACTTTGTAACTTTTTACCTGCACATTATAATGCAGTAGTAGTGTAAATGGATAATTTCCAGTGGCATAAAGAAATGTTCAATAAATCCGTAATTTTCATTAGTTTTCTTTGAAATCCGCTCACCGTATAGAAAATTTACTTACAGTAGTTGTGGGGTGTGAAAAAAATATTGAAATCTGACCATAACTTTGGATTTTACAGCCCAAGTTCGAGGTCTCCCTTTTTTTTGCGAACCCTATATATATATATATATATATATATTAAAAGCCAGAACAACGTAATTTCCTATTTCCAGAAGACTAATTTACTATTTTATGGCTTATTAAAATCCGAGTGAGAAGCGAGGTTGTTTACGATCATTTCCCTTGAGACGTATATTCTTATAACATTATTAGTCGATTCTATAATTTGTACATGATTAAATTTTGATGTTCACGAGTTATCAATGTATGTTTTACGTTTCAGAGTGTCTCGTGGCTCGATCGGTTAGGGCGCCGTCTGGCAGTGCTAAGACTTTCCTTAGTCGTGGGTTCGAACCCCAGTGTTGCTTAGAAGTGGGTGGTTGTCTTTTCTGTTTTCTACGTCACAACGAAGTTGCTGCGGGCCCACCATTTTCCCTCTATTTAATTGATTCCGGCTAAGGTATCACACGCTCGGGTACGTACCACTCATTTCCTTGGGGGTTATGGGACATGATGTTACCTTTACTTTATATTTCATGCTTTATATACTTTTATACAGACATCCATTATTTCGGACCGATTTTACCCATATGACGGGTTTATCTCGCTCAGGATTTCCTCAAATGCAAATATAAACGATTGCTTATATAAAACCATAACTAAATTAAGGCCTCAAACGATTATTTTTATGAGAGACAGTAACGAGTCCGAATGTTAATTAATTAGTGCAAAGCATCTTACATGCCTTTCACTAAACATTTCTGGAACGTAAATTGAAACCTTCAGAATATTTAATACTTTGCTCAGATTATACAGACAGAAATTATGATGTACTGCTGTAAATGTAGCTATATATTTTTGTTAGAAAACTGCAACGATGTGAGTGTGTATATATATATATATATATATATATATATATTTTAGATAAGTTTTAATAAATATAAGAATAATGATATAAAGTCACGTACAGTTTCGGAAAAAGTTTTTTGAGAAAAACAGAATATTACTAATTAGTAATTTTTTTTGGTTTTTTAGAAATTTTGTTTCTAGGAGAACTTTTTCCGAAATTGTATGCATGCAGAAAATATATATACATTTTACCAAATAATTTCATACAAAAATTTGAACGCTAAAATTTTCACATATTGAAGGAGAAATTAACTTGATTGAAACTTTCGAAGAAAACACATCCCCAGTTATCATCAGTAATCAAGGGACAGATGGACAACACAACGAGGTTATACAGGGTCCGCCAAAGGTCACTGATATATTTCATGTGTTTTCCAGGTTCATGTTTTAACTGTTTTGATTTTTCACGTGATTTTAGCTGACAATTTGGAGTTTTATGCAGTGACATTTTTAGAATTGTAGTGTGTCACAACACGAGTGACATTATTCTTGGAGACAAAGTCTTACACGAGCTGAAGGGATCATCACCGCCTTTTTAACGCTCGTACAACGTCAGTACGAAACTGTACCTTGAATCTTGTTGAAAATTTTCAAACTGGCTGTAGTTTTTCTGACAAGCATTTTTAGCTCATTGTTTAGAACTTTACGAAATCATGTTTCACTAACGTGCAACTCTTTCCTCTGGCGGGCATCTGACTTTGGGACTGTGCCTGACAGACTGCGAAACTCGTTTGATGTTTTCAAGCATTCTTTTATACGATTCTGGATTCTCGTGAATGAGGTTTGTCATGGATGACTGCGGCTTTGAAAATTTTCAACATTAAAATGGCGGCGATAATCCCCCTGAGTTTTTTGTTACAGACTGTCTCAAAGAATAACTTGTATTTTGTTGCTCTGTTGTCAATATATTTGTGCTAGAAGTCTAAAAGTGTTACTGTATAAAGTTCCGAATTATCAGCTGCGGTGATCTGAAAGAGAAGTAAAAAAGTTAAAAAGTCAACCTGGAAAACATATGTGAAATGATAGACCGTGTATATTATTCTGCTTTAAAGTTCTGATAAGGGAGAATCTTTGTCGCAAAAATTTACCTTAGAATTTAACTATTATTAAACAATATATACCGTATTGTACGCAACGTAATATTTATATCAGATCTGCTCTCAATTTTAATGAAAAAAAAATGTATTAAAAAAAGTTCACTTCTACATTTTAAAATATTTAAATGCAAGATCAGGGGAGACAATAGAACATTGAGAGTTTTCTAACAAAAAGCTAACATACATGTATATTTTGATGTATAAAAAAAGAATAAAAATTTAAATGTGTATTTATTTTGTCAATAAACATCATACATCGGGTGATTTTTTAAACATATGACATTTTAAAAGGTTTGCATTATTGTATTAAGTGAAATGAAAGCATAACATTTTTACTGTACCTTCTCTACACATGGAAAATTAGCCCTCAAGTGCAAAACATGGTCTATGTGATGTCCTCTCAGCTCAGTAACTCTTTGCACAAGAACAACAAAATTTTGTAGTACTCTGGGCAGTGTATCTGTTGAAATCTGAGAAATTTCTCGTTCAATTGATACTTTCAGTTCTTCTTTTGTGTGTGAATTCTACTTTTTTATGCAGGAAGGAGGGGCCAAGGGGATAAATCGCCATCGATAGAGTTAGAAGAGGACCAAAATCAAGGCCCAAGGTTTTTGGAATACCTGGACACCCTGCGTTTGAAATATTGGAGGTTAGACACAGAAAGTTGGATAGAAAAGGAATGGTACTGCGTGCTCTCCTCAAGGGAGGAGGCATGCAATTAAAGAGCTCAGAAGAGCAGTGTCTGTTACAATAGCGATAGTAGAGAGAGAGGCAACATTGCGGCAAAGAGAGAAGGACAGAAGACAGTCAGTAAGAGGCGGGGAAATAATGAGACGAAGAGCCTTTGATTCCACCTTGTCAAGTAGAGGTGTGTGGGTTGAGCCATCCCACACATGAGAAGCGTACTCTATACAGGGACGGACAAGACCTCTGTAGAAAGACAGCAACTGAGTGGGGGTAAAGAAATTGCGGAGGTGGTACAGCACACCTAGCATCTTAGAAGCTGTTTCAGAGAGTATATGTGATCTTTTCAGGAAAGATCACGAGAAAAAGAAACGCCAACAATGTTAAAAGAAGAGGAAGGATTGAGTTGCGTATTGTTGAAGGTAAGGGGATAGTCGTGTGGAAGATTGTGACGAGTAGACAGATGAAGGAACCGAGTTTTTGAAGAATTGAAAGCCACAAGTCTTCCTCTGCTCCAGTCGGGGATAGTAGAAAGATCAGAGGTCAGGTGCATCATAGCTGTCCTACGCGAATCATTGAGTGACTGTTGAGAGGGACAGGGGTTTAGATCCAGTGATGTTGGTGGCCATGGTATTCCTTTATCATAAACCGCAAGAAATCTGTTGGACACGCCTCTTCCGTCGAAAGTATCGTGTAAGTATCGTGAACTGGGAGGACATCACATGTAGCATATTTTGTACTAGGAGATTAATTCCCCAAATGTAGAGAAAGTACAGTAAAAATTTCATGATTCTATTTCAGTTAATAAAAAAATACAAGATTTTAAAGTGTCAGATGTTTAAGAAAATCACCCGATATACTATATACCTTATGAACCTTATGTTGTTTCGTGCGTTGGTCTCTCTTTACACAGCGGTCAAGCTAGTGGCCCCGCCTCTAGGTCTGGCTTGGTGGAGGAGCGAGTTGCTTTCTTGCGCTCTCCACCGTACATAGCCAGGCACGCCCGGCTCATCTGGTACCGTCTTGAGCCAAGCATCCAGTCTTCTCTTGAAGACTTCAGCTTTGACCCCCGTTACGTTTCTGAGGTCCTTTGGAAGCTGGTTGAAAAGTCTTGGCCTCCTGACAACCAAGCTATTTTCCTTCAGAGTTGAGGAGGTCCCTTGTCGGGCCTTTAATTTGGGAACACTACACATTCTGCCTTTCCTATTTTCCAGTGTTGTTTGAATGGTAATTGGGTTTAGTTTTAGGTTTGGTACCAGTTTTTTTATCATTTTCCATATGTAGATTATGGTGTACCTCTCTCTTCTTCTTTTCAGGGAGTTCAGATTTAGTTTACGTAGTCTTTCCCAGTAGTTGAGTTCTTTGCTATAATCAGTGTTTTTAGCAGGGGAATCATTACCGTCCTGTCCCTTCTCTTGAACGTTCTCAGTACCTGTACGGCGACTCTCTTTGCTTTATTTATGGCTATCTGATTTTGTGTTTCGAATTTCGCATCATCTGTCATTATTACTGTATCCTGAGATCGATCGCTTTCGTGCTTCTCTGAATTTCCTGTCTATCTGGAGCATAATATGCAGTCTGTTTAAGTTCTTCTTTTCTACCATATCTCAGGGGCTGAAATTTCTCGGTGTTAAATGACATGTTGTTGTCCTCTGACCATTTGTATATTTAGTTCGTGTCCCTCTGCAAAGCCTCCACGTCATGTACATCGCTGATTTTTCTGCTGATCTTTGTATCGTCTGCAAAGGACGTTACGATACTGTTGCTGTTTACTCCGCTGTCTATGTCTCTTAGCATGATAATAATAATCGTATATTGTGTGTGCGTGTGTGCGTGCGTGCGTGTGTGTGTGTGTGTGTGTGTGTTTTGTGTGTGTGAATAGCGAATAAATTTATGATATCTACAAATATGCTATACTACAGTAGTTTCGGAGCCCTGCTTCGATAAGCTATTTTCACCCTCTATAAAAAACGATGATCTAATCCAACATGATATGACAACTTCCCACGTAATGCTTCGAAAACTAGTAGAGATCAGTTTGCTGTTGAGCTGCTCCAGTAGCCTCTCTTGTCTCTACACCTAAATCTCATTGGACAACTTAAGATAGTTTTGTGTGGTGTGAGGAATCACGTGTCGAGCAAAGTCAGAGCTAGCAAAATTAATAGAGGAGTGGAACAAACTCGGAATTGCAGTGTGCAAATGGTTTCAGAAGTCATTAAAACCAAGAGAGGTTCAAAGTACTGTATAATGTATAGTTCAAAATCTCGTGTTATTGCATATGTGCAACTTAGGAGGGTGCCCAATACTTACGTTTTCCTCGCCTCTCCAAACAATTCAGCCAATTAAAAACAATATATATATATATATATATATATAAAACTTGAATACACTTTTCCATTTCTTTATTTAAAATTGTTTAAGGAAAAACGCAACAAACATGTCAAATTAATCAAGTTCTCAAATTTTACTTGTAATTTTATATTTTACAATTTAAAAAGGCTTGTTTAAGCTTCACTTTTTAAAATTTCCTTTGTACATTTTTAACATTTCAGAATTGCTGTTTTGTTTTCATTCCTACAATGGAAGCGGATTGAATTTGCAATTTGGTTTAGCACTAACAAAAAGAGAGAGATAATTTTCTTTGGCAACTGCATAGGGAATTGCGTCTCTCTCTCATCAACACCTTTAAGTGAGAGACTCTTGAATTCGCCGTAACAACAACGGGTGATCACCCACGAAACACTTTCATTCACCATTAACAGACAAGTACACGGGGATAGATACAGGAACCTTCCACTGATATTCCTTGCCGGAAAGAGATTTTCTCTACTCTCGTAGTGGCACAACACCGCGAAATATGAATGAGTCAAGATATCACCTGCTGCACAAACACATTTCATGGAGGGAGACCCAAGATGAAACTCGGCGACACTCGAAGAGTTGGCAGACATATACATGACATACATCCAATTACAGAACACACGTTTTGCAGAAACACTTTTTCATAACGAACAAAATAAAAACTTTAAAAAAAATGCAAAAATGCATGGCATGGATTAGGTGAGGTGGAGTTGCGTTCCTGCCATCACGATTTCTTTTTTCTCTCTTCTTTCTCTTGAGGCTGGATGCACGTTACGGGTGAGGACATAGTGTGGAAAATCTGATTTCTCTTCCTAATTCCTGTTTTTACCCCTTTCCTGTAGAAACATTTCATCACTTCTCTGGCGTGATGGCTTTGCGCGAACATGGGTGTAGCAGGGACGGATCTGCCCGTGTGTAGACGAGGAGAGTTTAACCTTTACCGCTCTGTTAATCCTTCTGGGCTAGCCTGAAGTGGGTCATGGGGTAAATAGACCCATGTGGTCATGGGGTCATGGGGTAAATAGACTCATGGGGTAAATAGACGCATGGGATAAATAGAGCTGAGAATATTTTGTATAAAATCAAAAGCATGTGTTTGAGGTTTTATTGACGATACCAAGTAGTTGATATAAGATCAACACAAATATTACACCGGTACACATTTGAAAACTTGTCGATCGATTTTTACAAACTAGTTGGTGATTCTATATAATTTGAGTGCGCTGATCTCAAAAATATAGTTAGTTTTTCCCTATCACGTATGGTTTTCTTACTACAGGGTGTGTCATAAATCCCCCATTTATCCCCAAATGTGAACCATCTTATCGAGACCAACATTGGATTGCACATGCTAAACCATAAATTTTGTTGTTATAGACTACAGTAACGCTTACATAATAATGTAGGGTAAATATATATAACAACCAGTCCCGTTCCCAGCAAAATACTCTCTCCCCTCCCATCAATGGGTAGTTAACATTTGGGGACAGATGAGGTATTACAACACCCCTTGTAGCACGAAATCTTTAGGTGATAGAGTAAAACCTAATTAAAGCAGAATTAAATAGCTCCTAGCTCTTGGACAAGCATATTGCTTGTTTATGAAAGAATAAAAAAATAACTGAAAGAAACAAAATATATTTACCTTCTTTACTTGCAAACTTTTCAGGACTTATTCCAAAGACTTAAGACTACGAAGGTAGATCTGACTAATGACGACTAAACCGGTGCTTCTTTGATGTTTTCTTATGCTGTGCGTTAGGCTGATATTGTTGCAGATACCAGCAGTAATCCGCCATCATATTTGTATGCCATCTTCCTTGATATCTTCTTTCCATGGTTTTGATGTCCTGGTGAAATCATTCCCCTTGCTCCTCACTGACATCTCTGAGATTTTCGGGAAAACGGTCAAGATGCGAAAATAAGAAGTGAACTTTCAGGCTCATGTTGCAGCCTAAGGCGCCAAACTTTTTAAGCATATTTTCCACCAGTCTTTCATTATTTTGGCTTTTGTAGTTTCCCAAGAAGTTTTCAACAACATCTTTGAAACCAAGCCATGCTTCTTTTTCTTTACTGGTCATTGTGTTCAGGAAATGATCGTCTGTCAATAACTTTCTAATCTGAGGACCTATAAAAACACCTTCCTTTATTTTCTCGTAGCTAATCTTTGGATATTTTTAACAAATGTACTTGAAACACTCACCTTCTCTATTCAATGCTTTGACATACTGCTTCATCAAGCCTAACTTAATGTGCAAGGGTGGTAGGAGGATTTTATTTGGTTCAACTAGATGTTCATCTAAAATGTTCTTTGATCCTGGGGTAAGATTCTCTCTAGGAGGCCAAGTTTTCCTCTTCTAGTGCTGGTCACGTGCTCGACTATCCCATTCGCAGATGAAACATGGCATCTTAGTGTATCCTGATTGCTGCCCAAGTAACATGCAAAGGACTTTGAGATCCCCACACAATATCCATCTGTGATTTTGATACTGAATTTTTTCCAGAAGCAGTTTCATGTTACCATAGGTCTCTTTTAAATGAGTAGAATGGGCCACTGGGATTGATGCATATTTGTTACCGTTGTGCAGTAACACTCCTTTTAGACTGGTTTTAGAGGAATCTATAAACAACCTCCAGTCACTGGTTTGGTATTCGATGCCTAGCTTGCACACTAATCCTGTGATGTCCTTGCAAAATACCAAGGGACCATCTTCTTCGAAAAAAGGCAAGAAGTCTTTCTCACGATTTCTGTACCAAGCGAAGTATGTGTCGGATGCCAATAAATTGTTCTCCTGCAATCTAGACCCCAAAAGTTCTGCAGAGTCCTTAAGCAGATTCAAATCCCTGTCTAAGTCATTTAGTTCGGCTTGGGTTAATGGTTTAGGAGGATCTCGGTCAGCTGTTGGTTGTTCATAAACATCATCATTGTCTGGATTTGGAGCTGAATCAGAATCTGAATTGTATTGATCCAGACTCTCTGGTTGGCGGGGAATAGGAACTTCTGGACCATGGGGTACCGGCCTTAATGCAGATGGAAGACTTGGGTATTGAAGGCTCTCTTTATTCTTTGCATTATAACCTTTAACATTGCAAGAACAGAAGTTGTTGTTGTTGTTTAGCCGATCAGCCTACCCTGATCGAGCAAGCCGGCGGCACGCAGGTAACCGATCGCCCTCTCCGGAGTGGACCAGAGGTTCAGCGCACTAGTGATGTTGTGTTGTGTTCGTTGTTGTGCTAGAGCGGTACAGTCTGTCATAATGTGTTCAATTGTTTGTGGTGTGTCCTGGCACAGGTGGCAGGTGTCGTCTATGGAGTTGTCTAGTCTGTGTTTATATGTCCGTAAGTTGGGGTGATGTCCACATCGGAATCGTGCTAAGTTAACTCGATCCGATCTGCTCAGGCTGATCTCTGACTTGTTAATGGGTGGCGGCTTCGCACCTAGGACCGCATTCGGACCGAGTTCTGTCAGTGCTTTGTGGGTTAGGTGTGTGTGTATGTGTTTTCTGTAATGTGTGATGTCTGTGGGGCGTGGTATGGAATGGAGTATTTGGTTATAATATCTCTCTGGTGTTACCTTAATGGTGCGAGGTGTTGGTGCATGATTGTACATGTAGTGGCAAGGGTGTTGTGGGTTAGTTGTCGCTGCTGCCATGAATTGTGTTCCCCTCATGTCTAAATGTTCCCTAACTTTCAGTATTTTTGTTTCAGTGTGCAGGTGTTCTATTGGTGTTGTTTGAGTGCATCCTGTAATGATACGAAGTGCGTTGTTTTGTATTGTCTGTAAGGTGTTTATGTGTGTGTTTGAGATAATGGGTGCCCAGCATGGGCTAGCATAGTCCATAACTGAGCGAATATATTGTTTGTATATGAGTGATGTTGTTTCCTGCTGGTGTCCAAAGTTTGTGCCTGTTAGTACCCTAAGCGTGTTAAGTCTTGACGTACATTTGTTTTTAATGTCCTGAATGTGGTTTGTAAAAGATAATGATGTGTTGTATGTGACCCCAAGTATTTTGGTCCTGTGAGTGTGTGGAATGTTGATGTTGTTTACTGTAAGCTGTGGAATTACCTGGTGTTCTTTTGTGTTGCTTGTAAGCAAGGTGATGGTTGATTTTGTGGGCGCTACTTTGAGTCTATTGTGTGTGAGCCAGTCTTGTATACTGTTTATGTATGTTTGTAGGTTATTTGTAGCGGTGTCGATGTTGTTGTGGGTGGATGTTAGAGTGATGTTATCTGCATATGATGATAAGGTAAGCTTGTTATCTATGAGTGTTGGAGTGTCATGCATGTATAAGTTGAACAGTGTTGGTGAGAGAACAGAGCCTTGAGGGACCCCGTTCGGAAAAAGCTTGTTTTTGGATGACTTGCCATTAAATGTGACATGTGAGTATCTTCCTGAAAGATAGTTGCTCAGCCACCTTTTGGTGTTATTGTGCATGTTTGTGTTAAGTATTTTGTTTATGAGAGGGAAGCGTGGGATAGCATCAAATGCTTTACTAATGTCTATTGTTGCTAATAGTGTACGTTGAGCTGGTCGTCTGGAGTTGATGCCATCCATGATGTGCTGCGTGAGGTTAGTGAATAATGTCGTGGTTGAGTGGTGAGGTCTGAATCCATGTTGATTAGGCGATAGTGGAATGTGTGGGTTGGTGATTTGTAAGATTAGTCTTTCTGTTACTTTGGAAGGTGTGCATAGTAAAGTAATGGGTCTATAGGAATCTGGTTCTGTTGGATTTTTGTTTGGTTTGAGTAGTGTAATAATTTTACCTTGTTTCCATATGTCAGGAATAATACTGTGTTGGTATGAATATGTGCTGATATTTGTGAGAGCTAGTATTCCTTGTGGGCCCAAGTGTTTAAGGTGTATGTTAGATATGTTGTCTGGTCCAGTAGCCTTCGAATTCTTAATGTTTTTGATGATCATGGTGGTCTGGTCTGTATTGAAGGGTGTAATGGTCGTGTCGAGTCTGTAGGTTTTCTTGTGTCTGGCTGTTTGTCTGTCTGCGTGTTTCTGGTTGTTGTCTCTGTTTAAGTGACTTATCTTTGCGTAGTGATTAACTAGAATGTTAGCTTGTTGTGTATATGTTGGGATATTATTTTGGCTGCGACAGATAGCCGCGTGTGATGTGTGAATGCCGCTGTTAGAGTGGGTAATGCTGTTTATAGTCTTGTATAGCCTGGATGTATCTGTGGAGTGGTTTAGTGTTGTTATGAATTCCCTGAATGTTTCTGTTTTTTTTTTTTAAGTTTGTTGTTTATTTCTGTGTTGAGCTGTTGTATCTGCTGTTTTATGGCTTCTGTGTGTGGTGTTTGTGTGTTATATTTGAGGTTGTTACGTTGCCTTATGAGGTGGGCTATTTCTCTAGTGTAATTTGGGTTGTATTTCCTAATGTTGCCCTTGGGTATGTATTTGTTTGCATTATTGATGATCTGATTAAATGTTTTGAGTGTTGTATTGATGTTTATGATGGGTGTGCTGTTTAATGTGGTGAATTGTTCCTCAGTCTGTATTTTGAACTGTTCCCAATCAGCTTTCTTGTAATTTCTGTAAGTGTGCCTAAGGCTGTTGGGGCAGAGTGTAGAATGTGTTGTAATGATGATGGGCAGGTGGTCTGATGACAGTTGTTTTTCTGTTCTCCATTGTGTATGTGTTGCTAGTGAGGGGGAACAGAACGTTATGTCTGGGGAGGAGTTTGAGTATCCTGCTTGATGTGGTATGTGTGTATGTTCTTCTGTATTGTTAAGAATGAAGAGGCTGTTTAGTTGTGTGGCTATGTTGGCGCCTCTGGTGTTGTTTTGGTTGTGCAGGTACCAACTAGTGTCTTTTGCGTTGAAGTCTCCTCCTTAGATGACATTAGTGAGGGAGGCCAGATTGTGTAACTGTGGATTGTAATTGGCTGGCACCTGAGGTGAACTATCTGGTGGGATGTAAATGTTGATTAGTGTGGTGTTGTGTTTTGCGCGTGTTCTAATGTTAACTGCCTGTATTTCTATCGTGTTATCTGCTTGGATTGTGTTTATAATGTTTTGGGTAGCATCAGTGTAGCTAATGCTTTTACGTATGTAAGTGATGAGTCCACCTCCGTGACCCCCAGTACGATCTTGACGGATCGCCGTGAAGTCAGGGATAGTGGGTGTTTTGTGTGTGCTTTTAGTTTTGTTTCTTGTATAAGTGCTATGTGAATGTTTTGTTTGTGTACAAATTCCCTAAGCTGCATGATTTTGTTTGTGAGGCCATCTACGTTGTACTGTAATATGTTAATATTATACTTCTGTATGTGTCTCATGGTGCTGTTGTGTCTATGTCTTTGTGTATGGTGACATGTGTAAGTTGTAGTGGGGCCTGGATTAGCCTTAATGTCGCCAGAGAGTAAGAGTAGTTCGGAGAGCACGCAATTGCTCCCTGTAATTGAAAAAATAGCACGCTGAGAATAGGTCTGGCCCCGGGAGCCGATCGGCACTCTGACCGTGCCACGCAACAGGCCGTCGACTGCCAGTCTGGCCAACCGTAGACAGCCCGCTGCACGGAGATTTGAGGAAGTTTGGCCACCAGCGCGTTGATGTTTTGGTTTGACGTCGCCTCTTCTTCGCGTTGACGTGTCCCGCGCTGGAGGATGCAGCCACTGTTAGAAGCTTCCTCGTCAGCTGCTAACACTTTTTTCACGTTGTTCTAGCTACCTGTTCAGAGGTTTTTTACAAACAAATCTCTGTTTTCTGCTCAAAACGGCTCTTTCTAATTTTAAATTTGATTAGTCAGGGAAGGAAGATGTTGACTTCTATTTTGCAGCAACAGTTGATGATATTTATGTTACTTTACTGATTAATGAAAATGATTAGGCTCTTGAAGTTATAAAAGATTTCTTTCGTAATCAAAAACAGAAGTAGCAGTCGTCGGTGTGGTTTCTAGGCTCGCGCCATACCATAGGGATCCCAAATGGCAAACTTTTCTTTTTACCTTTGCTCCAATTCCTTAGTGCCGCAACACACGTAAGACAAACCTTGTGTGGAGCCCAACTTTTGTCTTGATCTCCTAATTTAATTCCAAAATAAGCATGATAAGCTCTCTTAATGAAGGTCGTTACATTTGTCCTTTGTTTTACAACAACATACCGACCACAAATATAACAAAATATGTCTGGACTATGGGTACATCCTCTAGAAGCCATTATTAAAATTTTAAAGACGTAATGTTAGAATTATCTATCTGAAAAATATGAAAAAACGAAATTAATTAAAGATAAAAAAGGTAAAAAAATTACAAAACGCCCCAAAATTGTTTTGCTAATAACTTTAAAACTGTGGGTGATCGAAAAAAACTGTAGCATTTTTTAATTCAGCGCAGCGAACTGCTTCAGAATCATAACTCAAAATAAAGAAATCGATTTTCATGCAGACCGGTGTTATTAGTTAGTTTGTACAATGGTGCTGTTTTGTGGACGAGTTCTATGCGGCATAGCGTAATTGTAGAGCCAGCTTATATATTCTCCTCTCTTCTGTAAAATTTCCTTGGCTATTTTTCCAGGGTCAAGGTGTTTTCTTCCAGCTTTTTCCGTAGCCGCCTTTGGCGGCGAGGGAGCGGAGGGTGGGGAGAGAGCCTTATGCTTTTCTATCCAGTTTTCTACTACTGCTGCTGCTGCTAGAATAGTTAAAATATGACTTAGTTTAAACAGGAAACTCTCCAAGCGGACTGAAAGATCTTTGAAGCTACCTCTCGTCTCTCTTCGTCTCCCTCTCTCTCTCGTCCCTCTCGTCTCTCGTCTCTCTTGTCTCTTTCTCTCTCCGTTGGAGGGGCTCAGGCTCCTGCGGAAGTTGCCCACTCGTTGATGAGGGGGCTCTTCAACTCCGACAGCCCTGGCTGTTCGGGAAACGGGTCGTGCTACGTGGCGGTCACAATTGGGAAGGCTTCCTCCGTGCAGTGCTTTTTAATGCTAGGTCGATTAGGAATAAGTTTTACGAGCTACGGGCGCTTTTAGCATCAGAATACCAGGATATCGCTGTTATCACCGAGTCCTGGATTCATACTGATCGTAGGGACTACGTTGGGGAGTTCGAGATTCCCGGGTATAAAATGTTTCACAAGCACCGCACCCGTGGGGAGGGGAGAGGGGTACTAATATACGTCAGGGACACGTTGAGTCCGGTTGACTGCCAGTTCCGATCGGAACGGGAGATGCTTGGCGTCGATATGAACCTGAGAGGGACGAACTATAGGTTAATCTTGGTGTACAGACCTCCGCATCTCCACCTCGAGGAAGATACAGCCCTGTACACCGAACTCCGTAGCCTGCTAGGGGACAGGGTGTGTGTAGTTTTAGGAGACTTCAACAATCGCGGCATAAACTGGGAAGACAGGACTGCTGATGCCGAAGGGAGGAGGTTAGTTGACTTTGCTGATGAGAACTTCCTGACTAAGTGGGTCAATGGGCCTACACGAGGCGAAAGCGTTCTAGACTTAGTATTCACGACCGAGGACAATCTCGTCACTGGCCTCACCGTTGACGAATTGTTGGGCAGGAGTGATCACGGTCTGATTAGGTTCTGTGTGCGCGTCCCTCGGGTAAAGCGTAGTAACTCGAGAGGCAGTAAGCTCGATCTACGGCGGGCGGACTTTGTTGGCCTCTGGGATAGCATAGGTGAGATGGGGTTAGAGGTCGGCGGCGATGTTGAGGGAGTGTGGAGTGCATTCCGGGACAGTTTATGATGCTGCAGTCTGTTGCCATACCCTCAAAACCGGTCACCCCTGCTTCAACACAACCTAAGTGGTTCAGTCGGGACATCGCTTCGGCTATCCGAAATAGGAAAGCTGCGTATAGGAGGGCCGAAGGCCAATCATTCCCATGAGAACACTGAGGCCTATGTCCACCTGTGGAGGGAAGTGAAGGGGAAGGTGAGGGGGCCAAACGTAACGAAGAACTCCGGGTGGCAAGCCTCTGGGTGGTGGAACCCTAGGGAGTTCTTCAGTTATGTTAATAGTAGAAAGCCCCAGAGGCGCGCTGCGGGCCTCCAATGCCGACATCGTTAATGTGCTGAACGAGTACTTTGCGGGGGGTTTTCCACAAGGGAGGACACCAACGTCATCCCCGAGCCAGGAGTCAGGCACGAAGGTACTGGCCTCAATAGTGTTCGGTGTACCGCGACAGTCGTTGCCGATAGAATAGACAAACTGAGCGTGTTTAAGGCTCCTGGGCCAGACCAGTTCCTCCCCAGAGTCTTGTGGGAAGTGCGCTACCAGGTGGCTCCCCACCTGGCTACGGTCTTCAACAAATCGTTGGAGACGGGTCAGGTGCCTGGTGACTGGAGGGAAGCCAACGTGACCCCTATCTTTAAGAAAGGGGATCACGAAAGTCCAGGGAACTATCGTCCCATTAGTCTCACTTCGGTCGAAGGTAAATTATTAGAGGGGATAATAGCGGATAGGATCGTTGACCATTTGGATTCCTACAAGCTGCTTTGGGACTCCCAACATGGGATTAGGCGGCATAGATCGTGTCTTACCAACTTGCTCGATTTTTTCTACGTCATGTGGTGTGAGTACGATAAGAGTAGGGTGATTGATATACTTTATCTCAACTTTCAGAAAGCCCTTGATAAGGTACCTCACCTCCGGCTAATGGCCAAAGTCCGCGCGCTGGGTATCGGTGGGGAAGTAGGTAGCTGGATTGGAAACTGGCTGAAGAATAGGCGGCAGAGGGTTTTAATTAAAGGGGCTACCTCGGGTTGGGCCTCAGTCACTAGCGGGGTTCCTCAGGGTTCCAGTTTTCTACTACTGCTAGGTTAGTTGAAAGAAAAATAAACTTGTTTAATAACAGGAACCTCTCAGAGTGGACCGCAAGGTCTTTGAGGCTTCCTCTTGTCATTATAACTCCTTGTAACTCTCTCTCTCTCTCTCTCTCTCTCTCTCTCTCTCTCTCTGTATTATACATATATATATATATATATTAAAACTATTGACTTCTCCTTAGGGAAACGGAGCTTACAGATGAAAAGAAGAATCAACACAACGGCAAACATTTTCATTTATTTGTACATCAGACGTTTCGACAAATCTTTTGTCATCATCAGTGAGTTAAGTCTTAAAACCTTAAAACAAAATTGAAAAGTGAAAGTTACATCAATTCAATATTAAAACCATTAAAATTAAAACCTTAAAGCAAAATGAAAATTGCATCAATACAAAATTAAAATCATTTAAATTTCATCACTATAAAAACTAAAATTAAATTAAATTTCATCACTATAAAAACTAAAATTAAATTACCTCAATAGGTAAATACACAATGTTTACATCCACCTCCATACTTGGCAAAGTCTAAGGGAATACTGGATGGTCAGAGGATTAGAAAGGGTATATCTGTGAAAAACGGTTGGTTAGTTTAAAAGAGTTGTAATTTGTAGGATGAGCTATTATTATTAAGGGAGGGTTTGTTTCTATAGATGTACAAAGATTCTAAAATTCGGAGTTCTGTACGGTTATTGGATCTAGTTAAAATTTCAAACTGAGTTTTGTGAAGGGGATGGTCGTTTTCATTACTATGGTTTCTAATTGCGGATTGTGGAGGGCTACTGAGGGGACGGTTGGTACGGACTGACAAGCCCAAATGTTGAGAAAGGCGCACCTCCAGTTGGAGTTAAGTGCTGCCAATATACGCAGCCTTACAGCTGTCGCACGTGTATTTGTAAACAACATTGGGGCATACAGTTTTGGGGAATTCATCTTTGAACTTTAAAAAATTTGATAATTTAAGTGGGTTGACGAAGGCGAATCTAAAATTTATTTGGGGATAACTAGACTTGAGTAGTTTGGACAATTCACCTCGAATACGCAATGATAAATAACCATAAAAAGGTAATTTAATATATCTGGTTTCTTTTTGTACTGTAGTTATGGGGAGTTTAGTATCAAAAGTGTTATTTAAAAATTTCTTTAATTGGTTATCGAATAGATGAGAAGGGTAGTAATTGTTAATAAAGTACTGTTTTAAAAATTTAAATTCTTCGTTTACCGAAAAGTAATCCGAACAAATACGGTAACTTCTTGTTAATAATGTTACTATAGCACTAATCTTATATTTATAAAACATACAACTTAAATAATTGGTTCCCAAGCCAGTAAAAGTTTGTTTCCGAAATAGTGAAGTATGGAACTTATTATGGGCCCGTTTAACTAAAACATCCAGGAAAGGTAAACTATTATTTGTTTCGTTTTCACACGTGTACTTAATATTACTATGTCGTTTATTAAGATAATCAAGAAAAAGTTTTACGTGTGAAGGATGGTTAAATATTAAGAAAGTGTCATCCACGTATCTTCTGTAATATATGGGTTTAAAACTACTAGGACAATTTTCCAACCAAATTTCTTCGTAATGGCAAAGAAATGCATTTGCTAGTGTTGGGCTTAACGGGGAACCCATAGCTACCCCATCAATTTGGCTGTAAAGGTTGGTATTAAATAAGAAAAGATTATCAAAACACACTATTTCGAGAAGGTTTTTAAATTGAGTCTGAGTGAGGCCATTAATAAGAGTATTATCAGTAGTGAATAACTTATTTAGTATGATATTTAATGTTTCTTTTAACGGGACATTAGTAAACAATGACGAGACATCAAAACTGGCCATAGTAAGAGAATCGGTATGATTGATCTCTTTTATCTCTTTAGCAAAATCAAACGAGTTGTTAATAGAATAATCATTAAAGGTGAGTTTTGAAAGCAAGGGAACGAAGAATTTGGCTAAATTATAATTGAATGTACCACATGCCGAAAGAATAGGTCTTAGTGGGAAATTTGGCTTATGGACTTTAGGTAAACCATATAGAATTCCTGGATTGGAACCAGAAGCAAATAAAAAATTGTATGTATTGTCAGCAATAATATTACTATTTTTTAATTTACGCAAACACCTATTAAGTTTATCTTCGAGTTTTAGTAATTTAGACAGAACATTCTCTTTTACCCTTTTAAATTTAGACGTATCCGACAAAATTGTCTCACAAAACTCAGTTTGAAATTTTAACTAGATCCAATAACCGTACAGAACTCCGAATTTTAGAATCTTTGTACATCTATAGAAACAAACCCTCCCTTAATAATAATAGCTCATCCTACAAATTACAACTCTTTTAAACTAACCAACCGTTTTTCACAGATATACCCTTTCTAATCCTCTGACCATCCAGTATTCCCTTAGACTTTGCCAAGTATGGAGGTGGATGTAAACATTGTGTATTTACCTATTGAGGTAATTTAATTTTAGTTTTTATAGTGATGAAATTTAATTTAATTTTAGTTTTTATAGTGATGAAATTTAAATGATTTTAATTTTGTATTGATGCAATTTTCATTTTGCTTTAAGGTTTTAATTTTAATGGTTTTAATATTGTATTGATGTAACTTTCACTTTTCAATTTTGTTTTAAGGTTTTAAGACTTAACTCACTGATGATGACAAAAGATTTGTCGAAACGTCTGATGTACAAATAAATGAAAATGTTTGCCGTTGTGTTGATTCTTCTTTTCATATATATATATATATATAATATATATATCAAAGCTATTGACTTCTCCTTAGAGAAACGGAGGGAAACCATACCAACCGTCCCCTCAGTCCATCACAATCCGCAATTAGAAACCGTAGTAATGAAAACAACCATCCCCTTCACAAAACTCAGTTCGAAATTCTAACAAGATCCAATAACCTTACAGAACTCCGAATTTTAGAATCTTTGTACATCTATAGAAGCAAACCCTCCATTAACAACAATAGTTCATCTTACAAATTACAGCTCTTCTAACTAACCAACCAACTTACTTTCATAGATATATATATTACCTTCCAATTAACTGACCATACAGTTTTCTCTTACTTTCTGCCGAATATGGAGGTTGACTTAAACATTGTGTATTTACCAGTTGAGGTAATTTTAATTTAATTTAATTTTAATGATTTTAATTTTCTTTTGTATTGATGTAATTTGAATTATTTTTTTTTTTTTTTTTTGTTTTAAGGTTTTAAGATTTATAATTCACTGATGATGACAAAAAATTTGTCGAAACGTCTGATGTATAAAAAATAAACGAAATGTTTGCTATTGTGTTGGTCCTACTTTTCATATATATATATATATATGTGTGTGTGTGTGTGTGTGTGTGTTTATGTGTGTTCAAGAATAAACTGTACAAAGAGTTATTTATAACTTGCATACATATTAACGTGTGTTTGACGCTTCCAGAATTTTATGTGTGTGCAAATTTCGAAACGTGAACAATGCACGAACCCCAAGTGAATTATGAACAAAGATTTCTCGTGCCATAAATAACATGCAGTCGGATGAATTCCAGCGCGTGTTTTACAACATGAACCAACGTGTCCAACTCTGTTTGAATGCGAGAGAATACTTTTAACAACTGCTTTACACTCTCTCACAACTTTCGTCTTTGTTGTTTTGTCATTGTTTCATAATTACAGTGATTTATCATATAATAAGTTTCACTAATAAGTTTAAAAACCGTGTAATTCAGTGTTTCCTGAACACCTTTTTCCTATATATATTAGGGTGTTTCATAAATTAAAAGTTTGGAAAAATTTTAATCCACATGGATCCCCTTGTTCCATTTGCTGAGGAGACTGATAAACCGAAGTATTAATTCAATAGTTTAAAGTTTACGGGTCCCCAGTTTGATGCTCTGGCAGATCATAAACGGAAAAAATTAAACAAAAATCTGTCAATGAATTTTTATTCAACAAACGAGTACCATTTCACTACACATTTTCACAAAGATACAAAAAACATAACCACTTCTTGCGAATCATTTGTCCATGAAATCCTTCTTGGTTTTATTCGGGTATTTCGCCCTATGCTGCATCACAGTTTTGAGCAAATACTGCTTCTGCTCTTCGTTCTTCGTCAGAGAACAGTTGAACTCTTTGGTGAGCGCGATGGCTCTTTCGGCCCGATCGTTGACGACAGAGATTTTGTTAACAGTTGCCGCTGCTTGCTTGAAGCCCTCTACTTCAGTCCACTCGGCAACTGGCTTTTTCAAGAATTCTGTGTCCAAGTCGAATGCATGGAAGAAAGCCATCGTCTTTCCTGTCACGAACTCCGCCAGGTGTTTCGAGGCAAGATTCCTGACGTTCTTCCCTTGGGGTCGCTTGAGTTCCTTTTTCGATGCGGACTTACCCAAACTGACGACCATCTGAGCCTTTTCTTCATCTGCCACATCTGCGTCGAAGAACGCCATGGCAATAAGAGTCTCAGAGATGTACCATAGGTGTCGAGACATGGCTTCTTGCGCAGCGTTAACACACGAATATCCCGACATGGCAAAGGCTTCCGCGTCACGCAGAAATTCCAGATCAACTGCGGCAGCCTTGCTTGAGGTTGCAGCACGAGTCCAACCTCGGATGTAGACGAGGGACACGAAGAGACCTACGGCTGTCAGAGCTTCCAACTCGTGACTCGACATCTTGAACTGCTTCTTCAGTAGAATTACTTTCAAGGAGTAGATGGCTATCGCCATCCATCGAGCGTGATGGTAAGCGCCAGGGGCTCTGAGAGGGAAATCCACCACTTTTGCTTCTCCTAGGAAGGTGAGAACCAACTGTAGCAGTTCCTTGTAGTCATCGCGCTGATGCGACGTGCTCACCATCCCTCTCACCAGCAGGACTGACTTCTCCCTCAGTTCCCTCATAGAGTCATTGACTTGAGCAAAATCGTACGGCCGCACGTCCAACCGGTCGATGAACTTCCATTGTGCCTGAAACCTCTTGAAAACGGGTATATCGGGGCCACTTGAAGGGCCGTATGCACGCTTGAAGACGGAGCTGAGGATGACTTCATAGATGTGATGCCGACAGGGGAAGTACATGAGTTCTCTGCCAAGACCTTTCTCAATCAGGACGCAGGCCCCGATATGAATCCCGGTGTTCGACGCTGTCGTGTCGAAAGACAGTCCCCGCACGCGCTCTTCCATCCTGTGTTCCTTGACCAAATCCAAGCAAACTCGCGCTATCTTCTCGCCGGTTCCGGACGTCACCTTAGGAACGCCGAGCAACTTCTCCTTGCCGTCGCCAGAGACGAGGACGGCGATCCGGTCAACGCTCTCCTTCCATTGCTCATTGTCAGGTAGGAGCTTACCGTCCCAATGCAAGACAAGAGGCTGACCAGGACAAACTTCGTCGGATTGATAACTTTCAGCAGCCACCTTCCTGAGAGCCTTGCGTGTGCGGTACATGGTACTGGCAGAAATGGACAGTTCATCCAAGTCAAAACCTAGTGATTTAGCCGCTGCAGCGTACGACATAGCTGAATCGCGGTACGAAATATTCAGCCGATCGTAGGTAGTCGTCACATCCTGTGAGATCAGATTC
This sequence comes from Bathynomus jamesi, assembly GCA_023014485.1. Lineage (NCBI taxonomy): Eukaryota > Metazoa > Arthropoda > Malacostraca > Isopoda > Cirolanidae > Bathynomus > Bathynomus jamesi. The sequence continues at coordinate 211,790 of JAJOZX010003495.1, forward strand.
CTGCGTCGCTTCTTGGTATTTCCCTTGGAGGAGGATGGAAAAACTTCCACGGTTGGGTCAACGACATCTGAGTCAGTCTCTGACGAAGTTGAAATCACTAAAGCCCCCGTATCTTCTGCAGCTCCTTGTTCCTTCCTGGCCTTCTCCTGTTGTTCCTTAATCTTGTCCAGCCTCTTCCTTTTCCTAATCTCCTTATAGTGAAGCTTCATGTCAACAGGGCCCATGCTGCAGGAATTTGGATCTTCACGCTGCATGTCGAGAAAGTGGATGTCCTCCTGATTCTTCATCATTTCCTTAGCCTGTGAATGAGCAATGTACATGATCTCCTTCGCTATTGCCTCCTTGAACATCGCCTCCTTCACTCGGAAGGACTCTGCTTTATGTGACTTGTGCTTCACAAGCCGGTCGTATTCCTTGAGAAGGGATTCCATCTTCCTCAAGGCCGAATCTCGACGCATCATGGGGATTCTCGCTCTCTCCCAAAATATGAGACAGGCATCCAGGCACAGGTTCAGGCATTTAGTACGTCCAAATTTTTGCTCCTTTTGGTGGTAAAAGTACTTTTTGAGTACTTGCAACTGAGTTGGAAGGCCACTTGATGTGATGTTCGCATCCGTCTGGCCAATAAGAAACACTTCTGTTTTCGCTCTGGTAGACACCTGGAAAAGAAAACAAACTAAATAATTCCACAGAAATAATTTCACATCGTAATTAATTTCATTAATTAAATAAAGAAAAGCAGTAACTGGGACTCGAACCAGTGTCATAGCCGTTTGGCGGCATCGCTCAAGTCGGCGTACACAGCACGCTATCCACTACACCATCTAGGGAGTGGATAGCGTGCTGTGTACGCCGACTTGAGCGATGCCGCCAAACGGCTATGACACTGGTTCGAGTCCCAGTTACTGCTTTTCTTTATTTATAAAACTGATACGTGTACACTACGTTCTCTTTGACAATTCATTAATTAAATAAATTTCAATACCGCAGTAAAATTACATTAATTAGTATCATAAATAATTACCAGCTTAGTTGTCCAATATGCAACAGACTAATTAATTTCATGTAATATTAATAATAAATATCACTACCACAGTAAAATGACAGAAATTAAATAATAATAAATTTCAATACCACAGTAAAATGAGATAATTAGTAGCATATATAATTACCTCCATAGTTGTCCAATAGGCTATACAACACGAACCGCTCAAGTGACGAAGAAAACCGTCTTCACTGCAGGCAGGCGAGAAATGAACTGACAAAAAGTCGTCAAAGTTGGGGACCTCTAAATGCAGCGCGATCTGGTTCAAACTTGCACAAACGTGTTTTCTTGTTCTTTAGAATACGGAGAAACGTGTGGATTAAAACTCCAAGCTCATTTTTATTTTACCCTATAGGTATGAAACACCCTAATATATATATATTATATTATATATATATATATATATATATATATATATATATGTATATATATATATATACACAGGGTGTTTATAAAGTCCCTATCTATTTCACTGAAAACGTAGCAAAAAGGATAAAATTCAATAACAATATAATAGAAGGCATGCATTTAATGATTACGTAAGCATATGATTCTACATGAGCACTCTCAGTATCTCTACAGAGTTCGAATCTGTCAGCATCATTGCGGAACACATTTTGGAAAATGACAGGTGAGAGGGGTTATTTTTGTAACTGCTGTTACGATAAGAGCACGTAAATCTTGCAGATCTGTAACCCTCGTTTGATAGACGTTTCAGTTGATAAAGCCCTATGCAAAGAAATCCAAGGGCGTTAGGTCAGGAGATTGAGCAGCCAGAGCCTGTTGCCTCCACCTCTGATCCACCGATTTGGAAATCCTTCATTTAGGTACTCCCGAACAATGTTTGCGTAATGACAAGGTGCCCATCTTGTTGAAAGACGACGATGTTTAAAATGCCATGGGGCTTTATCAACTCAATCGTCTATCAAACGAGAGTTATAGATCTCAAGATTTACGTGCTCATATCACAACAGCAGTTACGAAATAACCCCTGTCATGCTCCAAAATGTGTTCAGCAATGCTGCTGACAGATTCGAACTCTGTAGAGATATTGATGGTGCTCATGTAGAATCATATGCTTAAGTATTCATTAAATGTATGCCTTCTATTATATGGTTATTGAATTTTACCCTTTTTGCTCGTTTTCACTGAAATAGGGACTTTATAAACACCCTGTGTATATGTGTGTGTGTGTGTGTGTGTGTGTGTGTATATATATATATATATTGCTTGTACCTTGTGGGCGATGGACGTGTTCTGTCTCTCTCTCTCTGTATTAACATCCAAATAAGAAGGGCATAAACTACTCGGAGGTTTATTCTCTTTACACCCGAAAGTGTATATAGTATCAGTGAATCCGTGCATATATATTATAAAGTGAAATTCATTAAAATTAAGAAAGTGCAATACAGTTCACATAAATTATCACCAGTTTAATGTATATATTCGAGAAATTTTGAAAAATGGCAGGAAAAAGGTCATAAAACGCAAAGATCAGAAACCTGTCGTGACCATCGAAAGGAAAGAAAAGAGAGAGAAAGGAAAAGAAAATTGTGTGTATTTCTTTTTACGATAATTAATGAATAGCATGACCTTGGGACCAAATTCTCTCTTAATCTGCAATTTGTGTAATCTGGAAACAACTGAAAATGCAGCAATAACATGCGATTTCTGTCAAAAACTGCACGACTTTATCTGCATGAATTGGGATGATAGGAAAATATCCCTTGTCTCGAGCGCGAGACAGATCGTGGGAATTAAATTTCTGTGACGCATGTACACAGACTGTAAACTCCTTTGTGGTATTTAAAGAAATGGAGAAAGCGAATTCGAGTGTTACAGAAAAAGAGGGAATAATGGGGAAACAAGAGTCTGGAAATGTCCCAATGAAAATTCGGGTGGATGAGACAGAAGAGGAAATAACGAATAACAATGTAATACGGAATGAAGACATAAAACAAAGAAAAAAGACAAGTAAAAGTTGGTATGTAGTAAAACTACTCAACGAGCAGAATACTAAAAAGATAAAAACTAAAAACGTAGGAAATAAACAGCTGAAGAAAAATAATGATAACACTGGTATGCATCAATTTTGCTGTCAAGGGTTTTGTAAGTGATTCTTATAGAGGTTTTCCTGCTGATTTCGAATCTGCAATCCGTTTTTCTCAATCAGCTCAAGTTATCCGGCTATGGCCTCATAAGTAAAATAGAATTTTTCGTGATTTTGTCAAAGCGGAATTGGAACAGTAACATCTATCATCACTTGTTTCACTTGTATAATATCTTTCTTTACTTTTCAGGCATATAGATAAAATATTTCATAATGAATAGAGCGTGTAAAAATGATCCCAATAGATTCTGCTACATATGTGGGACGGTTACCATGCCAAATAACCAGTCCCAAATCACTAAATTTGTGAAGACAATGTATAGAGCATACTTTGGAATTAAGCTAAGGGACCAGGACAAAAATTTCGCCCTCATATGTGCTGCAAGACGTGCATTGAAAATTTGAGAAGATGGAGCAAAGGCAGAGCGAAATCTTTGCCTTTTGGAATTCCCATGATTTGGAGAGAAGGAAAGGATCACGTGACCGATTGCTATTTCTGCATGACAAACCTCCAAGGTGGGCTTATAAATTTATTTTTCTTAAATATTTTGAAATCGTCGTATGAAACTTGACATAATATTCACCATAATGTAATATTCACCATATATAGCATAATATTCACCATAATGGTAATCATACATTTACATATACATATTGTTATAGAAAATACATTACACATACATATTGTTATACAAGTTACATTTACATATACAATGATTGTATATTTCTTTCTTTTTCATTCATATTGTCCCCGAAGGGACAATATGAATGAAAAAAAGAAAGAAAATATACAGACTCCATCGACCTATTTCATATCTTACAGACCGCAGCCTTCCCTCACGAGCCGCCACTCTCTGAATGCTTCTTCTATTTCATATGCAAGTTTTATATCCATGTTTCTGTGTTTCTATTTTCAGGAGTTAACAAGAAGAATAAACATATTGTTGTATACCCTGACATTCCTTCTGCTATGATACCTGTACCCCATGGTCCTGGAATTCCAATACCCGACCCACCTCAAACCCTGGACTTCGATGATTCTGATGATGAATCAATGACCAATGCCAATAACCAGTCCCAGTCGTATATACCACAAAATACCGCTTCAAATGAGCCGAGGCCTCTCAACCAGGCCAAACTTAATGATCTTACCAGGGATTTAGGACTTTCCAAATTAGCTGCCGAGATCTTGGGCTCACGACTTCGAGAGGACAACTTGCTGGCTCCGGGAACAACATTCTCCTGGTATAGGAAACGAGAGGAAGAATTCCGCAAGTTTTTTTGCAGTGCACGAAAATACCTCTTCCTTAGTGTACTGCTGCAATGTTGAGGGGCTAATCGAATCCTTGGGCCTGCCATATAACGCATCAGAATGGAGGCTATTTATAGACTCGTCTAAACGAAGTTTGAAAGCAGTACTTCTCAACATTGGGAATAGGGTTGCATCAGTCCCTGTAGCACATTCTGTACAACTTACTGAGAGCTACCATAACATGAAAATTTTACTGGATGCTCTCGTATACGACCAACATAACTAGAGGATCTGTGGAGATTTGAAGGTAATACTAATATCATAAGTAAACTATTGCTATTGACTATGTTGTTTTTCCAAAGGTTATTTGAGAGCGTATAAGAACACTTAACTTCCCCACAGAAGTGATACAGTCCAATACATAGATTTTTTTATCTGATAGAACAAATTCTCTAAATTCTTTAAATATTTTCATTTTTTTTCAGATTGTGGCATTTGTATTGGGAATGCAAGGGGGATACACGAAATACCCATGTTTCCTCTGCAAATGGGATAGCCGAGCGGATGAGAAGCACTATGCATAGCGTGAATGGGCATCCAGAGAGAATTTTGAACCTGGGTTGCATAATGTCGTTTCAGTGCCCCTTGTACCACCAACAAAAATTTTGCTCCCACCACTTCATATTAAGCTGGGCTTGATGAAAAATTTCATCAAATCAATGAATAAGGAGGGTTCAGCATTCCGATATCTCGAGAGTAAATTTCCTCATATATCTGATGCTAAACTAAATCCTGGGGTTTTTGATGGTCCTCAAATTCGAACTTTGATCAAGGATACTCAGTTCGAAAACGCAATGACTCCAACTGAGAAGAATGCCTGGCAGGCATTCAAATCAGTTGTCACTGATTTTCTTGGCAAGCGTAGAAGTCCAGAATACGAGTCTGTTGTCGAAAACTTGATGGAAGCTTTCAAAGCTCATGGGTCGCGTATGTCCATAAAAATGCACTTTTTGTGGTCCCACTTGGACTATTTTCCTGAAAATTGCGGGGATTATAGTGAGGAACAGGGTGAACGATTTCACCAAGATATCAAAATAATGGAAGAGAAGTACCAGGGAAACTGGGATATCAATATGCTGGCTGACTATTACTGGTGTTTGAAGCGAGACGTGCCCGAAGAAAAACACAGACGGAAAGCCAAAAAAACTTCATTCCTTCCTCAATAAACTTTTTTCCATATTCATTGTATGAATAAAAGTATTTATTCACACAATGTTTTCATTTCTCACGAGTGTTCTTATAATATTACTCGTATCTACAGTGTTTAAGCTAAAAAAATCAATAAATTTGGGGATAAAATTGGACTTATAATAAATGGCCAATAGAGAAAAAACCTGACCTGATTGAGGAAAACCAATGTCATTTTCGAATTCAGCATGGTCGCATTATATAATATGAGTTGAAAAAACCATCACAGCAGACAAAAAAATTTCATATGCATACCAGTGTAATATAAAAATTAAGAACATAGAAAATAATCAGATAACAAGAAAGAGAAGCGTAGAAAATACCGTCTCTAAATACTACGCAAAAAGGTACTGCAGATATTGGGATGGGCAATGCATCTATGCATATTCCACGTTATGTAACACACATTACACAAGAGGATATTGCAAATTTGGAAAAAAGTGCAAGTTCCACCATCTTACTGTCTGCAACACTACGCAAGATATGGGAGGTGCAAATACGGACAAAAATGCCGTTACCCACCACCCTCAAAGGAACCTGACAGGTGAGCAGACGAAACCAGCAACAAAGAGGGCTACCAATTTTTCAGATGTAGCCCACACAATTTAACTATTGAATACCATCCAACAAATACAAAACCAACTAACAAATACAGGGATCCGAGAGCCGTACAGAAGGCATACAGAAAGACATTACATGCAATATCGGGACAACGGGTATCGAAGCAGATAAAGAGAGGAAAATTCTCGGAGGATCACCAGACAACGAAACCGGCACCACCATTGGAAAACGAATCGGAAAGACCTGCATGTAAAAACGAAAGGGAAAAATATAAATAATTTTAGTCAACAATCAAGGCCTTAACTCAAACCATTCCGCGGACAAAGTTTTATACCTGAAAGGACTCATGCAAGAAACCGGAGCAGATTTTGCATGCCTCACGGAAACCCATCTAAAGGACTGCCAGGCGAACTGTGAAACCTGTGAGTTCTGTATTGAAAAAAAGAAATAAAAATTGACAACCATAACATCCTCCGAGCCGACAGAACAGCGAGACGTAAAGGAGGATGTACTTTTACACACGCGAAAGGCATATGGCAGGAATGACTATAAGTACCTCAAACAGCTACGTAGAATGTGTAGCAGCAAAAGTTGAAAAATTAAATATGGTACTAATTGTAATGTACAGAACCCCGAACACGCCAACCTCAAAATTCTCAGATTCCATTACAGAGGTAAGAAACTGGTTAAAAGATCTACATTCTCCAACCCCAAATTTTTTTCTCTGTGGTGATTTTAATTTTCCATTCATGAAATATAAAAGGATAGGAAAAAATATATGTATACACCAGGACAACAAGGGGGGCACACGGGAAGACCAGGAGCAGGTAAAAATACTACTAGCTCTAGCTGATGAATTTATGTTAATACAAGAAATAACAGAAAACACAAAAAAACAACTGCCTAGATTTGGTATTCACAATCAACAGCAACGGGCCGGGCAGTGAGTGAGGCTGAAGCTGAGGCTGAGGCTGAGAGCAACCTAATTGATAACGTAGAAATATTCCCAACTATAATATCGGATCACAACATTATTGAAATAACAACCAATATAAAAGCAACAGGAAAGGAAAGAACATGAACAACAGAAAGAAGTAAATTCGAAATTTTTAATTTTCACTCCAAAGCTATAAACTGGGAAGATGTTGCATCCAGCATGGAAGTAATAGATCGGAAAACCATCTTCAAGGTCAAGACAACAGAAGAGATGTTAATGCCCTTAGAGGAGAATACGCTGGAAACTGTGGAAAGACATGTCCCAAAAATACAACAAAGAGGAAATAAAGCAGGTTCGAGAGACAAAAGAGGTCATGGTTTCGAAAGAGAAAAAGAGTGGCTGCAAAATTAAGTAACTGTAAAGATAACATCAGAAAAATATTAAATGATAAACTGCAGAGTATTGACTGCGTCATACAGGAACTACTTGAGAAGCATACAGAAAAAGACGACGACGACGCTATAGAAACGATAAAGGTTAACTCAAAGTACTTCTATAATTTTGCTGAAAGAAAGTCGAAAAACCACACGCCCATTGGACCTTTGAAAAAAGAAGTCAGTGCTTTATCTGATTTATCTAACAGAAGTATCTGAAATATTAATAGCTCAGTACGAATCATCTTTCAGTATCCCAAAAACTGACAAATTGATATGCGATAGAAACGCGTTCTTTGAAGAACTACAAGGGGAAAGTATAACGGAATTCGACTTCACGACAGGTGATATTGCACAAGCTATAGGGAAACTAATAGCACACTCAGCGGCTTGACCTGACAAATGGAATGCCACACCGATCAAAACCTGCAAGAATGCACTCGCTGAGCCCCTATATTGGATATGGAGACGATCACTAGACAGGGGAGAAATACGGGACATCCTGAAGAGCATGAACATAGTCCTAATATATAGAGGAGATTGATCCGAGGCCAAAAACTATAGGCCAGTGTCGCTTACATCTCACCCAACTAAAATATTTGAAAGAATAGTTAGACAGAAAACCTATGACTTTTTGGAAACTCAGAAAAAATTCAATGATAACCAGCATGGGTTTCGGTCAGGCAGATCATGCCCATCACAACTAATGGAACACTACAACAACATTATTGATGCACTGGAAAGTAATGAAAACTATGATGTAATATACACAGACTTTGCCAGAGCGTTCGACAAGTGTGACCATGGAATCATAATACATGAACTGAAATATATCGGGATAACAGGAAAAGCAGGGAAATGAATATATAATTTCCTTAATGAGCGGCGGTAATTCGTTACAGTACAAGGAGCATCTTCATCAGAATCAGAGGTCCTCAAGGAACAGTATTAGCTCCACTTCTCTTCATAATCATGCTGACATAGATGAGGATGTTATCAGAGACAGCACAGTAACAGCCTTTGCTGATGACACAAAGATCATTAGAAAAATAAGAAACCCAGAAGATATAGGATCTCTACAAACAGACATGAACAGAATATACAAGTGGACAGAAGACAACAATATGAACTTTAACGCTGAGGAATTTCAGCTGTTACGGTACAGAAAAAGAGAGGACCTAAAATCCATGGAATATTATACCCCAAATGGACAGGAGATTCAGAAAAATTCTAAAGCAAAAGATTTAGGGATTGTAATGACTGATGATGCGAAATTTGAAACACAAAATAAGATAGCAGGTAACAGAGCAGAGAGTAACTGGGCAGGGTTCTAGGTCATTTGACTCCCGGTCAATTTGACTCCCGGTCAATTTGACTCCCATTTTAATATGTTGGATATTTTACTTTTAAAAAAAGATTTTACTTTGACTAAATAAAAAATTATACATTTAAAAGAAAATTAAATTTAATATAAAAAAATTAAAATTAATTTAAAGCAGAAAGTCGTGCAGAATTATACATTTAAAAGAAAATTAAATTTAATATAAAAAAATTAAAATTAACTTAAAGCAAAAAGTCGTGCAGAATTATACATTTAAAAGAAAATTACATTTAATGTAAAAAAATTAAAATTAATTTAAAGCAAAAAGTCGTGCAGAATTATACATTTAAAAAAAAATTAAATTTAATATAAAAAAATTAAAATTAACTTGAAGCAAAAAGTCGTGCAGAATTATACATTTAAAAAAATTAAATTTAATATTAAAAATTAAAATTAATTTAAAGCAAAAAGAGGAAGAGATCTCCATTATCTAATGATTTGTATTTGTCAGGAATTTTATAGCCAGTGCGATCTTTGGGAATTGGAGGGGCACTCGTCTTTTTTTGACGCCACCTTCTTATACTGCGACTTAAGCATGAAGTGGATGGTAATTCTGTCATTTCCTGTACTTGCAAGTTTGCACTAGCAGTTGCAATAAGCGAACGTGAACACTCCTGGGAAGATATTGCAGCAGCTTTCATTAGGCCTGTTCAAAAATCAACTTTTTCATATTTTCATAGGTTTCTGTACATTTTCCCATGCTTTTTAACCTGAAAAAGCCGAAAATCACAACTATTTTGACCTAGGATGTTGGGAAGCATTGCCGCATGGAGCTTTAAATTTTCTGCCTTGAAATCGGCCAAAGCGCCAATTCCGGGGTCCCTTGAATTATGTTTTGCACTTTAACTTTTGATCTAAACAAGATAGAGCAACAAATTAGGTATCAAATGAAAGAGCATAAAATTAATAAATAATAATAATAATAATAATAATAATAATAAATAAATAATAATTAATAATAATAATAATAATAATAATAATAAATAAATATAATTAATAATAATAATAATAATAATAATAATAAATAAATAATAATTAATAATAATAATAATAATAATAATAATAATTATCTATCATTTTTCAGGAAACAACAGAAACTCAATCAGAATCTAGAAAACCATCTACAAGTTACAACTTCAAAATGGCATTAAGCAAGGAGCTGAGGGAGCTCCGTGGGCGCACAGTCGATATCTCAGAACCTCCAAGTACTGTCCACAGGCAGGTGTCAACTGGGCCATCTACCAGATCTCTCACTGAAACTTTCCTGGTTGGATACCCTTCAGCTTTTATCAGTGGTTCCCAGCTTCCCACCAACAGACAGGCGTTCCAGTATTTCCTTAATCTTCAGAATTTACCGGAAAATGCAGGGAGGCCCATGGTTCAAGACCTTGCATATGAAACAGTTGAATCTATCATCCCATTCTGGCAGATGGCTAGGATCAAGACAATGACCAAGTACAACGCAATGAAGCTCTTCATGAAACTACATGAGAAACATCGTGCTCTGGTGAAAAGCAAAGGAAGAGCAAGTAACCCTGGAGGAAAAAGAGGAGCATTTGTGCTGGAATTAGACAACCTGTTCGATATAGGAGCTCCAGATGCAATCCAGGAAATACAGAACAACAGACTGTTATCCAGAGAGAAGAAAGATGAGGATATCAGGTTCTACGAAGACCAAAAGACTGAGAGGAAAGGTCATATGTCTGGTCATGACAAGATTTTTGAGACAAGATCCCTGCAGCAAGCAGCGAGGAATGAAAGACTGCAGCATAGACAAGAACAAGGTAAAACTAATTACTTTGAACGTTACAAAAAGTTTTAAGTTTTACTCCATTGCGATATTTAGCATGTACTTAACAATTACTGTCTTAACATGTTGTACTATTTTACAGCTGCAGCAGAACAAGAGGCAGTTGTTCATGTGGATGACATTACCTGGGGTGACTCAACTGACAACGACGCTAACACAGAGGACATGGATTACCATCAGCCTCGTCCTGGATGTTCTCACCATCAACACACTGTGACTAGTGTGACTTTGACGTTTCCAAGGAAGGTCATGGAATGTGATGTCAACTGCAATACAGCTGATCGTCTTGGTTTATCAGACAATCAAGTTACTGCCATGGTTTCTGCCACCTTGAAAGCTGGAGCGGCTGATCTGGATAACTTCGTCATCTCAACCTCAACAACACGTCGCAACAGAATGCTGTTCAGGTATAATATCAGCCAGAGTCACATGTCCAAGTTTTGTGAAAACCCCCTACAGTACGCTGCCTTACACTGGGATGGAAAGTTGCTCAAAGATGTCTTGGGCAGTGAACCTGGAAGTACCTCAGAGACTTTAGCTGTGCTAGTGTCTGGTCCACCTTCATACACTGAAGGAAAGTTATTGGGAGTACCTGTCATCGACAATTCTCCTGGCACAGCTCAGGCTGAGGCTTCAATGGATTTACTGGAGACATGGGAACTTACGGATAATGTTACTGCCCTTGTTTTTGACACTACATCCAGTAACAGTGGAGTTCACAGAGGAGCTGCCAAACTGCTAGAGAAAATGCTGAACAAAAAGGTGTTTTATCTGGCCTGTCGACATCACATCCTGGAAATCCTAGTAGGAGCAGTTTGGGAGAAGCTGTTTGGGAAGGTGAAGGGGTCAGATAATCCCTGGTTTGAGCATCTGAAGGATGTTTGGACGGACTTGTCCAAGGAAAACCCAAAGATGCTGGCTATCAACAGCAAATGGCTGAAGGAAAAGAAGAAGAACAGTGAAGAAATACTCCAAGACATTCTAACAGCAGAAAGGCTTCCAAGAGCCGACTACAGGGAAATGGCTGAACTGACAGTCATTGTTCTTGGAGGAACGCCTCCTCGAGGTATTCACTGGAGTCGACCAGGCGCCATTCATCAGGCCAGATGGATGGCCAGAACCTGTACTCCATGAAAAGCTGATGTTTGCAAATCAACTTGAGTACGACGAAGACACTGTATCAAAGCTGGAAAGACTCAACACCTTCCTTGCGCTGTTCTACACTCCTGTATGGATGATGTCAATGTCTGCTGCAGATGCTCCCGTGAATGATCTAAGTCTAATCCAGGACATGTTGAAGTACAAGAAAACTGACCCAGAGCTTGCTGATGCAGTACTTAATAAGATGGAAAACCACAAATGGTACCTGACGCAGGAAGTCGTGCCATTTGCCCTGTTCAGCAGTAGATTGAGTGACATTGAAGCACGACATTGCTGCCCAGTTACATGCCACTGAGAAGCCAGACAGCTTCAGAACAGGAAAGCCTCTATTCCAGAGAGTCACAGCTAAGACCACCCTGGTTGATCTCATTGGCCCAGAATCACATTTCCTGCTGGACACACTGAACATTGGATCCGAGTGGCTTCTGGAACCTGTCACGTCTTGGCCACAGAATGAGGACTACAGAAAAGCGTTGGACTATGTTAAGAATCTGAAAGCGGTGAATGACATTGCTGAACGTGGTGTCAAGATGATGAGCGACTTTGCAAATGTCATAACAACAATGCCAAGCAAAGGGACTATCTCCTTCAAGCTGTGGAGTTCAACAGACGCCGCTTTGACAGCTTCAAGAAACAAACTCTCAACAACTGACTGTGTAAATGTCATTATGAAATTAATCATCATGTAATGCTTTCACTTCTTGATCGATTAGACTTGTGACAAAATGTTAATCTCAAATTTGTGTCATGAATAAGGCGCCTTGTCTGCCTTGAGTGTGAGAAAACGAATTTTGTGATATTTCTGAAATCTTTGTATGTACCAATGTGCCATTTCTTGTTCCAAGACTATCATAATTGTATAAGTTAGAAAGAGGATTAAAAACACTTTAATTTGGTGCCTATTTTGTTGCTCTATCTTGTTTAGATAAAAAGTTATAGTGCAAAACATGATTCAAGGGACCCCGGAACTGGTGCTTTTGGCCGATTTTAAGGCATAAAACTTAAAGCTCCATGCGGCAATGCTTCCCAACAACCTAGGTCAAAATGGTTATGATTTTCGGCCTTCTCAGGTCAAAAAGCGTGGGAAAAAGTACAGAAACCTATGAAAATAAGAAAAAGTTGATTTTTGAACAGGGCTAAGCTTTCATGTCAGTTAAACTTTGACGAACTTTAGGTTTTACTGCCCAAGCCCTATGATGGTGTTCCCCAACACGATTAATTATGCCGTAATCTGCATCCTGTGTCAGAGTGTGGACTCGTGCTCTGCAAGACTTTATTTCGCACTTCCAATAAGTCTTTGATCCATCAGCATTTCTTCTCTGTGCTTCATAAATGTAATTCAAATCGTCTACAAGTTTCTTCCTTCCTCGGCTGCTGTTAATGACGTGCGGCATCGTAGAATGGTATGCGATGAAAACTTTTTGACCTTGGCTTCTGTTGTTAACTATTTAATATTAAGCTTCAGCGCTTAAACCTCACCACTGTCCTGGTGGCGCCCTCTTCTGGATTTTTAACTCCTTAAAAAATAAAAATTACATCCGTTAAAACTTTCATTAAAAAATAAACGTAAATTAAGTATTTATTTTTTTACAATATAAATTTTACATAAAAATATTGTGTTAATTTTATTACGTTATTCAATATTATAAAAAAATCAAGTTTATTGTACCAATATTTTTTTGGTATTTTTAATTTTTAAAGAGGGAGTGTAATGCCCGGGAGTCAAACTGCCCGGGAGTCAAATTGCCCGGGAGTCAAATTGCCCGGTCACCACTGGGCAGATACTGAGAACTTTTAAACGAAGGGATAGGAATATGATGCTTCCTCTACTGAAAACACTTCATTCCCAAATTTGAATACTGCTTGGTCCTAACATGCTCATATAAAGAAGAAGACATTAAACAACTAGAAGGGATTCAGAGAAGCTTCACAGCCAAGATCAATGGGTGCAAAGAACTAAACTACTGGGAAAGGTTACGCGAATTAAACCTATATTCACTGAAAAGGAGGAGAGCGAGAAATACACTTCAAAAATAATGGAGAAACTAGTCCCTAATCTTACTCTGAACCCTGTAACTCCCCAAACAACAGTGGAAAGTAGAAAAGGAAGAGTGTGTCGTGTTCCCAAATTAAAGGCGAGACAGGGAACATCCCTAACCCTGAAAGAAAATAGTTTTGTTGTGAGAGGACCAAAACTGTTTAATCAGCTGCCCAAAGACCTAAGGAACACGAGTGGTGTTGCCGTGGACATCTTCAAAAGATGATTAGACGCCTGGCTCAAAACAATCCCCGATGAGCCGAGCGCATCTGGCTATGTGAGTTGGAGAACACAAGAAACCAACTCATACTTCACCAGGCCAACTCGAGAAGAGGGGTGAACAAGCTTCACCTTCGTGAAACGAGGAATCATCGCACACAAAATTTGAAAGGTTGAAAGGTATTATATATATATATATATGTATGTATGCAGTGGTCCCTCGGTTAACGATATTAATTGGTTCCATGAAAACCATCATTAATCGAAATTAACGTTAATCGAATATAGGAAATACACGTTAAAGGCTTAATTCGTTCCAAGACGATCGGATGTTGACCTTATTCACCCTAAAAACATAATTTATAATATTTAAACACGCAATTTTAATAAACGTTTTAATAACATAGTAAAGCATCAATATTAATAGAAACATGGATAAATTAATGAATAAATAGAACATAAAAAGTGCATAAATTAGAGCATAAAATAAAAATTCTTATCTTAGGTTAAGAAGATGGATGGCTTAAGCTGTTTCCACAAGCAACGCACATCAAACACTGAAAAGCGAGCCAGCTGAGCTCTAAACGCTCATAAAAGAGCGACGCTAATTGGCTGATGCCTGCCGAGTTCACTTAGGAATGTTCCGATTGGCCGAAATTGGCGGCCGCGTGATATCGTAAATATATCGTTAATCGAAAATTTATCGTTAATAGAAACAATGGAACCCCCTATGAGGCAGATCGTTAATCGATATATATATATATATATAATATATGAGGGGCAGTCAGAAAATAAGTTTACACGGCGTATAATTTCGTAACTAAAGGACCTACATTGATTATGGTTGTATCAGGTGAATTCATTAATCATTGTCGGTAACACTGAACGTCGATTCGGCTGCCATCTACCGTACATTGGTTATATGAGTCAGTTGAACATGGCAGCTCTACTGGAACAGTGCCCTGCCCTACGAAGCAGTCCAGGATGTTTACGTTTAATGGCTGCTCATAAACGTTCCAGTGTTGAACAATATGCAGCTCCATTGATTGTTGTGCCTTTTTGCATGAAGTCTGCGAGCAAAACGTCTTTGTGGTCTCAAAACACGGTAACCATCACTTTGCCAGCGGACCTCACATTCTTGAACTTCTTTGGTCGCGGGAACCCAGGGTGTTTCCATTCCATGTTGGCACGTTTTGTTTCCGGAGTACGGGGATGAACCAATGTCTCGTCTCCTGTGACAATGCGTTCGAGAAATTCTTGACCTCTGACAGACACGGAATATCGTTGCAGAAATGACAGGGCACTGTTCCAGTCGAGCCGCCATGTTCAACTGACTCATATAACCAATAATGTACGGTAGATGGCAGCCGAATCGACGTGCAATGTTGCCAACAATGATTAATGAATTCACCTGGTACAAACAAAATCAATGTAGGTCCTATAGTTACGAAATTATACGCCGTGTAAACTTATTTTCTGACCGCCCCTCGTGTGTGTATAACCGTATATATATATATTTTTTTTTTTTGCAGCTACCGCTTACCCTGTGGACACACCTACCGCACGCCACTGATATATATATATATATATATATATATATGAAAATTATTTCACGAAAGTAACACGTGAAAAATATTTATGATGAATAAAACCACGAAGGAAAGGAAACACAAAACGGTGCTCAAGCGCTTTCGTCTAATGACACCGTTTTGTGTTTCCTTTCCTTCGTGGTTTTATTCATCATATATATACAGGGTGGCCCCAAAAAAATGGCCCCAATTTTCAGAAGTGATATCTCAATAACCATTGCAGCTAGGGACTTAAAAAAACAACCAAATGAAAGATAATTATTTTCTCTTTAAATACTTATTCTATGGTTTGATGGTTATAAGCCCATATAATGCCCAAAATTGGCTTCCAAAAAAAATATACAAAAAAAAGTTGCGCGTTTATATTTATTCCTTTTATTTTTTTCTAATTAATTATCTTCTAATTTACGGTCTTTAAACGAAGTTCTGTGGTTTTAAGTTAAACCTAATTTTCAATAAATGGCTCAATCTGCCCTCCATTATGGTCAACCACAGCCTGTAATCTCGCCCTCCATTTTGAAATTGCCTTTGAGATCGTCACTTGTGGGAGATTTTCCCATGCAGCCTGAATTCGTTCACGAAGATGGTTCACATCACGGATTTTCTGACAATGGTAGACTTCTCTCTCTAAGGCAGACCACACAAAGTAGTCAATGGGGTTTAGATCTGGGCTGCATGGTGGCCAATTATTTGGTTCGATAAAACCAGGACAATTATTATTGAGAAATGTTATTGTTTCCTTGGCTGTATGAGATTGGGCTCCATCTTGCATGAACACAAAATCAGTGCTCGTCTCCTTGATCTCTGACAACATTGGACACAAAATGTCATTACAGTAGTAAATTGAGTTAATTTTAACGCCTCGCTGAATAAAAATGATGGATGTTTTGTTCTCAGATGACGCTGCAAGGGAAACCATTATCGAATCTGAAAAGTGTTTTTTTTTCACGCAAAAGTCGTTTTGGGTCAACATGAGTTTTTGTCGCCACTGCTGCACGAACCCGATCATTTTGGGTATTTCGTGGTGTTTCGACCGTAAATCGTTTCTCATCAGAAAACCACATTTTTTTCACAGACTCATTTGACCGAAATCTTCGCAATAGATTTTTACATCGATGGAAACGTTTTTCTTTCACAGGCTCCGATAAAGCAGTAACCTTCACCCTCTTAAATGTTTTCAACCCAAGATCTTTTCGAATTATTCGCTGTACTGATGAACGTGAAATCCCGGTTTCTTTCGGAACTTCACGTTCACTTTTACTTGTTCCCGGTTGTTCCTCTTGACTTAAAACCATTTCATTTACTTTTTCAATGTTTTCTGGCGTTCTAATACATTTTGGTCGACCACTTCCCGGACGCCGTTGACTGCTGCCGGTTTCTTTAAGTTTTTGTAAAAAATGTGCCACAGTTCTTTTTTTCCAATTTCTATTTGGAAATTCGTAAAGGATTCTGTTTAATGAATATCCCTTTTCTTCACGTAGTGCTTGTATAATGTTCTTATCAGATTCTCTCAATCCCATCTTGAGGGGTCTGGAATAGAAAAATTTCATTTAAAATTAGGATCAAGGAATAAATACAAATGCGCAACTTTTTTTTGTATATTTGTTTTGGAAGCCAATTTTGGGCATTATATTGGCTTATAACCATCAAGCCATATAACAAGTATTTAAAGAGAAAAGAATTATCTTTCATTTGGTTGTTTTCTTAAGTCCCTAGCTGCAATGGTTATCGAGATATCACTTCTCAAAATTGGTGCCATTTTTTTTGGGCCACCCTGTTTATATATATATAATTAACGAATGGCTATACATTACAAATTATATAAATGGAATCATCCTTGAGCGAAGAGAAACACGTACAGGAATGTTTTTTACGATTTTCCTAACTTTCTAAATTCCGAAAACCATAGTTTACCTTATTTATTTCATAATAAAAGTTAAATGAGTTAACTTTTTGTGCTCTGTAAGAAATGTTTGCTTCTTTTTCTTGCTCTTAATTACTATATATTATAGTTTTTACGTAAACATATTTTTCTGATTATCAAAGGTGAATACTGATATCGTATTGATTGTCGATTGTACACTGTACAGGGTGTCCACGAAGAATCTTTCAAATTAATTTTTCAAATGGAATTTGTACGATTCTTTCGTAGACACCCTGTATTATAGTGGTATTTCTTTCGCTTATGATGGTTGCGCATTGTTTTAGGTTATACGGTTTAATTCATTTACAGATGAAATACTACTAATTAAATTTTAAGTCGAAATTCCAGTTGGAGATTTGTCATTCTACAAACCCATCATTTCAACAGAACTTTTAATCTGTCCTGAGGATATTCATATGAAATACATGAAATGCCGCTGTCTTCGTGTGTGTGTGTGTGTGTGTGTGTATTTTGAATTGATATCGTTATAATTTAGTTTGAGTAGTTTAATTTGTTTAGTTATTATTTACGATATTTAGTAACGAAGTGAAAAAGAAAGGAAGTGGAAATAACCCTACAAATTTGTACCCGACTTTTGTCATACACCCACCAATGAGATCACTTTTCAGTCCCTTGTCAAGCATTCTGAATTCATTAGGTCTAGCACCCGTTTCACCTGTTTTTAGCTTCCCAAGCCTCGACACTTCACTTGTTGCACAAGGTATCACATTCATATTTATCTGGAATCGTTTTAGGAATACGGTTTTAACTTACGCTGCTCGTCCTGTCGGAAGATGGATATCAGCGGCCAGTGATTATGCACACGTTTTGGTGTTTGTTCTGCAGTAACTTTTCATCTTTAGCTCCTGTTCCGCAAACCTTTTGGAAATGGAGGACGGATGTTTGTAAGATGACGTAGTCATAAAAAGTTTTAATCTATCTGTAAAACTAAGACACGGTGATTATATAGGGTGGTCTAAAAGTCCGTATCTATTTTGCTGAAATAGTATTTTATGATAAAAATATAATGACAATTAGATGCATATTTATTTATCAAGCTTAGGTCGAAGATTCGATGTGAGCACCATCAGTGTCTCTGCAAATCTCAAATCTATCCACTGCATTGTGGAACACATTCTCAAGCATCTCTGAGGTTATTTTAGCGACTGTCGCGACGATGCGGGTTTTCAGATCCTGCAGGTCTGTAATTCTTGTTTTGTAAACCTCAGATTTCATAAAGCCCCCACGCAAAGAAGTCTAATGGTGGTAAATCTGGAAATCGTGCTGTCCAGGGCCTGTTTCCACCACGTCCAATCCAGCGATTTGGTAAGAGCTCATCAAGGTGCGCCAGAACGATGTTTGCAGAGTGACGTGGAACTCCATCTTTTCGAAAGACAACAGTGTCGAGAATGCTATCTGAGCGAAGCTGGGGTTCAAGAAACTGCTGAAGTATGTCAAGATAAATTGGCCCTGTTACCGTAGCTTCTACAAAGCAATAAGGTCCGTAAATCTTCGATTGTCATACCCAACTAGACATTAACTTTGGGAGAATCTCTCCCATTCGTAGAACTCTATTGGTTTTCACCATCCCAGATATGGCAATTATGTCGATTAACCTTTCCGCATATGTGGAATGTCGCCTCATCGCTGAAGAGAATGTGGTTTAATAAGTTTTCGGTATGAATTTTGTCAATCAAATCTGTGCACATGGCGGCTCGTCTTGGATAATCCTCTTCGTGTAACTCGTGTAGCACTTGAATATGGTAACTTTTCTTTTTTAATGTTTATTTTAAAATCCTTAGAAAAGTCGTTTTTGGTATGCTCAGTCTACGTGATGCTGTGCAAGTTGACAGTGTAGGATTTGTTACCAATTCGACATTTTCTTGAAAGGTACCTAAACATCCAGCTCGTGCCTCATTATGAACAGATCCTGTTCTTTTAAATTTATTGACCAGCTCGCGAATTGCTTTGTCTGCAAGTCCTGTTTTGTGAAATTTCTTTAGAATTTTTCTCGAATTTCTTTGCACTTCTTCCCTTGGATACGTAGTGTTACTACCATCACACGTTCTTGCACATCCATCATCATCTATGGCCTGTGGAAAATAATATAGAAATATAATTATTTCAGCAAAGTAGATAGGGACTTTTGAACCACCCTGTATTATGTTGTGGAATTGCATCATTTCAGCTGCAGTGGGTCATCTTGTAATAATCGATGGGAATATCAATAAAAAGCTCTGGCACAGAATTTCGACTCTGTATGCGTTGCTGAGTAGAGTTCGTTTAATTGGGAAGGGATTCATTTTCCAGCAAGACAACCCAAAACATGTTGCTGTACTGAACAAGGTTTACTTGCAGCAGATAAGGAGCGTTCAAGGGCTGAAGTTTCCACCACAGAGTGGTAATCTAAACCCCATTAAACATTAGTGGAAACAATTAAAAATAGTCTCAATTAAAAGTGAAATCAAAAGGCGTACAAGATATCTTGCGTATTGTCCATTCTATGGTAAGCAATTCCTACGGAAGCTAAAGGCTCTGGTTAATTTGATGCCCTCGCGATACGGAGCCATCATTCGTGTTTGAGGTCACGCTAAATACCGAGTACTGGCGAAATTTTGTAAATTTTAAATTATTAATCATTGTCCTCAACCAAACACATTTGGAGGGGCCATACTTGGTTGCACTTGTCCATTCGTCTGTTTATTCTTCACACTTTCGAGTCCGGGCCTTAACTTTTGAACCGCTCAACATGAATTAATGAAATGTTACACACTCATGGACCATAACAAAATGATGTGCCATGAACAAAATTCAAGTTCCTGCATCAAAGGTCAAGGTTACAAATAGAGATCAAAGGAGGAGAGGACTGTAGGCACTAATCAACCAGGGAAGTACTCCTGGGGGTACATTAAGCAGAAGACGGGAAGTGTTGGAACTCCTGTTTCTCCTGTCACTGTCCTCCTAAGCTATCGTTTTTCGTGTCTCGTCTACCCTGTGAGTAGTGCAGCATTCTCTTAAACACACACTTCTCCCGCTATTTTTCGCTACACATGCTTGCATTTTACACACTACAAAATCCTCGGATTCCTCTTGGGAGGGGACCATAAATGTCCCCACTTCTGGCTTCCCCGATGCCGATACCGGGAACGCAGACCCGGACAGCGGGGCTGGTACTGCTACTGCCAATTCGAGATGTTCTGGGCCTCTTCCTGATTCACTTTTCATAAACTTCTGCAGCATTCGTGGTCTTCCTCCAAATTCCAATCTACTGAACACAAACTCTCCTCCTATAAACCTCGCCTTCTCTTCTTCACTGAGGTTCGGGTGTCTCAGACGACTGACAGCAACCCATTTTCCGTACCCTTCTACTTTCTCTGCACTAAATTTCACTCCAAAGATGGATGTTCCGTATATGTACGCAATGATCTAAATGCTCTCGTATTCCCGAACTTGAATCCTCAGAATTCCCTCTGGCTACGGCTTACATGCTAATCTCAAACTAAATAAATCTACGCTGTCTATCTTTTTCCGAATTCTACTGACTATCCAAAATTCTTTAACTACCTCACTTCCAAAGTGGAATGCATTCTATTCCACTCTCCTTTTGCTGAAATCTTCATTTTAGGCGATTTCAATGTTTACTAATTTCGGCTTTCCTCTCATTTCACTAACATACCTGGTGAACTAGCTTACAACTTCTTTATCCTGAATGACCTAGAGCAGATTGTACAGCACCCTATTCGTATCGCCGTTCACCTTGGAGATAGGCCCAACATTCTGGGTTTATTTCTTACCTCTCATCCTTCTTACTCTGTGAAACTTTTTCCTCCGTTGGGCTCCTCCGACCACAATGTTATATCTGTTTCCTGTCCTATCGTTCCAATTCAGCCATTGGATCCTCCAAAGAGAGACTCCTTTGGTACTTTGGCGCCGCTGATTGAGAGGCCATTGGGCAGTACTTTATGATTTTCCATGGAATGATTACTGCTTCCGTGGCCGGGGCCCCTCCAAGTATGCTGAGCACATCACGGAGGTGATTCTGTTGGGCATGGAGGTGTGCATTCCATATTCTATTCCGACTACTAATGCAAAACAAACCTTGGTTTAACTTTACTTGTTCTAATGCTATCCGAAAAAGAGAGAAGGCTTTCAGAAGGTACCGTTACCATCCAACTCTTGACTCTCACTTAGCTTATATTACTGCCCGAAATCGTGTAAAATCTGTTCTTCGACTTGACAAAAATGTGAAAACTTATTCATTTCTAATTTTTCTCGCTGTTTCTGGCATCTAGTCAAAAACCTCTCCAACAACTTTACTACTTCTTCTTTCCCTCCTCTTTTCCATTCCGACGGCTCAGTTGCCGTCTCTTCTCCAGATAAAGTTGAACTCTTCGCTCAAACTTTCGCCTCCACCTCAACCATGGACGATTCCAGTGTTGTTCTTCCATTATGTCTGAAATTAGAATCTCCTACAAAGATGTTTTTTCTGTCCTATTTGCGCCCAACTCTGGGAATGCGTACGGTGATGATGATATCTCTCCTCCTGTTCTCAATGAACTGTGTTTCTGTGCTGACACCCTGCTGGAAGTTCACTTTCATTCAGCCTATCTCAAAGAAGGGTGACCGCTCTCAACCCTCCAACTATCGCCCAATTACTTTGATTTCTTGCCTTTCTCGAGTTTTTTAATCCATCCTTAATAGTAAGATTCTTAAACACCTCTCCTCATAATCTTCTTTCAGATCGTCAGTATGGGTTCCGCAAGGGACACTCCACTGGAGATTTTCTTGCATATCTCTCTGACTCTTAGTTATCTTCCTTTCCGGATTTCGGCGAAACCTTTGCTATTGCGCTTGACATATCAAAAGTTGTTGGTACAGTCTGGCACACATCCTTAATTTCTAAACTGCCCTGCTTCGGTTTTTATCCTTCTATTTATGTCTTCATCTCTGATTTCCTTTGTTTGATCTAAAGCTACTGTTGTAGAAGGCCACTGTGCTTCTCCTAAAGCTATCAGTCGTGGTGTTCCTCAGGGCTCTGTCCTGCCACCCACTTTTTTCCTTTTATTTATCAACGATCTATTAAGTTGCGTTTCCTCTCCTATCCACTCCTATGTCGATGATTCCACTTTTTACTTCACCCGCTTCACAAATTGTGTCCTTCTCAACAGTCACTCCATGCTTCGAGTTGGACGGCTTTGGTGCACCTGACCTGTTAGCTCTCTAATATCTCTGATTGGGGAAGAGAAAACCTTGTTGCTTTTAATACCTCAAAACCTCAGTTTCTTCATCTGTCTATTCGTCACAACCTTCTGCACAACTATCCCTTTATCTTAAACAATACACAACTCAATCCCTCCTCTTCTCTCAACATTCTTGACGTTTCCTTTTCTCGTGATATTTCCTGGAAAGATCACATATACAGTACTCTTTCCAAAACAATTAGGTATGCAGGTGAACTCTGGAACAATCTTCCTTAATCCATCTTTCCCCCTGTCTCTGCCCTCCAATCTTTCAAACGCAGAGTGTCCAGGCATCTCGAAAACCCTA
This sequence comes from Bathynomus jamesi, assembly GCA_023014485.1. NCBI lineage: Eukaryota > Metazoa > Arthropoda > Malacostraca > Isopoda > Cirolanidae > Bathynomus > Bathynomus jamesi. The sequence goes on from JAJOZX010003495.1 coordinate 235,046, forward strand.
GACCTTGATTTTGGCTCTCTTCATCTATGGGGGGGGGTGACGTTTTAGCGGGCATTCGCCATTGGCCCCTCCATCCTGCATGGAAAAAAAATTTGGCGGTCTAGTCGTAATTTTTTAACCATTCAATAACAGTTTATGAAACTTGGCGCACATATGGATCATCGTAAGACGATAAATCGCGAGCAAGAATTTGGTTGTTGCACTGAATGTCAAGGCCACAAACAGAGGGTAAAGGTCAAATGGAGGTCCATGCCTTAAATTTTCAACCACTCTACATAACTTGAGACGTCACACACGTATACATCACAAGCCTCGTGTCCCTGTATCAGAGTTTAAAGTCGCAAATAGGTCAAAGGTCAAATGAAGGCACACTCAACCTAAACTGATGAAACATCGCACACATATGAATCATCACAAAGCTCACGTCCCTGTTTCAAAGGTCGTCACCAATAAAAGTGAAATTGAATTACACGCCTTAATTTTTTAATTGAACATAAATTGATAAAACTTCACAAATATGGATTATCATAAGACAATGTGTTGCGAGCAAGACTGAGGGTCTTGCGCCAAAGTTCAAGGTCACAAGTAGATGATGGGACATTCATGTTGCGACATAGTATGATAGTTTGCCGTAATTTGTAGCGTCTTGTATTCAAGATTGCATTTCTTCCTTGATAAATATTTAGTGATCTTTCTTTTTGATTTGCCTTATGTGAACTCGTGTATATGACCCGTACCAAATGTAATTAAAAGCGGACACTATCTGAAATATTATTTTAACGCACGAAAGAACAGAAGACAAAATAATTAAAGCATTTTAAGGACTAACTATTCTTTATTCGTTTTTGGCCAAAAAAAAAAATAATAAAAAAAATAAATATATATATATATATATATATATATATATATATATATATATATACACACAGGGTGATGCACATATAATATATATATATATATATATACACACAGGGTGATGCATAACTGTTTCATAAATCGCAGGGTGTATTCTTGAGACAAACGTAAAGAAAAAAGACCATGCAAACATAGGTCGAGAAACCCGTGGGTTTCGAGCTACTGCACGCGACAGAAAAATGAAACTCCTAAAGATTTTTTACATTTCATGCAAATACAGTGTGATACATTTTCTTCATTAAAGTAAATGTTCGAAATTCTTTCCTACTTCTTGAATGTATGCCTCAGCACGTCGCACCAGTGATTGTTTGGAACACTCAAAAATTCCTGGAGTATTGCGGATCGATTTGCAATTGTCTCAAACCCGTTGTCACAATTCTTCACGTGCTCGGACTTCTGCAACATAAACTAGGCTTTCTAAATGACCCCACAAGTAATAATCAAGATGATTTAAATCTGATGACCGAGATGGCCACGGAATAGGACCACCGCGCCCTATACACCTGTCAGGATACACAGCATCGAAATATTCCCTCGTTAAACAGGCGAAATGAGCTGATGCACCACCGTGCATAAACCACATTAGTTGTCGAGTTCTGATAGGCACATCTTCAAGTGGCACTGGCAAAGTCTGCTCAAGGAAACTCCTATACGAATCTCCAGTCAGTCAGTCGCTGTGGCAACAGATATGGGCCGATAAGATGATTTCCAATACATGCCTACAGCTCGAAACCTACGGTTTTCTCGACCTGTGTTTATAATTTTTTTTTATATGGCTTTTTTTCCTTTACTTTTGCCTCAAGAATACACCCTGCGATTTATGAAACACATCTATGCATCACCGTGTATATGTATATATATGCACACACACACACACACACAGACACACACACACACACACACATGGAGATGCTCCTCATTAACCAAATCAGATATTACTCGTTAGCGATTAATGATGAACTATTTCTCATTGTGGATACGAAGGTATTGTTTCCCCTATTTCTAATTATAATTTAATTGGGGTGAATCCTTATTAGGGTTTAGCAAGTCAACTTCATCGTAATTTATTATTATTAGTATTAAAACTAAGGATAAAAAAATCATAATAAAATATATTATCATCTTTTGTATATACTGTCATACTGGGATAGAGATAGTTTAATTGACATCCTATAAAAACAAATTGCGATTAACATTAGACCAACGAAAAATTAATCATCTTTTTGTGTATGTTTTGGAATTTATACTTTTTCACCTTCAGTAAAATCAGTCTAAAATTGTGACTGCATTCTTAATTATTCTTAATTTTAGAAAGACAAGAAAATGAACTCTATAAATCATCATAAATCATAAAATTTAAAAAAAAAAGTTTGGGAATTTTTTGACATTTTGAGGATTTAAAGTTTTCATTTTTGTAAACGCATCGTATTCTAGAACTACTCGTGTGCTTTGTCTGCTGATTGAGAACTCTTGTGCAAGCCAAAGTTGTCTCTGATTAGATTACACTTGAAATATAATGTTGAAGTGTTGAAATCCACTTCGTTCTTATTTGTTTATTAAAAGGATTTAATGTCCTATATTTTGTACTTACCTTTATTCACATGATGGTTACTCAAATTTGCATCCCTCATCCAACCGAGGGCATTAACACGGATGGTAAGGCCACTAACCGGGCGAAAAAGTCCCCTTCGAAAGGAGAACTGGGCTCGCCACTGCACCGCATTCCTACCCCCATCCCCACTTTCCAGATTGGCTTGAAATAGACACTAGATGGATTTTATTCCCATGAATATACCTCGTATATTTACCTTTTCAAATTAAACTCGTGCAGAATATAGATTAAATGCTTGTTTTTCGACTTAATAAGATTAAAAGTTTGTTTTTTATGCGCAAACCAGTAAGCGTCTGAAAAATAACTATAACTATATACAGTACGTTTCTCGTGTGTGGGTGGCTCAACCCACACAGTTCCACTTCGCCGGGTGGAATCAAAGGCTTTTCGTCTCGTCACTTCTTCGCCTCTTCCTGACTGTCTTCTATCCCTCTCTCTTCGCCGCAATGTTGCCTCACTCTCTCTTTACTATCGCTATTATAACGGACATTGCTCTTCCGAATGCTCTAAATGCATGTCTCCTCCTTTAAGGAGACCACGCAGTTCCAGATTTTCGATACGTTCTCATCCCTTTTCTGCCCAACTGTCTAACGCAAGGGTTAATCAGTGTTATCAGTCTTTCATCTACTCAACCGTTCAACTCTTGAATATCCTTCCTTAATCCATTTTTCCCCCTGTCTATGACCTCCAATCTTTCAAACGCAGCGTCCCAGCATCTCGAAAACTTTGGACTTTGGACCTTGATTCCGGCTCTCTTCTCCTCATTCCATAGGAGTGGAGCGTTTTGATGGGCGTTCGGCCTTGGTCCCTCCTTCCTGCATAAAAGAGATTTAACGAACTTCAGTGCATTTAACAGAAAGGTGAAGAGTAGAAGATTTAGAGTTTCTTTAATCCTTTGACAGCAGCTATGCTGCAGTAGCGGTGTTTATAAACTTCTATATAAAATTTATATAACATATGGAAGTTGGCAGAACGGCCACACCTCCGGCAAACTTAAAGTGTAGAAAAGTAGAACACCTTTTTATAAAGAAGCAGCCGAGATCTGTTGCAACCTCCTTCAAGAGATTTCGTAATTTGGTCAATAGCGAAGCGCATGAGTAGGATGGGCGCAAAATGGGAGAGTGTAGGAATGTTGCAATGCAATTGCAAATGTTAATCAATATTGCAAGATGTTGCAAGGGGTTATTCAACAAAGGGGGGTGGGGTATGCAATGCAGGGGGGTGGGGGTATGTAATGCAGGGGGAGGGGTTATGCAAGGGGGGAGGGGGAATGTAGCAAGTGCAACAAGGGGTTATGCAACTTGGAGGCGGAGTTATCCCCCAAGAGAAAGAGAGGAGAAGGAGAGAGAGGAAGAGAGGTGTTCGCCTGCAGGAGCCTAGCGCATATTAAGACTTCATCTGAGCGCCCGCTCTCTTATTAGGTGTAAATCCGCCAGTTGGCTTAGAAGGCGTAAATGGCTCGTTGAAGTGTACAGGTTGAGTTGCCAGATAGCGCTATTTATTTAACTAAAGCATATATTATTGACAGTTGGCTTAGAAACCCGTCAGTTGACTTAGAAGGCGTAACCAGCCATTTGGTATAATTAAATAATAATATCGTTTACAACCAAAAGAAATAAATAAAACACAATTACATCATTCTGTTTATTTAGACGAATTATTGGAACCAGAAATATATAGAAAATAAATATACATGTTGAGTATATATGATCAAAAATAAAATAAAAAATAATAGTATAAGAAATATGAACGAGGAATATGTATATAATAAAAAAATAAAATAAAAAATAAAAATATAACCAACAATATAACAGTACAGGAGAAATATACACACACAATTATGTTAAATAATTAAATATGTTGAAAATAAATACATACACTTTATCTTCTACTACACAAAATCAAAAAATAAGAAATACAAAACGATGGAGTATAACCATCAATATAGCAGGACAGGAGAAATATATATATATATACACACACAATTATGTTAAATAATTAAATATATTGAAAATTCAAGAAAATACATTCACTTTGTTCTACTGCGCAAAACACTAAACTCACAAGTAATCGAGTCTACAATCAAATCATTATTGCTTTGCACTACGCAGTAAACGCGGCTTAATATTAATTCACCGCTCAAGTTATAGGGAGACCTATACTCTATATAAATGGCCTTCATATCGTTCAGTACTATTTTTGTGCCAACTTTACAATCGCTTGGCAAGTTATCTTTGTGCGTGCTCTTGATTGTATTCTAGCCGTATTTAAAGAGGTCATCGTTAGCCACAACATCATATTTAAATACAAGTTTATAAACACTCCTTTCCAATCGAGGGTTTATTTCTACCGACCCGAGCTTTTCAATCGTGAACTCTTCTTCACACTGCATAGCGGCAGTTAAAACAATCTAAGTCGTTACGACAGCTGCTAATTATATAAAGAAATAGTTTTTCAGGGTGAACGGTGTAGGTGAGCTCAGCCCAGTACCGCTCAAGTGCTTTGTACCAAAGTTCATGATATTTCAAAGAGTCTAAAACTTTTAAATAAGCACCCAGCTCTAGACCATTCTCGCCTTGTTCAGTCCTACACTCGGTAAACCCATCGAGCAGAGCGGTGTATGCGTATTCAACCGTATCAAAATAAAGCATATCCGTAACACGCGCATCTAATATAGGCTTCAGCTTACGGAATCCGACAATTTCAAACATTCTGTCGAGGATGAAACGGTTTCGCGTAGGGACAAGAGCGTTATTATCAGAAACATTCTTCCACATCAGCCGTATATCAATGCATGGCTGATCGTTATTTATACACAACGCACAAACATCGGCATATGAGGGGGTGTCACTAATCTGCTCTCTTGTTGTACCTACACCTGCAGGAATTTTATAACGATCCTCACTCCACTTCTCAACTACCACGAAGATTCTATTCATCTCCTCAACACTTAAATAAACAATATTCCGTTTGTTTCTTTGTCTACAAGTCGTTTCCAGTACATAGTTAATGGCACCGGTTTTACGCCTGAACACGCGCAACGACTTCGTCACGGACACATCGTACACTGCGTTGAGAATGCTGCTCAAAGGAAGTTCCATCGTATTCGAGGAGCGTACGTCCAGTTGGTTCAAGCTCTGAGATGACTATGAGCCACATGCAACGGATCGGCTCGACGGGCGGAGTGAGTCACACTATGAGCTAATGAAACGTGTACGGCGCTGTTCCAACATGAATACTTGTATCCCATTATATTGGGTAGGTGTTTTTAGAAATTTTCCGATACATGAAGCAATATCGGTTTTAATGTTTTATCACTCCTACTCCCCAGAATACGCACCAGACACTTTTGCATGGGCTGATTTTCACGAACTAAACACATTTTATTCACACTCCGGCGCACTATTTGAGAGAAACATATGACCATATTTTTCCTTTTTGCTTACCATATGATACTCATCTCTAAATTCTGTTAAATACTCACGCAGACCTTTAGCCACAACATGAATACTTGTATCCCATTATATTGGGTAGATGTTTTGAGAAATTTTCCGATACATGAAGCAATATCGGTTTTAATGTTTTATCACTCACCAGACGTTCATTTCCACAAACTAAACATCTTTACAATCCGGCGCACTATTTTAGAGAAACATATGCCCATATTTTTCCTTTTTGTTTAACAATCGATACTCGTCTCTAAAGTCTGTTGAAAACTCACACAGGCCATTAGCCACAACCTCACTACAAACCTCGTCATGATACATATTAATATAGTGATAAAAAAACTTAAGATTCTACATGATGACAAAATTTAGATTCTCAGTCGCAGGGTACGAGTACTCGGTATGATGCAACATGACATAATATCGCTTGTCATACCACTCATCAACAAGACTTACTATCCATATCCGTTGCTTCTCTTCTGCACGTATTGTTTCCTCTACTTTACGGTACATGTAAGCTTTTATAAAGTTTAGTCCTACAACATAGTTCAATACATCACTTGTACCACGAAATCCCACAATGCTCTCGCCAGAATAGCCGTAGAGTACTTGTACCTCTTGCTCCTTCGCACGATTCAATGTAGCCTTAGAAGTATCAAAGGACGGTGGAATAGGGAGTTTTTCAGTATCCACCATATCTGGGCACTTTGCCGAATACCACTTCATAAACGTCGAACACGCAATATTAAAGGTAGCCATTACTATTTTTCGTCTACGCGGGAGAATACACGTCTGAGATATAGAGCTTACTGCGATCAACTGAGCACGCAGGGAAGAGATATGCCCAGGTAGTAGCAGGAGCCACGTGATCAATCATACAGGTGGGCGGAGCTTAGAACTTTTTCCTGTACACACACCGGGCGGAGCTTAGAATTTTCTCCTGTGTACACACACACCCACACACACACACAAAGGAGAAAGTGAGACGCTAATTGAAACATGATTTATTTAATAAACGAAATATTCAAGGTGTGTGTATATATATATATATATATATACAGTATATATTTACAAATACGTGTAATAAATAAGTTAACAATGGACATATCAAAGATTATGGTATCCAAAGGGCACGGTATCATAGATACCAGCCACCTGGTAACGTTTCCTATGGGTGTTACGGCACACCTTTGTACCCCTAAGTTACTTCACGCCACCCAGCTTCTGCGCCCGAAAATTGTGGGTACCTACAGTTAGTTGGGGCGGCCGTTCGCCCTCATCATCATCCAAGCACATTAGATTAGTTTTAATTTTGTTGTTGTTTATAGACCTCACGTTCAACCCCTCGATACCGATACTAGATTTTACTCACTTCTTGGTAACTTTATTGGCAATCGGAATAGTATAATTGTCGGAGACTTTAACTGTCCTAATGTTAATTACGAGACTTTTACTGGTAATGAGGAGGGTTTGAGATTGATTGAGTTCATGGAAGATAATTAATTTTTACGACAGATGGTTACCAAACCAACGCGGGGTGACAATATTTTAGATTTGGTGATGACGAACGGCGAAAATATAGTCGAAGGTTTAGAAGTAGGCGAGAGTTTAGGATGTAGTGATCATCAAATTCTTAGGTTTAAGTTATTGATAGTAAACACAAAGGATAGTAACGTAATAGAAGTCCCTGATTTTCATAGTGCTAACTTTGATAGTTTTGCGGATAGAATGAGAGTAGTGGACTGGGATAACTTATTTATGGGTAATGACAAAAATTTGCATTGGGAGGCGTTTAAAGAAAGTTTTATGAATATTGAAAGGAAGTTTATTCCTCGTAGGCCCAAGCGCGCTAGAAATCATGGTAGGCCCAAGTGGTGGACTAGGGAAATAGGCGAGTTCATAATCGAGCGTAACAGAGCGTATAGACTTAATAAGCGCAATGGCACGGCAGCTAACTTTAATAGATATATCGACCTTAGACGTCAGGTTAAAAGATCAGTTAGGAATGATAAGCGTAATTTAGAGATAGTTATAGCTGCGGATAGTAAACATTATCCAAAAAAGTTTTTTGAATACGTCAATAATCGTAAGCCGATAACAGATAACATAGGCCCTCTAGTGGATGTTAACGGCGCTTTGGCTTCTGACGCTTAGGCGATGGCGGGTATTTTCAATAACTTTTTTGCGACAGCAGTTTTTACTGTAGAAGTAAATAATGTCCCCGACGTGGACGATATCATTCCATTTAGTAGCGAGACTATTTTGGATGAAATAACTGTTTACGAGGGTGAGATTGCGCATTATATCGATAGGCTAAAAGTTAGCAAGGCTCCAGGCCCTGACGCGTTTTATCCCAGACATTGCAAAGAAGTTATTGTAGGACCCTTAACGAAGATTTTTAATCAGTCACTCGAAAGGGATTATTCCTGAAGATTTCAAATTAGGTAATGTCACTCCTATTTTTAAAAAAGGAGACCGCACAGTGCCTAGCAATTATAGGCCCATTAACTTAACGTCAATTGTCGGTAAACTTTTGGAATCCGTCGTTAGGGATCGTATCATCGATCACTTAGAAAGTCGAGATTTGATTAATAGTAGTCAGCATGGGTTTCGACGCCATAGATCTTGTTTAACCAATTTGTTAGAATTTTATAACGAAATAGTGCGCGAATACGATAGGCATAGAGCGGCTGACGTTACTTATTTAGATTTTAAAAAGGCGTTCGATACAGTTCCGCATAGAAGATTAATTGCGATGGTCAAAGCGCATGGTATACGCAGTCAGGTAGCTAACTGGTTAGAGCAGGGGTCACCAACCTTTTTTTTGTTCACCGCCCACTTTTACGATTTTTTTTAAATTAAAAAAGCTTATCGCCCACCTTAGGTCAAAAGGAATAAATCAACATAATCGATAAAATAAATAATGAAATAAATGTTTAATTACCTTTAATGTGAGCCCACTAGTGGGCGCTACTGCCCAGGTTGGTGACCCCTGGGTTAGAGTAATGGCTTCGTGCTAGGAGACAGAGGGTCGTTGTTAATGGTAGTGAATCGGGGTGGTTGGATGTAGGTAGCGGTGTCCCACAGGGTTCAGTGTTAGGCCCATTGTTATGCGTAATTTATATTAACGACATACTGTAGATATAGGATTGATTAGTAACGTGTCAAAATTCGCGGACGATACTAAAATAGGCGGTAAGGTTGTTAACGAGGACGATAGAAATAGGCTCCAAAACGATGTAAATAGAATTATGAAGTGGACGGATAAGTGGCAGATGCAATTTAACGTAGACAAATGTAAAGTTTTGCATATAGGTTCTCGTAACAATAATTACACGTACACGATGTATGACAGAGTTTTAGCGAGCGTTGACGAGGAAGTAGATTTAGGCGTACGCATATCTAAGGATTTAAAAGTTAGGAACCAGTGCCTGGAGTCTTGCGCAAAAGCTAATAGGATGTAGGCTTCATAGCGCGTAATTTCGAATTTAAATCGAAGGATATTATATTGCCCCTTTACAAGGCCCTAGTCAGGCCTCATTTAGAATATGCCGTTCGGTTTTGGTTCCCGTATTTGCGTGAGGATATTGATAGGTTAGAATGGGTTCAGCGTCGTGCCACGAAACTAATTCCGTCATTGCGCATTAAGCTTTATGAAGATAGGATTAAAGAGTTAGACTTGCATTCACTCGAAACTAGGAGATTAACGGGGGAGCTTATTGAAGTTTTCAAAATCGTTAATAACATCGTTAACATAAATTTTGACAAACTGTTCACTTTCGATAATAGCAATACTCGTAATAACGGATTTAAGTTGCATGGCAGACGTTTCATTACTAATATCGCTAAAAACTTCTTTACTTTTAAAGTAATTGATAAATGGAATAATCTTCCCGCGCCCGTCGTGAACTCTACCAGCGTTAATGTGTTTAAAAACTGTATAGATAGACATTTTAAAAATAATAACGTTGTTTAAAATAAAAAAGCAATTGGCAACAGGAGCTCTGTGGGTCGTAATCGGGGATGAGTCTGTTGACGTCTAATGCCAGCTTCTGACATGCCAGCTTGTGATATGCTAGCAAAAAAAAAAAAATTTAGACTAACACGAACTTAGTTGTACCTTCTTGAGTAAATTGACCCACTTTTTGTTATTCTTTATACTTAGGTATTTTTCTTCGCTCTTTATTGCATGTCTGCATGGTATGATAGTGCTTAAGTTAAGAATGTGTTGTAATGCGTTCTTATTTTCCTTATTTTCATCTTTCACCCCTTTCCAGCCTAGTGGGCTGCATTCTCTACCTCCCTATCGAGTGGAGGATCGGTCTGCAACCGTTGGAAGAATGTTTTGCTTTCAGTTAAGAATGTGTTGTTCTTGAGTTAAGAATGTATTGCATGGTTTGTAAGCGTTCTTATTTTACTTCTTTTCATCTTTTTCCGGCAGAGTGGGCTCTACCTCCCAATGGAGTAGAGGACCGTTCTGCAATCTTTCCTATTCTCTCCGACTATTTTTCTGACTTGTCGGCAGTGGCCGGCGAATGATGATGGTGAGTCTTTTTTCTCTTTTTCTGAATGAATGTTAACCCAAGAGTGATAGGTGTTGCTACTTAACCCCTTATTCTCTTTTCTTAACCCCCAACTCTTTCCTTTCTCTCGGGCTAACCTTAGAGTGGATCTTAGGGTCTTTGATTCGTTGAAGGATCTACAGATCTACAGAAGCTAAGACTAACAAAGTTAACGACCCGCCGATTCGCCTGGTTGAGCGTGATACCCTTAGCCTTCACGATATATTCCATATCCTCCCCCATCCTCACCCGTACCCCATAAGTTTTTGGCCCTGTTGAGACAAAAGAGTCGGCGTATGCGATGTCTCCATACTCATCCTTGATCTCATCAGTCAACTCCCCGAGGAATTCACTAATAGGAGACATGAATTCACCCTCCCTCTCTGTGAATATCACACTATCTGTATCGGCATACAAAACCCTCCGCCCAAGAGAATGCAATAGGCCCCAAAGTTTGATGCGTGGGTATGCTGTTGTGAAGCTGGCTACAGGTATGTTTGTAGATTTCCCATGGCTATGTTTTCTATCTGTTTCGACGCCAACCCTGCTGGCACCGTGTATAATTTGATCTGTACTCTGTTAACTGGGTACTTTACTGTGGCGTGTAGTAAATTTTTCTCAATTTCTATTTGTTTTGGTGAACTTAATTTCATTTGCCGTACGCGGAGTTATGTTTCCGTAATGTGAACCACAACGGGTTTTGCTCCCTCTTCTTGATCAGCATCCAGATTTAAACAGATCTCAGGATTCGCGCGGGTGAGGTTTATTTTCATACCCACCCCATTCACTAGCAACTTCTCCTGGAATGTAAAATCTGTATACAGGCATCCAAAACACTCATATATCTTCTTTTTAGAATTTTTAAATTTGTCCTTTATACTACTTGCGTCTTTAGCTTGATAATATCCCTCAACACTTAAAAAGGTATCCTTCACTTCTTTGGAAATGTTCAGCACATTTTCCAGATAGGCTCATAGGTGACAGTACCCCCGTGCCTGCTGATATGCTGACCTGATTTAAATATACTGTACGTCACACTGGTTGAATATGGAGTGCAGAAAGTTTGTTTCAGGGTATACAGCATATTTGTCATCGCAATCCGTTCCATCAGAATGGGCTATATGTAGTTTAGTGTACATGTACACACAACTTGGATTAAAAAAGTAAGGGCCTGAGCTGGGTATCACGAATTGTATAGGGGCACTCGGGGAACTAATTGTGTTTAAAGAGTTAATTGTAATAAAGTCACTGTGTTCAATTGAAAATTGAGTTGGGGGCATGTCAAAGAGGGACAGCTCCGATTTACAACATTGTGAACTACACGGATGGGTGAAGCGTGCCATGACGAGTTAGAAATAGTGCCTCCTCTCTCAACAAGTAGTAAACAAACGATGATTCATGAGATCAATGGCCTTAGCTTATATCAGTCAAAAAAATGGTCAACGATAGGTTTCATTCGCTTAGAACACTTATTTTTTTATATCCTTTTGCGTTTAATGCCACGTGATGATAATCCCTTCTTCCGGACAGTCCTCTTCTTCCCACCACCACGCATTTTTCTCTTTGCATCTTTGACGATTTCGTCCCGTGTACGCTTTAAGTGTTTTTATAGAGCTTCTAAAGGTTTAGCCCCAGCCAATATGTGTTCTGCAGTATTAAGACCTGATTGTAGCGCTTTCCTTCCGAGGTATCTGGCACCCCTCTTCAGCAATGGGTCAGCCGTACGTAGTATGGTTGAAAAAATGGATCCAAGTCCTTATCAGATTAGTTGCAGCTTTCACATAATGGGGCCTGTCATATCTAATGCTGAAACTCCTTCCTCTATGGTTGGGAATGTGAGCAATGCGCAGCAGGCGTACCTGGGTATCCCCAGCAAACTGTTGCTCCACTATATTGCTGTAAATACAGCAAATGTCTGGGGGTGTATAGCCAGCAACCAATTTCTCCAATTTCATCTGATACATTAGGCTGGACAGGTCATGTTGTACCTCGTGAAATATTTCTTTGGAAGGCTGATCGATATCGCCACTCCGTCATAATTTTAAACACTCTTTGGTCTTTAATATTTCTGTTAGCCTTTGATTTTAAGATTAGAGTAAGTGCAGGGCTTCCTTTGTTTACGATTTCGTATACTAAATCAGTGGTAAGATTTTAGTTTTTTAAACTTACGTTTGTCTCTCACAACATCCTCAGCCGAACCATAACGGCCCCGACCTAGTGTTACTACTGTACTGTAATACCGTGCAACCTCAGTCCGGGCGATACATACGTATAGTTTCATCCCGAGCTACCACGGCTTTTTCACACTCATCAATGTCTAAGAATCGAAAAAACGGTATCTTTATAATCAATATTTAAAAAGGGGGTGTCCAGCTGAATTTCACATATCCCCACTTCATACGAATCACGACCCAATTCAATGGGTCCATGGAGTTCTGTTACAAAGTTGGCTAGTGTGTTGTTAGGGTGTACAGACAGTGACGAGGAGGACGGGAGTGTGACGTAGAAATGGTTAGGAGACATGTTGCATACTAGTTAAGCTTCATTATTACATCAGCTTTTATATAGGTGTTGAAGTTTTATGGGTACCTTAGCCATTTCACCAGGTACATTTTTCCTTTCCTGAACCTTTGCTTCCTAAAATTTTCTGTTTGAAACACATTTTTTCCTAAATTAAATGCCACTTTCTGCAACTCCTCGCGGTAAAGGCCTCCTGCGATTTCTTCCCCATTCAAATCTTCAACGTAATACATCATTATCTCACCTTTACGTCTCATAGCCCTAACTTTAAAAATCTCACGTGTCCATCCTTGCTCAAATCCCTTCGCGAATTTATTTCCCGAACGCGACAGCCTTACATAATCATTGATTTTGAAACGCGCAGAGTGTGGTGGTGGTGGTGTGCCATCTCTTCTCACCTCTGGGCGCGTACCTCTTTCTAAAACTTCGTTAGGTGTTGTCCTAATCGTGCGATGGTGTGAGCGGTTGTAGGATGAGGCCAATGATTCCAGAATATCTAGAAATCTGTGTTTTATGTGTAAAATAGCGATGCATGCGTTCCTTTATGGTACGTTGAACTCTTTCGGCTAAAGAAGCCTTATGTATAGAATTGGTAGTGTAATAGCTGATATTAAACTGTCAACATGTTCTGAAAAGCACGGCCTATAAATCCCTTCCCCATATCTGTACAAAAATAGCCAGGAACCCTGTTTTCTTTCAACATCAGCGTTTTGGTGGCTTTAGCAACTGTTTCAGGTGATTTATTTTTCAGAGGAATTAGCCACAGATATCTAGAGAATACATCTATTATGAATGGAATATAGCGATAACCATCGTTATACACTGAATATCTTAATTTGGCAAACAGATTTAACAGACATGCAAAGTCAATCGAAGCAGCTGTTGTCTTGGCTGTTTTAAACCTTTTTCTCACAGGCTAATGAAGTGTATGAACGTCCTGCTCCCGCAAAAATCCCTCACCATCTTTTTTTTCCTACTCCGTAAACACTTCTGTACAGTCTATCTACGCCTCCGTAGGAGGCTGGGTTAGAAATGTCATAATAACGTTTTTTTAATATGTTAGCCATTTGCGTATTTTAGAGGCACGTGGGTAGGGTTGACCGTTGTTTAACCTCTTCTTTCTCCTCTTCATAGGTGTTACCGGCGGGGGTGATGGCGTCTTCATTTATGTCACGTGCGACGCATGTTCCAAGTCTTTTAACCTGTTCAGATTTCCTATCATTGTTTTGGGGACATTTATTTTTTGTAGTCTTGCTTTAATATGCTTCCATCCTGATGGTGAGGGCCTATCCCACTTTCTCACCAGATCATGGGCGATGTCTACGATATTCGATCCCTGTACCTTTGCTCCTTCCACAATGATCTCACCTGTATCGGTCCATTGAATGGCGGGGTCCTCATTCAATAGATTATAAAGACTTCTTTATTTCTCAATGTATGCTGGAGGGTGCTTTTTAATACATGCTCGAAATGTTGTGTGGCCGACCCATTAATCTTTGGTTGGTCAGCTCTATCGTCGGACACAGGTCCTATGTCACCATATCCAGCGTTCCCCGTGTTGTGGTGCCTAATAACCACGGGAATCTCTGTTGGGTTCTTATAATTTTCGTACTCGTGAAGAAATTTCTGCAGAGCTTCTTGGTATAAGATTCTTTTCTCATCAGGTGTTTTTTCACTGTTTAATAGGGTTAACAATTCGATTTTCATTCTTTAAATCCCTTTCGCTCACGAATTGTGACATAGGGTAAAAAAGAAATTTGCCTTTATGTGTGGTTATATAAGAATCAATATGGTTTATTTTTCAGCTACACAATTGTCTACCCTCTGAGTGAAACGGTTAAGCCTGCTTTTACGGGGATCTAGATCCGTGTCTGGATTCTTTTTACAGTGAAGCATACACCTCGCGTGGAATCACTACCACTTTCTTCATTATATTAATCTAGTCAGTGAAGGACCCAAAACTGAAAATAAGATGGGGAGGAATGACCCTCCTCTTTGTATAATAATTCGTTTTTTCTTCCCTACAGTTTGACTTTTACGAACGAGTGCACGTATTATGTTCTTGTAACGGCGTAGGCGAGCCTTCTGAGGTGATTTCATTGATACATTGCAATTTATAACGTTAAGACAGATTTCAGAGATGCATTTTAAAAAGTCGGAGTCGATATTTTTAGGAAACATCTGCTGCATTGACCGGGGCAGTCGATGATAGATTTTTATTAATTCTTAGTATTTCTTTAGCCTCTTTGTCCTTCTGGAATATACACCGTTTCAGGTTCGTTTGGAAATATATTCGTTCTTAGAAACACCCTAAACATGTTTCGCGGATGAAGGTCGCAAAGCAAATATCCGTAACGCGGGCTTGTAGCTTCTTTATAAACTTCCAAAAATTCCTTACGCTGATTCGGGAACATTTGATTGGCTAATTCTCCAATTTGTGGTACATCTTTACGTTGCGCGAATAAGACTAGATATTGTGTATTTAACGACACATCGCGCATGTATCTATTTTTAAAAAATAGATTCTGATTGATGAAGAACACGCTTATGTTAAGATGGTGGGAGAATACTATAAATGTCTCGGCAAACGTTTTATCCATCTCCAACATGAGATCGTCAATTACAATGACTGTATGTTCATTTCCCTTTAACGAATTAACATCATATACACCTTTGAGAACAAAATATCATCTTGGTACTCGTTGAACACTGATTCATACGTCGAATAGAACATCTCTCCCTTTTCTTTAATGATTTTAAGCATAAACACAGTTTTACCACATCCTGTAGGTCCAGATATAATACATGTGGATGGGCTCGTGAACCTGAATTTTTGTACAGAATCCATTTCGAACACGTCACACTCCTAAGTGGGTCATTTCCAAAATATAATAAATATTTAAGTGATGACCCTTATATTCTACACTACAGTCTTGCTTTTCGCTTCTCCCACAGAACCGTGAATGACGATGAAGTACAGTACCCGATCATCCGATATTACAGATTACCCCGACGATAGTGTAGTTGTGATCACAGAATCCATCCCCGCTGACGAATCCTCACCAGCGATACCTATAGCACGCCCCAGTTCAAAGTGGAGGCACGATGAAGAGCCCACCACCTTATTCCTGTTCAATTCCGGGTACATCTTCCTCAGCCACAGCAGCTTCTCGTTCTGTTGAGGATAGCATAACATTTGAGTTGGTGCGCACTGCTACCCCCACCCCAGCCTTGATTAGAAATAGGTATATATTCAGGGTTGATCCTAGATCCATGTATATCAATGGTTTTGAACACGGACTACGGCGCATAGTTGAACGTATTGTGGAGTTTGCCCTTCAGAACCGCGACGAACGTGAAGTCAGGACGAGGCTGTCCTTCGGATTCGGGTCAGATGACGGAGATGTAGATGATTTTTGGATAGTAATACCGTTCAGACGTTTGGCAGCTGAAGATATAGAGTATATATTAGGCCGTATAATGCAGGCCCACGGGGTACGGATTGTTCTTCATCACGTATGGGTATAAAGAACAGAAATCTTAGTAATGGAGCTTCACACCCTCCGTAGGTGGAAAGTATAGTCTGAATGGATTTGTACGTCCTCCAAACAAGCTATCACCACATTTGAGAGGATCCAGCACCATTGAACGCTTGATCGTGTTTATTTCCTTACGGTACACCTTGTCTGTCTCCATCCATGCATCATATTCATGCTCCCACAAGATTTTGTGAGTGAACTGTGATCCTATAAGTTGATCGCGGGTGCGGGTCCATGCAAGAGTCGGCAGGAGATCTACCGTGGATATCTCCGGCGATTCCGCACTCAGGACGGGGGCATCCATGCCACCAGCATCCGTTAAAGGAGTACACAGTCTTCACACCAGTGACACGGTTTTCACTTAACCCATCAACCCAAAAAACACGTCCATTAATCTTAATGGGTACTTCACCCGTGTTGCGGGCGTGCTTTATGTATACACCTGTCTGTTGCTGTAGGTGTATGAGCCAGTAAATAGCCTTGTGTCCGTAACTGCGGGGGTTGTTTCGGTGAATAATGGCTAAGGTGTCTTTAGGCATGAAGTTATTCTTGAACACCGTAAAACATAATGACGCGATGGTGGTTGCGACTTGCAGCGGATCGCATTTGAAACGGCCTATGTACATCCTTCTAAAGGCCTGGAAACATACTCTAAGCACGCGCACATCATTCACGCAATAACGCTCACATTCATCAGCTATATTATAAGGGTTACTTTCATTAAAACTGTTGTAGTATCGATCAAAGTCTTCACGTTCATCTACACTCATACAGTCATAGTTAAAATAATGTTTGGGTGGTGGTGGGCCTACGTAGTTTAAAGTCTCGCTGGTGAGGAAAGTGTAAGGGAAGTATCCTTTGGAAACTTCAGCTGCTACTCCCATCACCTTGGGTAGCTTTGCTAATTTACAAGGTGTGAATAATAAAGTGTCTTTAAATTGTACATTGCCTCTTATTTGCATCTGTATTAATTTGTTGCCTCTTTTCAATGGATCACCTGTAAATATCTCAGAGGATTCGTGTTCAAGCAACTCCTTATAAAGGAACTGCGTGTCAAACTTTGCCCCGTTATGGGCGAGAATATACACAGTCATTTTTTTGAACTTGTCGGCTAACTTGACAATATAGGACACAAATAGTTTCACAGGACTATCGCGGACATTCGTTTTAAAAACGTTTGTCCGTTTACCGCATTTGGGGCACTCGTCACATTCGATCCCCATACACTCATCACAGATGGTCTGGCTCACAAGTAAATGTGGAATTACCTCTTTGGTTTCAGCGTTCGTATATGTTTCTATATCGTAGTATACAGTTATACAAGGGTTATTTTTAGGCTTAGCATCTTTCATATAACATACATGCTTTACTCCATCCGCCTTATATTCCTCCTGGCATGTAGGACAGTGAATTTCGTCACACTTGTGCTTAAATTTCCCCCAATTATCCATTGTGTGAAACATACCACATTCACAGATTCTCATTTTCCTGCACGTGCCAATTGATTTATGGAAATCAAAACAGTTATTATTGAAAAATGTGCGTCTACACACATCACAGTCTCTCTTCTCAGCTTCAACTACACGGCTTTCACATTTGGTGCTTTTACACTGCTCACATACCATGTGACATTCTTTACAATGTCTCACTATATCATCCGCAAACTCGAGGCACCCCTTACACAAATCATGATGTCTCCCATATTTTCGACTTTTGTCATAACTCGCGTAAAGCCACCTTATATTACGGATGGGGAGATACGTTGTCCCTGACAATCCTAAAATAAGTAGGGGTCTTGTACGATCTCTCACACAGCTTTTAAAAACATACACAGTCCTACGACGATCATCCAACCCAAATACAACTATACGGACATTCATTTCCTGTTCTACCCTTCTCAGCTCTTCAGGACCCATATTACAGTCAAATTCAAGTTCACAGTCTACAGCTAGTTTACGGGCACGCTCCACGACCGTAGGCAACCAAATTTTTTGAGTCCGTGTATTTTGTACAGTAAACATACGTGCTAAGAGTACTGCTATAAAGCCGCAACCACGATCGACGTTTATATGCTTTCGGTAAATAGTCGGAGAATTGAAGTTAAGAGTATACGGTATGGCACTATGACCCGCAACACGGAATACACGATCAATATTTACCGTGAAGTTGTCCATATTAAAGGCTATACTACTTTGGGCGGCTTGCATTATACGTCCTAATATATATTCTACATCTTCAGCCGCCAAACGTCTAAATGGCACTACACCCAATAATCATCTACATCACCGTCATCTGACCCGAATCCAAAGGACAGACTCGTCCTGACTTCACGCTCGTCGCGATTCTGAAGAGCAAACTCTACAATACGCTGTACAACCCGGCGTAGCCCGCGCTCAATTCCATTGCTATACATGGCTCTAGGGTCGACCCTGACTCTATACCGATTTCTAGTCAAGGCTGGGGTGGGGGCTGCGGAGCGCACCAACTCAAACGTTATATCATCCTCAACAGAACGGGGGGCAACTGTGGCGGATGAATAAGGGGATATATTAGCGGAGGTGCTGCTGGGGGATTGTTGCGTAAGGTTGAGGGTTGGGGATCTATTACTGGTGCAACAGGCGCGTATTTCGGTCGCTTTATACCTGACGTGGGGTTCTTCATCATACCTCCGCTTTGGACGTGCTACCGGTATCGCTGGTGAGGGTTCGTTGGCAGGGGAGGAGATCACAACTACACTGTCGTCGAGGTCATCCGTAATGTCAATGATGGGGTGCTACCTCATCGTCATTCACGGTTCTGTGGGAGAAGAAAACAAAATATAAGGAACAGCACTCAAAATTTGTAATATTTTGTAAATGACCCACTTAGGAGTGTGACGTGTTAGAAATGGACTCTGTAGAAAAATTCAGATTCACGAGCCCATCCACATGTATTATATCTGGACCTACAGGATGTGGTAAAACTGTGTTTATGCTTAAAATCATTAAAGAAAAGGGAGAGATGTTCTCGAAATTTGTGCATAAAGTTATATGGTGCTATTCGACGTATCAATCAGTGTTCAACGAGTACCAAGATGATATTTTGTTCCACAAAGGCGTATATGACGTTAATTCGTTAAAGGGAAATGAACATACAGTCATTGTAATTGACGATCTCATGTTGGAGATGGATAAAACGTTTGCCGAGACATTTACAGTATTCTCCCACCATCTTAACATAAGCGTGTTCTTCATCAATCAGAATCTATTTTTCAAAAATAGATACATGCGCGATGTGTCGTTAAATACGCAATATCTAGTCTTATTCGCACAACGTAGAGATGTATCACAAATTGGGGTATTAGCCAATCAAATGTTCCCGAATCAGCGTAAGGAGTTTTTGGAAGTTTATAAAGAAGCTACAAGCACGCGTTACGGATATTTGCTTTGCGACCTTCATCCGCGAAACACGTTTAGAGTGCTTCTACGAACGAATATATTTCCAAACGAGCCTGAAACGGTGTATATTCCAGAATGACAAAGAGACTAAAGAAATACCGTGAATTAATAAAAATCTATCATCGACTGCCCCGGGCAATGCAGCAGATGTTTATTAAAAATATCGACGCCGACTTTTTAAAATGCATCTGTGAAATCTGTCTTAACGTTATAAATTGCAATGTATCAATGAAAACCCCTCAGAAGGCTCGCCTACGCCGTACAAGAACATAATACGTGCACTCGCTCGTAAAAGTCAAACTGTAGCGAAGAAAAAACGAATTATTGTACAAACAGGAGGGTCATTTCTCCCCATCTTATTTTCAGTTTTGGGTCCTTTACTGACTAGATTAATATAATGAAGAAAGTGGTAGTGATTCCCCACGAGGTGTACGCTTCACTGCAAAGGAATCCAGACACGGATCTAGATCCCCGTAAAAGCAGACTTAAAAGAATGGAAAGCGAATTGCTAGCCCTATTAAACAGTGAAAAAACACCTGATGAGAAAAGAATCTTATACCAAGAAGCTCTGCAGAAATTTCTTCACGAGTACGAAAATTATAAGAACCCTACAGAGATTCCTGTGGTTATTAGGCACAGCACGGGGGACGATGGACATGGCGACATAGGATCTGTGCCCGACGATACAGCTGACCAACCAAAATTAAGGGATTAGCCACACAACATATCGAGCATGTATTAAAAAGCACCCTCCCACATACATTGAGGAGTAAAGGCTTAAGTCTTTATAATCTATTGAATGAGGATCCAGCCATACAATGGACCGATACAGGCGAGATCATTGTGGAAGGATCAAAGGTACAGGGATCGAATATCGTAGACATTGTCCATGATCTGGTGAGAAAGTGGGATAGGCCATCACCATCAGGATGGAAGCATATTAAAGCAAGACTACAACAAATAAATGTCCCTAAAACGTTGATAGGAAATCTGAACAGGTTAAAAGACTTGGAACATGCAACGCATGTGACACAATTGAAGACGCCGTCACCCCCGGCGGTAACACCTTTGAAGAGGAGAAAGAAGAGGTTAAACAACGGTCAACCCTACCCACGTGCCTCTAAAATACGCAAATGGCTAACGTATTAACTAAACGCTATTATGACATTTCTAACCCATCCTCTTACGGCGGCGTAGATAGACTGTACAGAAGTGTTTACGGAGTAGGAAAAAAGATGTTGAAAGATTTTTGAGGGAGCAGGACGCTTATACGCTTCATAAGCCTGTGAGAAAAAGGTTTAAAACAGCCAAGACAACGGCTTCCTCGATTGATTCTATTTGGCAAGCAGATTTAACAGACATGCAAAGATATTCTGTGTATAACGATGGTTACCGCTACATTCTATTCATAATAGACGTATTCTCTAGATATCTGTGGCTAGTTCCTCTGAAAAATAAATCACCTGAAACAGTTGCTAAAGCCACCAAAACGCTAATGTTAAAAGAAAACAGGGTTCCTGGCTATTTTTGTACGGATATGGGGAAGGAATTTATAGGCCGTGCTTTTCAGAACATGTTGACAGAGTTTAAAATCAGCTATTACACAACCAATTCTATACATAAGGCTTCTTTAGCTGAAAGAGTTCAACGCACCATAAAGGAACGCATGCACCGTTATTTTACACATAAAAACACATACAGATTTCTAGACAATCTGGAATCATTGGCATCATCCTACAACCGCTGACACCATCGCACGATTGGGACAACATCTAACGAAGTTTTAGAAAGAGGTACGCTCCCGAGAAGAGATGGATCAGCAACACCACCACCACACTCGGCGCGCTTCAAAATCAATGATTACACTGGGCAACACGTATTTTATTGAATGATATCTGACACTTGATTCTAGGTAATTTCGGTGCGCTGAATACGAATTTCAACTCGGTTTGGCTCTATCAGGTCCTGATTCTTGTCGACAGCCTATGTGCCATTTTCCAGATTTTTCAAATTAGGACTAAAAAATTAAGTCATGTGTTAAATTTTTTTTTCAAGTTTCAGGAATACAAGCAGTTCAAACTACAGTAAAATTACATTATAACGATAGAAATGACTTAAAATAAAAAAACAAACAGATATGAAGCTTTCACTGTGGCAAAAATTTTCTTTTGTAAGACTTTCTAGCGTATTTGCTTGTTGATGGCAGGTCTCTTTTCAAGCACCAGCAGTAATCAGCCATCATGTGGGAATCCCAGCGGCCTTGGTACCGTTCCTCCATAATTTTGATATCTTGGTGGAATCTCTCCCCTTGTTCGTCACTTACATCACCTAAATTACTTGGAAATTGGTCAAGATGGCTATTCAAAAAATGCATTTTTATGCTCATATTGCAACCTAACTCTTTGTAGTCCCTTAAAAGTTTTTTTACGATTTCTTCGTAGTTATCTGCCCTATAATTGCCTAAAAAGTTTTCTATCAAGTCCACGAATGAGAACCAGCCATTTTTTTCGCGTTCATTCATGACATTAGGAAAATTGCTGTCTTTAATCATTGTTCTTATTTGTGGACCGTCGAAAATTCCCGCCTTGATTTTTTCGTAACTTAAACTTGGAAATTTTGAAGTTAAGTATTTGAAACACTCGCCGTTCGTATCTAAAGCTTTTACATATTGTTTAATGAGGCCTAGTTTTATATGCAGAGGAGGAAATATGATTTTATCTCTGCTCACTAAAGGTGGATTAATTACGTTTTTTTCTCCGACAGTAAGTGATGTTCGTGCTGGCCAGATTTGTTTGAAATAATGTTCTTCCTTGGCTCTGCTGTCCCATAAGCAAAGGAAGCAGGGATATTTAGTATACCCTCCTTGTTGTCCTAGCAGAAAATTAACCATTTTTAAGTCAACACATATGATCCACTCGTGCTCCCTATATTTGATAAGATTTAAAACCTTTTCTATATGTTCATACTTTTCTTTTAATTTTGTTGAGTGCCCAATCGGTATCGAGCCGTATAGATTGCCATTATGCAACAACACACACTTAAGACTTCTTTTCGAACTGTCTAAAAACAAGCGCCAATCATTTGCATCGTAAGACTCAACCCCCATCTTCTTTAACAAACCAACTATGTCGCAGCAATATACTAAACTATCCTCTGTTCTAAAATATTTAACAAGTTCTTCTTCTCTTTTTCTGTAAAATGAAATGTATGTGTTTGAAGTAAGCAAGTTTTTCTCTTTAAGTCTTGAAGCTAAAATTTCCGCAGCCTTTTTTGGCAAATTTAGATCCCTTACAAGATCATTCAACTCGGCCTGGTTAAACTTTTGCGGATCGTTTTGACTTTCAAATACGCTGGGGTCAAAATCGGTGTCTGACTCCTCAAAGTGCATAACAATATTTTCAGGAACATCTTCAACTAATTCTTGAGTTGGCAGACCCTTAAATTTTGGAATGGGGATCTCATTTGAATGTAGCACAGGTCGTATCGCGGTGTCGAAATTTGGGTACTCGATACAATGTTTATTTTTCTTAGTGAAGCCCGAAGTCTTGACAAAGCAAAGGTAGCAATCGGTCTCGTGGTTAGTAGGCTCTCGCCACACCTGATATGGAAAAAAAATTGTAAAGCGTTAACAAAAGCGACGAGAGACTTGTTTTTATGAATTTTATCAAAAGTTATCACCCAAACATTTAACATTTCTATGTGTTTCAACCTTATGCAATATTTGAGATTCTTATAAACATTTTCTGTAAATTTTTGTTTATGTACCTAAGTTACAATTACATTTAGGTAAGTTACAGTATACTAGTGATTAAATTACGTAGTTTTATGAAATCATAAACTTACCATCGGAACTCCAAAAGGTATTTTTGAATCCGAACCCTTCGTCCAATGTCGCAGTCTTTCAATGCATATAGTGCAGGCTTTATGTGGAGCCCACGATTTATCTTGGTCCCCCAGTTTTATGCCAAAATAAGCTAAGTAAGCTCTTTTTACGAAGTCAGTTATATTTGCTCGTTGATGTGGAAGTGTAAAATTTCCACATATATAACAGAAGGAATCAGGGTTGTTTTTGCATTTGAACTTTCTAGTGCTTGATGACATATTGCTTGATTGTTCTGCCAATTTGTAAAGGTATTTAAAGCCCTTAATTCATATAAATTTAAGAAAATCTGAAATATAAACACAAAAATTAGTTTAAATAGGTACTTATTATGAAATAGGTACTTACAATCTATGAAATTAAACTAGAAACACGGATGAGTAGGTACAATATAAATTACGTCTAATTAAATCAACTATATTAAATCACGATGACAAAATTACTCACTAAATCATATGCCAATTCAAAATTATGTTAATGCCCAAACTTAATTAACTAACTCAACTGACTGACTGACTGACTGACTGATTGAATTGACTGATTAACTCTGGAAACGAGTCGCTTTTATATATTTTAGTTGTCCCTCTAGAATACTCTACAGAGAACAGGAACGCTCGAGAAAATTTTAGAATTCTATGATATTTTTAGCTTAATTTACTAATATTAAAATGGGTTAAAAATGACAAAATTAAAAATATTTTTAGGGTGTTACATATAAAAATATACATAATACAACAATACCATAACAATAGGTACAAATACCTAGATAAAAACCTAGTTGCATAATGTGTAACTGCAAAAAGACAGCGAGTATTGAGAAAAAAACCTTTTTATGAATACGACGAAAGAGGAGGGGTGTTGAGCAAAATCAGGACCTGATAGAGCAAAACCGAGTAAAAATTCGTGCTCAGCGCACCCAAATTACCTAGAACTAACTGTCAAATCTAATTCAATAGACAAAAAGTTGAAATTTGTTCCCCAGTGTTATGTAAGGCTGTCGCGTTCGGGGAATAAATTCGCAAAGGGTTTTGAGCAAGGATGGACACGCGAGATTTTTAAAGTTAGGGCTATGAGACCTAAAGGTGAGATAATGATGTATTACATTGAAGATTTGAATGGGGAAGAAATCTCAGGAGGCTTTTACCGCGAGGAATTGCAGAAAGTTGCGTTTAATTTAGGAAAAAATGTGTTTAAAATTGAGAAAATTTTAGGAAGCAAAGGTTCAGGAAAGAGAAAAATGTACCTGGTGAAATGGCTAGGGTACCCAGAAAGCTTCAACACTATATAAAAGCTGATGCAATAATGAAGCTTAAATAGTATGCAACATGGCTCCTAACCATTTCTACGTCACACTCCCGTCCTCCTCGTCCCTGTCTGTACACCCTAACAACACTAGCCAACTTTGTAACAGAACTCCACGGGCACATTGAATTGGGTCGTGATTCGTATGAGGTGGGGATATGCGAAATTCAGCTGGACACCTCTTTTTAAATATTGAACATAAAGAAACCGTTTTTACGATTCTTAGAGACATTGACGAGTGTGAAAAAGCTGGGGTAGCTATGGATGAAACTATGCATCGCTCGGACTAAGGTTGCACGGTATTACAGTACAGAAGTAAGACTAGGCCGGGTCAATATGGTTCGGCCGAGGATGTTGTGAGAGGCTTAAACGTAAGTTTAAGAAACTCAAACCTTACGAATGATTTAGTATACGAAATCGTAAACAACCCTGCACATACACTAATCCTAAAATCAAAGACTAACAGACGTATTAAAGACCATAGAAGTTCAAAATTCTAACCAATGGCCGATATAGCGCAGCCTTCCAAAGAGACATTTCACGAGCACAGCATGACTTGTCCAGATTAATGTATCAATTGAAGATGGAGAAATTGGCTGAAAGGTCCCCAGACATGTGCTATATTTACAGTAATATAGTGGAGCACCAGTTTGTTGGGGATACCCAGGCACGCCTGCTGCGCATTGCTCACATCCCCAACCATAGAGGAAGGAGTTTGAGTATTACATATGACAGACCCCATTATGTGAATGTCGCAACTAATTTAATAACCAATATCTCAATATATATAAGAACGATTGAGGGTGAAAACTTCCCATTCGGTAACGGGAGCTTAACAGTGAAGCTACACTTTCGACGCACTGAGTTATAATGGATAGAAAGCCTTTCACCGTCTATCGAGGGGTGAGATACCAGCGCGGTAGTGGACTTGGATCCATTTTTTCATCCATACTACGTACGGCTGTTCCTTTGCTGAAGGGGTGCCAGATACCTCGGAAGGAAAGCGCTACAATCAGGTCTTAACACTGCAGAAGACATATTGGCCGGGGCTAAACCTAAAGAAGCTCTAAAAAAACATTTAAAGCGTACACGGGACGAAATCATCAAAGATGCAAAGAGAAAAATGCGTGGTGGCGGGGAAGAAGAAGAGGGCTGCCCGGAAGAAGGGGTCACGTGGCATTAAACGTAAAAGGATATCAAAAAAGAAGTGCTGTAAGCGAATGAAACCTATGGTTGACCACTTTTTTGACTGATATAAGCTAAGGACATTGATCTCATGAATCATAGTTTGTTTACACTTGTCGAGAGAGGAGCACTATTTCGCCATGGCACGCTTCATCCACCCATGTAGTTCACAATGCTGTAAATCGGAGCTGTCCCTTTTTGAGCTGCCTCCAACCAAGTTTCTATTGAGCACAGTGACTTTATTACAATTAACCCTTTAAACACAATTAGTTCCCCGAGTGCACCTATAGAATTCGTGATACCCAGCTCAGGCCCTTACTTTTTTGATCCAAGCTGTGTGCACATGTACGCTAAGCTACGTATAGCCCATTCTGATGGAACGGTCTGCGATGACAAATATGCTGTATACCCTGAAACAAACTTTCTGCACTCCATATTCAACCAGTGTGACGTATATTTAAATCAGACCAACATATCGGCAGGCACGGGGTACTATCATCTACGAGCCTATCTGGAAAATGTCCTCAACTTTTCCAAAGAAGCGAAGGCTACCTTTTTAAGTGCCGAGGGATATTATCAAACTAAAGATGAAAGTAGTATAAAGGACAAATTTAAAAATTCTAAAAAGAAAATATACGAGTGTTTTGGACGGTTGCACACAGATTTCACTTTCCAGGAGAAGTTGCTTGTGAACGGGGTGGATATGAAAATAAAGCTCACCCGCACGAGTCCTGAGATCTGCTTAAATCTGGATGCTGATCAAGAAGAGGGTGCAAAGCCCGTTGTGGTTCACATTATGGACACATACCTCCGCGTACGGCGAGTGAAATTAAGTTCACCAAAACAACTAGAAATTGAGAAAAATTTACTAAACGCTACAGTGAAATATCCTATTAACAGAGTACAAATCAAGCTATATACGGTTCCTGTAGGGTTGGCATCGAAGCAGATAGAAAACATTGCCCTGGGAAATCTTCCTAAAAGGATATTAATCGGAATGCTTCGGTGAATGGAAAATATAAAAAGAGTGGCTTTAAATTCGAGAATTTCGGACTTAAAAATATAACTCTATACGTTAATGGCACTGCTTTGGGTGGAACAATGGGTACGGACTATTCATCAGACGCTGTGTTACCTCTTTGTGCCAGAGCCTATAGTAATCTGACCCATATTGCAGGTGATTGTGATGAGCTTGGTAATGGGGTAACGCAGGAAGAATTCATTGATCAATTTAACCTTTATCCGTTTGACATTACTCCTGACTTATCTGCTAGCGTAAATACGCATTTAACCCCACAGCAGAGCGGAAATATCTCAGTGAGGCTGGAATTCGCCAAGCCTATAGACGCCTATTAGTGTACTAGTATATCTCGAATCGCAAGCCCTAATAGAAGTAGATAGATTTAGGAGCGTTATCACTGACTTTTAAAATGGATGCTAATACACTTCAGAAAGTAATAGGAACGAGTCACACGTTCCAAATTTATCGGCGTGTTTGCGAAGAATGAAACATTGAGTTTGCCAAGTACGTGAGAATGCGGTAGTCTTATTGTGAACACAGATGTCATTGGTAATAAAGGGATTCATTGGATCGCTCTCTATTTTAAAAATAGACAGCGCCTGTACTATTTTGATTCACTCGGTACTCAACCCTGGAGTGACCCTATTATTGTAAAATTTCTCGCTCAGTTACATATTCCCGAAGTTGTATGGAGCCCGTTTCGTATACAAGGATATTTTAGTAATGCTTGCGGAATGTACTGCGTCTCATTTCTCATGCATATGTCATGTGATAAAGAATTTATAAATTTTTTAAATTTATTTGACCCGTGTCACACTCGCCGAAACGATGAAATGGTATGCAGGCAGATAAAAATCCGTTTTCCAATTGTACGTACTCGTTTTATAGTATAATGTTTTTGTTCGTGTGTGTATATTTGTAACGGTATATTCTGTAGTTTAAGATGGTTATTGTACTGATTTCTTTCATTTAATAAATTTAAGAAAATACATTGTCTTCTTACCCCAAAAAGATCGAAAAACACTTACATTATTTCGGTGTGACATTCATTATGCTGACTGATCAGTACATCCTCCGTATTCATGACACGAGATTCTTCAAAAGATTGTATAACACGTGTCAAATCCTCATGGGACCTTAAAGGAATAATGTATATTCTTTTTTAATAAAAACATATACAGAGTATACAGACAGACCCCATTATGTGAAGATATCTTTGGTTCGAAACTCATTTAAGAGGTAAATCCAAATAACATTTAAAACGATTGCCATAAAAAATTTCGATTTTAGCATAATGGTGAGTATCTAAATGAAGTATTTGACGAGATACTACAACCCTCCATATATATAAATCATGTTTCTTGTGAATAAATTATAGACACTTACATTTCTATGGTAGTCCCTTGCGTCGGATTGTAAGGAGCGTCACTGCAAATATCTTCAACGGTTTGCGTTGGAAATAATTCATCACGGTCAATCGCGTTAAAAAGATTAATTGCAGTTAATGCTGCAGTGTCACCTTCTTCATACAAATCCGGAAAAGCGTACAGTTCGTGGTCCATGGTGGAGGGAATGCACTGGCAGAGGGACTGATTATTCACTGACGCGAAAATAGCTACTGTTACTCCAAACTGAAAAATATTTCCTTTTATATGGACAATCGCCTAGCTCCGCCCCAAAAGATTAAGGCCAGATGTTCGTAGTGATTGGTTGCCAGTGTAGCTGGGTGGAACTATGATAAGTTTGTGTACCAATCGTAACACCGCTATAACGGGTCCGGACGAGTAATGGCATCTTTATATTTTCTCCAATAGATTTAATGCTCGTATTACCCCTTGCTGTCTTTACCATGTCAATATTTTTCCCCCACTATTCCCGGACCATTAGTCACGGATGTAATCGAGAGGATTTTATAATAAAGAAATTATAAATATATCCATTCCTTTAATTATATTTTTAAAAAAGAAAAGAGCATTCGGTTTCCACGTTAAACTGTAGGTCTAAGGCGGAGTGAAAAGCTTTTCCAATTCGGCGAGAAAGAGTTAATTATTATTACTACTGTAATTTGTACCACCCTATATATATATATATATATATATCCATTCCTTTATTTATTTTAAAAGAATGAACAAAACTCTCTCTCTTTCTTTCTATTATATATATAATTATTAGTACTTTCAGGTTTGCCAGAAAAGAGCATTCGGTTTCCACGTTAAACTGTGGGTCTAAGGCGGAGTGAAAACCTTATCCGTTCTTACAATTCGGGGAAGAGCTAGTTGTTATATTACTAAAGAGAAAAATCGTGCATGCTTTGCGGTCATACCACCCACGGATCAAATGATCCTGTTATTTTAAATCTGTACCACCTTATATATATATATATATTTCCATTCCTTTATTTATTTTAAAAGAATGAACAAAACTCTCTCTCTCTCTCTCTCTCTCTCTCTCTCTCTCTCTCTCTCTCTCTCTCTCTCTCTCTTTCCTTCTATATATATATATATATATATATATATATATATATATATATATATATTTCCATTCCTTTATTTATTTTAAAAGAATGAACAAAACTCTCTCTCTCTCTCTTTATATATATATATATATATATATATATATATATATATATATATATATATAATTATTAGTACTTTCAGGTTTGCCCACCTTATTTCTTTCGCTGATTATTATTTAATATAATTTTGTGTATATCTTTCAATAACAGAGATGTTATCTAAGAATATGACACCATACAAATTACGCGTAAATAAAAATACAACAGCAAAATTAAGAATCGGAGTGAAGTGAGGTTTATCCCAAGTAGACTGGAAGAAAGGTCAAATTGTGGTCATTTCAAAAAGGCCTCTGGGCAAACAGGTGTGATTCGAGTCGGGAAACGATTCCTCGTGTGTGTGTGTGTGTGTGTGTGTGTATAGATTTGAGAATACGACCGTGTGTTTTGGTTTATTTTCACCAATCTTCGCAAGGTTTCTTTTTCTTTCGTTTTTCCCACTATCCGTTATTCACAGAAACAGTCCCCCGCAGTTATGGGCACAAGGCTATTTATTGGCTCATTCACCTACAGCAGCAGAGAGGGGTATACATAAAGCATGCCCGCAACACGGGTGAAGTACCCATTAAGGTTAATGGTCGTGTTTTTTGGTTTGATGGTCCAAATGAAACCGTGCCACTGGTGAGAAGACTGTGTACTCCTTTAACGGTTGCTGGTGGCACGGAGTGTGGAATCGTAGGAGATATCCACGGTAGATCTCCTGCCGACAGTCTTGCGTGGCCCGCACCCGCGATCAACTTCTCAAATGTCCTCAACCTTTCCAAAGAAGCGAAGGATACCTTTTTAAAGGGCAGTTTACACTGATCAAAGTAGCATCCAAGTGACATCCAAGTGCACTTGTACAAGCTACTCATATGAAAGTAATTTGATAGCTACTTGGATACGAATTTGGATGAAGTGTTTACATTTATCAAAGTGAAATCGTTTCACTTTGAGAAGGCCTTGTCAGTCTGCCTACTAGAAACACAGAAAACAAACAAAGAGCGCGAGTCCCAGAGCGGGAACACCGACGTCCTGCTCCCAACGGCTGCTTGGATGAGACTACTCGTATGGTTTACTTGGACAGATTTCAAACAAGTTCAAAGTCGACTTGGATGGGAGAGCGCTACTTGTATAAGTAGCTACTTGTACAAGTAGCCAGTTTACACTCATCAAAGTAGCGTCCAATTTCGTATCCAAGTTACTTTTACGAGCCCACTTTGATGCTAATTTGATCAGTGTAAACTGCCGAGCGATATTATCAAGCTAAAGACGAAAGTAGTATAAAGGACAAATTTAATAATTCTAAAAAGAAGATATACGAGTGTCTTGGACGCCTGCATACAGATTTCACATTCCAGGAGACGTTGCTTGTGAATGGGGTGGATATGAAAATAAAGCTCACCTGCACGAATCCTGAGATCTGTTTAAAGCAGGGTGCTGATCAAGAAGAGGGAGCAAAACCCGTTGTGGTCCACCTTATGGAGACATACCTCCGCGTACGGCGAGTGAAATTAAGTTCACCAAAACAAATAGAAATTGAGAAAAATTTACTACACGCCACAGTAAAGTACCCAGTTAACAAAGTACAGATCAAACTATACACGGTACCAGCAGGGTTGACATCGAAACAGATAGAAAACGTAGCCGTGGGAAATCTACTAACATGCCTGTGCCAGCTTCACAACAGCATACCCACGCATCAAACTTTGGGGCCTTTTGCATTTTCTTGGGCCGAGGGTTTTGTACGCCGATACAGATAGTGTGATATTCACAGAGAGGAAGGGTGAATACATGCCTCCTATTGGTGAATTCCTCGGGGAGTTGACTGATGAGATCAAGGATGAGTATGGAGACATCGCATACGCCGACTCTTTTGTCTCAACAGGGCCAAAAACTTATGGGGTACGGGTGAGGGTGGGGGAGTATATGAAATATATCGTGAAGGCTAAGGGTATCACGCTCAACCAGGAGAATCGGCGGGTCGTTAACTTTGATTCGTTGTTGTTGTTGTTGTTTAGCCGATCAGCCCACCCTGATCGAGCAAGCCGGCGGCACGCAGGTAACCGATCGCCCTCTCCGGAGTGGACCAGAGGTTCAGCGCACTAGTGATGTTGTGTTGTGTTCGTTGTTGTGCTAGAGCGGTACAGTCCGTCATAATGTGTTCAATTGTTTGTGGTGTGTCTTGGCACAGGTGGCAGGTGTCGTCTATGGAGTTGTCTAGTCTGTGTTTATATGTCCGTAAGTTTGGGTGATGTCCACATCGGAATCGTGCTAAGTTTACTCGATCCGATCTGCTCAGGCTGATCTCTGACCTGTTAATGGGTGGCGGCTTCGCACCTAGGACCGCATTCGGACCGAGTCGTGTCAGTGCTTTGTGGGTTAGGTGTGTGTGTATGTGTTTTCTGTACTGTATGATGTCTGTGGGACGTGGTATGTAATGGAGTATTTCGTTATAATATCTCTCTGGTGTTACCTTAATGGTGCGAGGTGTTGGTGCATGATTGTACATGTAGTGGCAAGGGTGTTGTGGGTTAGTTGTCGCTGCTGCCATGAATTGTGTTCCCCTCATGTCTAAATGTTCCCTAACTTTTAGTATTTTTGTTTCTGTGTGCAGGTGTTCTATTGGTGTTGTTTGAGTGCATCCTGTAATGATACGAAGTGCGTTGTTTTGTATTGTTTGTAAGGTGTTTATGTGTGTGTTTGAGATAATGGGTGCCCAGCATGGGCTAGCATAGTCCATAACTGAGCGAATATATTGTTTGTATATGAGTGATGTTGTTTCCTGCTGGTGTCCAAAGTTTGTGCCTGTTAGTACCCTAAGCGTGTTAAGTCTTGACGTACATTTGGTTTTAATGTCCTGAATGTGGTTTGCAAAAGATAATGATGTGTTGTATGTGACACCAAGTATTTTGGTTCTGTGAGTGTGTGGAATGTTGATGTTGTTTAGTGTAAGCTGTGGAATTACCTGGTGTTCTTTTGTGTTGCTTGTAAGCAAGGTGATGGTTGATTTTGTGGGCGCTACTTTGAGTCTATTGTGTGTGAGCCAGTCTTGTATACTGTTTATGTATGTTTGTAGGTTATTTGTAGCGGTGTCGATGTTGTTGTGGGTGGATGTTAGAGTGATATCATCTGCATATGATGATAAGGTAAGCTTGTTATCTATGGGTGTTGGAATGTCATGCATGTATAAGTTGAAGAGTGTTGGTGAGAGAACAGAGCCTTGAGGGACCCCGTTCGGAAAAAGCTTGTTTTTGGATGATTTGCCATTAAATGTGACATGTGAGTATCTTCCTGAGAGAAAGTTGCTCAGCCACCTTTTGGTGTTATTGTGCATGTTTGTGTAGAGTATTTTGTTTATGAGAGGGAAGCGTGGGATAGCATCAAATGCTTTACTAATGTCTATTGTTGCTAATAGTGTACGTTGAGCTGGTCTTCTGGAGTTGATGCCATCCATGATGTGCTGCGTGAGGTTAGTGAGTAATGTCGTGGTTGAGTGGTGAGGTCTGAATCCATGTTGAGTAGGCGATAATGGTATGTGTGGGTTGGTGATTTGTAAGATTAGTCTTTCTGTTACTTTGGAAGGTGTGCATAGTAAAGTAATGGGTCTATAGGAATCTGGTTCTGTTGGATTTTTGTTTGGTTTGAGTAGTGTAATAATTTTACCTTGTTTCCATATGTCAGGAATAATACAGTGTTGGTATGAATATGTGCTGATATTTGTGAGAGCTAATATTCCTTGTGGGCCCAAGTGTTTAAGGTGTATGTTAGATATGTTGTCTGGTCCAGTAGCCTTCGAATTCTTAATGTTTTTGATGATCTTGGTGGTCTGGTCTGTATTGAAGGGTGTAATGGTCATGTCGAGTCTGTAGGTTTTCTTGTGTCTGGCTGTTTGTCTGTCTGCATGTTTCTGGTTGTTGTCTCTGTTTAAGTGACTTATCTTTGCGTAGTGATTAACTAGAATGTTAGCTTGTTGTGTGTATGTTGGGATATTATTTTGGCTGCGACAGATAGCCGCGTGTGAGGTGTGAATGCCGCTGTTAGAGTGGGTAATGCTGTTTATAGTCTTGTATAGCCTGTATGTATCTGTGGAGTGGTTTAGTGTTGTTATGAATTCCCTGAATGTTTCTGTTTGTTTTTCTTTGAGTTTGTTGTTTATTTCTGTGTTGAGCTGTTGTATCTGCTGTTTTATGGCTTCTGTGTGTGGTGTTTGTGTGTTATATTTGAGGTTGTTACGTTGCCTTATGAGGTGGGCTATTTCTCTAGTGTAATTTGGGTTGTATTTCCTAATGTTGCCCTTGGGTATGTATTTGTTTGCATTATTGATAATCTGATTAAATGTCTTGAGTGTTGTATCGATCTAGTGTGCTTAGATGATGATGAGGGCGAACGGCCGCCCCAACTAACTGTAGGTACCCACAATTTTCGGGCGCAGAAGCTGGGTGGCGTGATGGAACGTAGGGGTACAAAGGTGTGCCGTAACACCAATAGGAAACGTTACCAGGTGCCTGGTACCTATGATACCGTGCCCTTTGGGGTGCTCGGACCGAATGCCGAAAGTCAAAATGCCGACAGACAAAATACAGACAGACAAAATGCCGAATGGACAAAATGCCGAATGGACCAAATGCCACACGGACAAAATTTGTAATTTCTTACTTCATTTTCTATGAAAAATGCATTGTATTGAAATCCCTTAACCAGCGGTTGGTTGGACTCTGAAAGCTCCGCCCAGATCCAACCCCTCGATGGTCTTGCTTAACCTAGACTCTGGAGCATTCGCTCTTCAGAGGTGTAAAGATAAGCTAATCTTATTTTTGTACAGTGCTTATTTTTGTGCAGTGGATTTCCAGAATTATTTACTTTATATGTTTTGCTTGTTTTCGTGAATTTTCCCTGTGGTTTATTTTTGGTAGGTTTTCATGTTCAAGGTTCATTTATAATTTCCATTTATTATCGCTTAAATATTTATGTACTTTTACATTATATAATTTCTATGCATTGGTAGTATGCTGGTTTTTTCTTATCATTAATTTAAACTTGTAGTGTTTGGTATATAAATAATTTTATGTGACGCCCTTCTTCATTTCAGCATGGAGTTCGTTACAAGTGACAAAGGTGGCAAGAAACTTTTGTATGAAGGCTACGCATACATTGTCGATAAAAGAAGAGAGGAACGTGTTTATTGGAGATGCGAGAAACGCGGTGATTGCAGTTCTAGGATTGTTACGTGTGACGATATAATGCAAAATATTTCCAATAACCATTCACATCCACCAGATGCTACCCTTAACTATGCTTTGAAAGTAGTGGAAAAAATAAAGCAGCGGGCTAAACAATCAGATGATGTCACATCTTCTGTAATTAACAAATGTACAAGTGATTTACCTATAAGTGTATGTGGTGCATTGCCGCACAAAGACTCACTAGCGCGCACTGTAAGGCGAGCACGGGTACGTAATAATGCTAATGATTTAACTGTAACGACACGAGGTGAAAATTTTTTATTGTACGAAAGTGAAAGTGTAGATATTTATTCTACATAAAAGAATTTAGAAGTTTTAGCTAACAAGAAAAGATGGTTTAGTGACGGCACGTTTGACTGTGCACCTCTTGGAAAGCAGCTTTATACGATTCACACAGTTGTCACTGAAAATAAAACGTTACCGTTAGTGTTCTGTCTCACAATTAATAAAGATGAAAATACATATGACATAATATTTAACTTCCTAAAAGAAAAAAATATTTATCCTGAGTCTATTACAGTAGACTTTGAACAAGCTGCAGTAAACAGTATAAGAAAGTGTTTTCCCAGGGTTTCTATATATGGTTGTTAATTTCACTTTGGTCAATGTTTGTGGCGAAAAATTCAACATTTTGGCTTACAAAATTGGTATACTAATCCAGAAAATGCTCTTCTAATCAAACAGTTGGAAGCATTGGCCTTTGTTCCTCCACAGGATGTATGCAGATTATTTACAGATCTTATGGAATCACTGGACCAAGAAACAGATGTTGTTCTAGGTGACTTTTTGGAGTATTTTGAAAGGACATGGCTCGGCGTTTTTCAGCGTGGTCGACGAAGGCGACCGACATTTGAAATTGACATGTGGTCTGTCTACAGCCGAATTGAATCTGACTTACCAAGAACCAACAATTCACTCGAGGGATGGCACCAGGCATTTAGTAGCAGAGTTGCGATAACTCACCCAACCTTGCCAAAACTTATTCAAAAAATTAAACTAGAACAAGCCAAGTAACCCTAGAACAAATATCTCTTGGCGCCAATGTTACAAGAATAAATAAAAAATACAAGAAAATAAATGAGAGTATTAAAAAATGTATATGCCACTTATAATGAGTCCAGTGGGTTGTCATACCTAAGAGCAATAGCTCATAATTTATAGTTTTTAAATTAAAGTTTTATTAAAATAAACCATCCATTTTTTATCATTTACCCTTCATTATTTTTTATTTATTCTCTAAAAGTTCAAACCATAATAACTTTTTGGATTTTCCTAACAAATGTTTACAATTTTCTAAATTGTCGGCATTTTATCCCTTCAGCAATTAGTCCATTCGGCATTTTGTCCATTCGTCATTTTGTCTGTCCGTATTTTGACTGTCGGTATTTTGACTTTCGGCATTCTGTTTGCACACGGCCCTTTGGATACCATAATCTTTGATATGTCAAATGTTAACTTATTTATTACACGTATTTGTAAACATATATATATATATACACACACCTTGAATATTTCGTTTATTAAATAAATCATGTTTCAATTAGCGTCTCACTTTCTCCTTTGTGTGTGTGTGGGTGTGTGTGTGTGTGTACACAGGAGAAAATTCTAAGCTCCGCCCGGTGTGTGTACAGGAAAAAGTTCTAAGCTCCGCCCACCTGTATGATTGATCACGTGGCTCCTGCTACTACCTGGGCATATCTCTTCCCTGCTTGCTCAGTTGATCGCAGTAAGCCCTGGATCTCAGACGTGTATTCTCCCGCGTAGACTAACAATAGTAATGGCTACCTTTAATATTGCATGTTCGACGTTTATGAAGTGGTATTCGGCAAAGTGCCAAGATATGGTGGATACTGAAAAACTCCCTATTCCACCCTCCTTTGATACTTTTAAGGCTACATTGAATCGTGCGAAGGAGCAAGAGGTACAAGTACTCTACGGCTATTCTGGCGAGAGCATTGTAGGATTTCGTGGTACAAGTGATGTATTGAACTATGTTGTAGGACTAAACTTTATAAAAGCCTACATATACCGTGAAGTAGAGGAAACAACACATACAGAAGAGAAGCAACGGATATGGATAGCGAGTCTTGTTGATGAGTGGTGTGACAAGCAATATTATGTCATGTTGCATCATACCGAGTACTCGTACCCTGCGACTGAGAATGTAAATCTTGTCATCATGGAGAATCTTAAGTATTTTTACCACTATATTAATATATATCATGACGAGGTTTGTAGTGAGGTTGTGGCTAATGGCCTGTGTGAGTTTTTAACAAACTTTAGAGACGAGTATCGATTGTTAAACAAAAAGGAAAAATATGGGCATATGTTTCTCTAAAATAGTGCGCCGGATTGTGAAAATGTTTAGTTTGTGGGAATGTACGTCTGGTAAGTGATAAAAGATTAAAACCGATATTGCTTCATGTATCGGAAAATTTCTAAAACACCTACCCAATATAAAGGGATACAAGTATTCATGTTGGAACAGCGCCGTACACGTTTCATTAGCTCATGGTGTGACTCACTCCACCCGTCGAGCCGATCCGTTGCATGTGGCTCATAGTCATCTCAGAGCTTGAACCGACTGGACGTGCGCTCCTCGAATACGATGGAACTTCCTTTGAGCAGCATTCTCAACGCCGTGTACGATGTGTCCGTGACGAAGTCGTTGCGCGTGTTCAGGCGTAAAACCGGTGCCATTAACTATGTACTGGAAACTACTTGTAGACAAACAAACGGAATGTTGTTTATTTAAGTGTTGAGGAGATGAATAGAATCTTCGTGGTAGTTGAGAAGTGGAGTGAGGATCGTTATAAAATTCCTGCAGGTGTAGGTACAACAAGAGAGCAGATTAGTGACACCCCGTCATATGCCGTTGTTTGTACGTTGTGTATAAATAACGATCGGCCATGCATTGATATACGGCTGATGTGGAAGAATGTTTGATAATAACGCTCTTGTCCCTACGCGAAACCGTTTCATCCTCGACAGAATGTTTGAAATTGTCGGATTCCGTAAACTGAAGCCTATATTAGATGCGCGCGTTACGGATATGCTTTATTTTGATACGGTTCTTGAATACGCATACACCGCTCTGCTCGATGGGTTTACCGAAAGTAGGACTGAACAAAGCGAGAATGGTCTAGAG
Organism: Bathynomus jamesi; assembly: GCA_023014485.1. Lineage (NCBI taxonomy): Eukaryota > Metazoa > Arthropoda > Malacostraca > Isopoda > Cirolanidae > Bathynomus > Bathynomus jamesi. Next base: position 273,410 of record JAJOZX010003495.1, read on the forward strand.
CTGGATGCTTATTTGAAAGGTTTAGACTCTTTGAAATATCATGAACTTTGGTACAAAGCACTTGAGCGATACTGGGTTGAGCTCAACTTCCCCATTCACCCTGAAGAACTATTTCTTTGTATGATGAGCAGCTGTCGTAACGACTTAGAAGATTATTTTAACTGCCGCTATGCAGTGTGAAGAAGAGTTCACGATTGAAAAGCTCGGGTCGGTAGAAATAAACCCTCGATTGGAAAGGAGTGTTTTTAAACCTGTATTTAAACATGATGTTGTGGCTAATGGTGACCTCTTTGTGCGTGCCTTTGATTGTATTCTAGCCGTATTTAAAGATAACTTGCCAAGCGATTGTAAACTGGGCACAAAAATAGTACTGAACGATAAGAAGGCCATTTATATAGAGTATAGGTCTCCCTATAACTTGAGCGGTGATATAATATTAAGCCGCGTTTACTGCGTAGTGCAAGCAATAATGATGTGATTGTAGACTCGATTACGTGTGAGTTTAGTGTTTTGCGCATTAGAACAAAGTGAATGTATTTTGATCAATTTTCAATATATTTAATTATTTAACATAACTTGTGTGTTTATATATATATATATATTATATATATATATATATATATATATATGTGTGTGTATGTGTATATATATATATAATATATATATATATATATGTATATATATATGTGTGTGTGTATATATATTTCTCCTGTGCTGCTATATTGATGGTTGGACTCCATCGTTTTGTATTTCTTATTTTTTATTTTTATTTTTTGCAGTAGATTAAGTGTGTGTATTTATTTTCAACATATTTAATTATTTAACATAATTGTGTATATATATATTTCTCCTGTACTGTTATATTGATGGTTATATTTTTTTATTTTTTTATTTTTTTATAATATACATATTCCTCATTCATATTTCTTATACTATTATTTTTTTTTTTTTTTATCATATATATTGCAATGTATATTTATTTTCTATATATTTCTGGTTCCAATATTTCGTCTAAATAAACAGAATGATGTAATGGTGTTTTATTTATTTCTTTTGGTTGTAAACGATATTGTTATTTAATTATACCAAATGGCTGGTTACGCCTTCTAAGTCAACTGACGGTTTTCTAAGTCAACTGTCAATAATATATGCTTTAATTAAATAAATAGCGCAATCTGGCAACTCAACCTCTACAAGCCATTTATGCCTTCTAAGCCAACTGGCGGATTTACACCTAGTAAGACAGCGGGCGCTCAGATGAAGTCTTAATATGCGTTTGGCTCAGGCCAGGCGAACACCTCTCTTCCTCTCTTCTCTTTTTTTCTTGGGGGATAACTCCGCCTCCAAGTTGCATAACCCCTTGTTGCCCTTGCATCATTCCCCCCTCCCCTTTTGCATACCCCCTTCTCCTTGCATTGCATACCCCCTACATTGCATAACCCTCCCCTTTCATTGTATACCCCCTTCATTGCATGCCCCCATACCCCCCTTTGGTGCATAACCCATCTGCAACATATCGCCATATTGATCAACATTTGCAATTGCATTGCAACATTCCTGCACTCTCCCATTTTTCGCCCATACTACTCGCACGCAAACGTATAGATAGCTAATTTTTTTTCGTTATGAATATGGCAGATTCGGAGGGGAGTTAAAATGATTGCAAGTTTTATAAGATATTGTTTTAATTGTAAGCTCTACCCTCCATGGGAGTGGATTACCGTCAATCAAATGACAAAGAAAATAAAGTTTATTGGCAGAAACATTCTCCCCATAATACGAAGATTAATATTTGAATACTAGTAAAGAAAGGTGAACTTCCGAATTAAAGCAATATAAGGCACAGTGATGGAATATTGAGCTTCCAGACATAAAGTGACAGTTATTAAGTGAAGCTAAAGACAAATATTTTCATACCATGAAGTCCACAGTTTTGAGGATAAATGACAGAATTTGATAAGGACTTTGAGCAGTTGGATTATTGGAATTTTGTTTTCTTTGCATTAATCTGTATTGACCACGTCTATTCACCTCAAGCAGGGAAGCTCAATACATTGTGATTGGCAAATATTTGCAATGGCGAAAGGATATTACATACTGTATATGCAATATCTCAAATGCTCTGTTATAATGCAAATTCAAGGTTCTTCCCGTCTTTATTTTTATTTATTACTGTTTTCTCCATAGGTTTTAGTTCAACAGTAAAATAAAAGTATTTTGCTTCGCTTGTATAGAATTCTGATCACTATATTTACTTATTTGATTTAATTCATAAATTTCTATAATGATTTTTCATGTTTGTTAACATGATGCACTAGTAACAATTTGTCACCTATACTTGAATTTTTAAATTTGTTCATTTATTTTACCAATTTTAATGCAAATTTACCTGTGTGTTTAGAGTTCTTCGAAAAGTAACATCCTGTAAATTTCTCTTTTAGCAGCACTGAAATCGATATAAAGATTCCCAAAATAAATGCATCTCTTAATTAGACATTATAGGGCTTTAACTGACGTCTTATTATTGGATATCAGCAATGTTAGGCACGTTACTAGAAGAAAGTAATGACGTTACTTTAGTCGTTACTTGACAAAAAAAGTAGCCTTTATCCAAAACGTTACTAATTTAAAAATGTAATGAGTAACGACTTGTTATTTGTTATTTTTCAAACACATACCTGTATTCTGTTTATAATACATGAACAATTCCCTGCAATAGTTTCGCTCCACCCTCTCCAAAATGTTGTAGCAACGAGTCCCTCCTCCTCCCTCACCCTCACTCACTCCCTCTCCTCCTCCTCCTCTCCTCCTCCTCCTCTCCTCCTCCCCCTCTCCCTCTCGTTATCCCTCCCTTCTCTTCCTCTCCCTCTCCTTTCGCTAGACCAGAAACGACGATATTACGAGATCAAACCGTCTACATGGAATCGCACAATAGCTGAAATTAATCATCATAATGTAGAGGAATATAACACTTATTTGTAAGTGTTAATATCGAATCACGATATGACAAAAACTATTGCATCACGAATGACCCCAAAATTCGAAGGACACTGTAATTCGGCGGGTCGGGTTACGATTCAAATTGCATCTAATTTTAAACTGTGATTTGAATCCAGCGACGAAATATATTAAATAATGTATATTAATATATATGTAAAAGTGAATAATTCTGACATTCAGTTTTGCATATAAAGTCCAAACTTGAGTCACACTCTAACTGTATATAAAATGTAGGGTATGATTGGAAATTTTTTTAATTTTCTTTCTATTTTATTTTTGCTACGTAATTGATGAATTATTTTTTTTTTAATTAACTAATTATTTTTTAGATTAAGCTTAATCATATTAAATTCTGTAATATTCATATTTTTATACATTCTCTCTCAGTTGTAAAAGATAAAGTCAATGTGCCAAAACTCTAAATTAACAATTAAATTTAAATTTTAAGCATTTAATTTTGTCTCATGTGCATGTTAATTTTAATCCATAATAAAACGCATATTTCTATTTCCATTTCTAGTTAACTCGGCAAATCATGATAACATCAGATCTGTCAATATTCTGTTTAAAAGAAAAATACGATTTCATCTTCAAATATCTTGCTTATCTGCCAGTAAGCTTTTACAGCCAAAATTTACCTTTATCTTCAAATATTTTGCAAAAAAAATTCAGCCTATTGAGGATAAAAAAGAAAACAGGTCAACATTAAATAATAATGATGTCGCCAAATTATTAGTATATAAACTCTTGTAATTTTTCAAATTATCATTCTCATTATTTTGATCTGACCTAGAGGCTGAAGCATTACCTGTATATATTTTAGAAGCAGTAAAATTCAGTCAGAGGATCTCGTTGTCTTCTCCTTTGAGCTCTGCTTTCTCCAGAGAACTTAGTTTTAAATTAGAATAAATAATTTCCCGACACGCTACAAGAAGAATCGGGGAACCGTCAGATAATTTAATAAGTTTTTACAGAATCCTCCGATCCACTACAGGAAGAAATCGGAGTGAAGTATAAAAGAAACTACTGCGATTCCTTACACGGTACTAGCTACCCCAGAGTGAGAAAACCCGTTGCTGCCACTTAACCAGAACCCCCGTCAACCTCGAACTACCCAAGGCCATAGACGGAGGGTTAACATATATATTACAGGATAACTGTCCTGTTCATACTGCCAGGATCATCAAACCGTTGTTTCAGGAAGAACGAGGTGTCAAGCTGCTGAACTGGCCCACCGAAGGGTGACCTAAACCCCCCATTGAAAATGTGTGGGGAAATGTGGTTAACGCTTGGGAGCCTGGGCAGGAGCGGACATCTCGGCACCTGCTGGAAAATACCCTGGCAGGGTTGGAACTTTTACGCACGAACCCACAAGTAATCTACAATCACGTGGCATCTGTTCCAAATAGGCTACAAGAGGTCATTAATAATAATGGAGGATGGACCAAGTATTGAGTAATTGTGTATAATAACGTTATGGTTGTGATGCAGTAAATATATATTTATTTATTCGAACAATTGTCTCTTCCTTATAACTTGAACATTGTTTTGTATGTTCTTTAGGAAATCTCGAATTTACTTAGTTCAATTTTTTATTACAAAAATGAACATGAATCATGTTATCATTATCTCTCCATGGATAGACCTTTTTGTGGATTATCATTTGTTGATGATGCATGGACTTTAAACAGAAATGTTTTTGCCTGGAGGAAAAGTCGATACTACAATTTATCTTACACTTTAACGATAACATGGCCACATCAAAATCCTATGCTTGAAAGTTTTTAAAGTATCCCACGTAAAATAACCTAACTATTCTATTTCCAAAATTTAGGAATAATGCATGAATAAAATATATAGTCGTCTTAGCATTACCACCAAAACTAAAGTGAACAATATATTTATTCTGTCATTGGTTTTCAAAAAATAAAAGTATTACTATGACAACACCTGAGAGGGGGAGGAGAAGAGGGCGGGAGTGAGGATGAGAGACGGGTTTAAGAGGGACTGCGTTGTTGTCACATCTCGTAGAGGGTGGAGTGGAACTATTGCAGGCGACTGTACTTGATATATTATATATATATATATATATATATATATATATATATATATATATATATATATATATATATATATATGCAATTGAACTAAAGCATTGAACTCAAGACGAGGTTGGTGAGTAGCAACAAAAAGACTACCTTCATTTTTTCCCTTTTTAATATTCAAAGTAAGAGCAACATATGACTAACACAATACAAGAAAAATAAATACAGATGACCAGAATAACTAATGAGTAGCATATCAATGAGTGTGAAATAATGAAACAGTTTACTTCATGTAATAACTGCAGTGTTAAAACGATTATTTTGGGAGAGCAATATCGCTGTTATATTTCAAGAAAACGGCTCTTTTGAAGCTTGCATCAGACATTCCTTTTTTACCCTCAGGGGCACGTCTTTTGCGACCGAAAAAACCCCCTCTCATCTGCGGCACTTGACGGAATAGTTATTCAATTCAATGAAATGTAAACTGACTTTAAGACTGCGCTTGGAAATGCTCACTGTGAACAGACTTAACAAGAGATTTATCTAGAAAAGCATCATTCATCAGCCAGACTCCTTACTGAGCGGACGCACTCCCTGGGCTCTCTGATATTGTTTCTACTTTTGAATATTGCCGATTAATTTACTTTTGGAAAGTTCTGAATTTTATATACTTGCGTTTATATTCACATTGTTACAGTTAAGTAACTGAATATTAGTGGTTTTTAGCGATTTAGAAGTTTCATTGCGTGCCGGTTTAATTTAACTTAAACTTGTGACGGTTATAAACATTAACTAATTTAACTTGCGCGATGCCGTCGCAGAAAGTGTCGTGCGCTAGGTGCGGGGTTAATCGGTGGTATACGGATTTTAAGGATTACAACGGCGGTCCTATGGCGATTACCGAGAGATCGGTTTGTTTCTTTTGTGATTTAAGGGAAGAAATAGTTGATATAAAACGTAGTGTACGCGAAGTGACGGAAAGACTTGCAACGCTTGATGAGGGCAGGGTAGGGCTACAGTTGACGAAGGCCGAACCTATACTAACGTTGAAGACGTTAGTAATTTGAAGGGTGGGGTGAGGAACCTAGTTTCTAGTATAGGTAGCTTATCGGGAAGATTAGACAGAGTTGAAGAAGGGGTTAAGGTTGGTCCGAGATTAGTAGACGGGGAAGGATTTAGAGAAGTTAAGGGTGGAGCTAGGCCACGTACGTTAGGTGATAGGAATCCCCCGCTATCGAGGTTTCGAACCCTTTCGCCCAGTTGGATAGGGATGTGGGTACTTCTTTACTATTACACCGGTCTCCGGTAGAAAGTTTTAAAAGCTGGTTTTCAATGTTTTTCAATGTGCTGAATTAAAAAATTATACTCATTTCCGTCGCAAATGATTTGTTAAAGAGTTATTGAGTTATTGAGTTATTGAGCCTCAGCCTGGCAATTCACGTGATTAAGGTATTTTTTTAATTTTTTATAATTTTGGATAACGTTAGGAGTTAGGTTAGGTTAGGTTAGGTTGTTTTAGGTTCGGCCAATTTTGAAGGTAAAATTTGTTTTTCGTATGGTTTTTGATGTGTTTTGTATTAATTTGACTTTCAAAATCTTCGGAAACCACTCGTTTTTGTGATTCTCCCCACACAAAAACTCCCTGTTCCACCGGGGTCCCCCAGGTTAAAAAGGGTAAAAAAGGGTAGAAAGTTTTAAAAGCTTTAAGCTTCAATAACTCTTTAACAAATCATTTGCGACGGAAATGAGTATCATTTTTTAATTCAGCACATTGAAAAACACTGAAAACCAGCTTTCAAAACGTTCTACCGGAGACCGGTGTAATAGTAAATATTTACCGGGATGTGAACGAGGGGGAAACTATTTTAATTGGGGACCCTTTAGTGCGCCATATGGATAAAGAGTTCGTTGAACGGAATCCAACCAAAAGGAGGAGGGTCTGTCTACCAAGGGCCAGAGTTGACAGAATTAGAGACGAAGTAGATAGGATTGATGTTGCCTCCCGTCACTCGATGGCGGGTATTTTTAACAACTTTTTTGCGACAGTTTTTACCGTAGAAGACGTAAATAATGTCCCCGACTTGGACAATATCGTTCCATTTAATAGCGAGACTATTTTGAATGAAATAACTGTTTACGAGGGTGAGATTGTGCATTATATCGATAGGCTAAAAGTTAGCAAGGCTCCAGGCCCTGACGCGCTTTATCCTCGACATCTGAAAGAAGTTATCGTAGGTCCCTTAACAAAAATTTTTAATAAGTCACTGGAAGCGGGGATTATAACTGAAGACTTCAAATTAGCTAACGTTACGCCCATTTTTAAAAAAGGCGACCGAACAGTACCTAGCAATTATAGGCGTATTAGCTTAACGTCAATTGTCGGTAAACTTTTGGAATCTGTAGTTAGGGATCGTATCGTCGATCACTTAGAAAGTCGCGATTTGATTAATAGTAGTCAGCATGGGTTTCGACGCCATAAATCTTGTTTAACTAATTTGTTAGAGTTTTATAACGAAATAGTGCGCGAATATGATAGGCATAGAGCGGCTGACGTTATTTATTTAGAGTTTGAAAAAGCGTTCGGTACAGTTCCGCATAGAAGATTAATTGCGAAGGTTAAAGCGCACGGTATACGCGGTCAGGTAGCTAATTGGTTAGAGGAATGGCTTCGTGCGAGGAAACAGAGGGACGTTGTTAATGGTAGTGAATCGGGGTGGTTGGATGTAGGTAGCGGTGTCCTACAGGGTTCAGTGTTAGGCCCATTGCTATTGGTAATCTACATTAACGACATAGATGTAGGCTTGACCAGTAACGTGTCAAAATTCGCGGACGATGCTAAAATAGGTGGTAAAGTTCTTAACGTGGACGATAGAAATAGACTCCAAGATGATGTAAATAGGATTATCGCGTCGACGGATAAGTGGCAGATGCAATTTAACGTAGACAAATGTAAAGTTTTGCATATAGGTTCTCGTAACAATAATTACACGTACACGATGGACGATACACAGTTAGCGAGCGTTGACGAGGAAGTAGATTTAGGCTTACGCGTATCCAAGGATTTGAAAGTTAGGAACCAGTGCCTGGAGTCTTGCGCAAAAGCTAATAGGATGTTAGCTTCTTAGCGCGTAATTTTGAATTTAAATCGAAGTAGTCCGGTAGCACAGACCCTGATTTTACTGGAACCCTGCATTTTGTTATAAAGCAAATTTTCACATATTTTGAAAGCTTATACACCCCATTCAAGAATCCATCGGGTGTACACCTGACCCCCGCTTGGCTTTTTCAATATGGCCGCCATTTTCCAAGATGGCCGGCGAAACTGAAAAATCCCATATCCTGGTCAATAATTGATGGATTTTGATGATCTTGGTGTCATTTCTAGGGGTTTTTAGGATGATGAGTCGATCTGGAGGGGTTGCAGATACTTTGGGAGTCGTTTTGACCCACATTCGTCAATACTCAAGGTCACTGGAAGTCAAACGCCCCCCCGAAATAAGGAATATCCAATATCCCGGGCAGTCGTGGAGATATTTTGGTGATCTTACTGTCGTTTTTATGGTTTTGGGCGAGACTGAGTAGTTCTATAGGGTTTAAAATGAAATCAGGGATTATTTTCCCCATGGTAAGGTGAATTCCAATATGTCTAATTATTCCACTTATTTTTTTCAGGTTGTTAAGATTATTGCTGATGGTGCTGCCCACCTGGTGGTTTGATGACGTCTTGGTTGTGCTGATTCCAAAATTGTTTTTTGACTGCTGAATATGGAGAATATACCAGGTGAGCATTGTTTAGTTTTCATTTGCTGAGGATAAATTATTTCAATGCGATTTGTACTCTGAAGAATGGGTAAACAAAATTCTTATTTTTCAGGTTCTACAAAGCTGTAGACGAATATTTCTCCAAGGATTTCCTGCGTAGGAAATCATAGAAAGCAGCGACATCAGAGAGAGCAGTGACATCAGAGGGCAGCCACATGTTCGAGCGAGACTAGAGCCTCTCTTGGAAGATGGAGCAAAAATCCTTTGTTGTCACAACAACTGTGTTTCCACTTGTGTCCAAGCGGAATTTATCAGCATTCATGAAAAAGAGAGAATGTGATACCCCTACAGTGGAGCCAAAAAGACTACGTAGTGCTGTTTTCAGTGAAGGCCCAGCATATGACCCTAAAAACTGTCTCTTTTGTTTGAAAGTCAGTGAGTGTATATTACCCAAGAAATATGACATCAAAGTTCCGGCGCCGCCGTTTGGGCGCGGAGCCGGTTTGGCGCCGCCCCCAGGTCTACACTTCACTTAGGACTGAACATTTAAAATATATAAACAATTGAAACAATAAAAAATTATAGAGGTTTATTTAGAACCATCATTACAATATTTTTATCTGCCCCTTTGACGATTGGTTAGGTTCAGTCATGATATTTTCGTTAAAACTAACAAAAATATCACGACTTAACCTAACCAATCGTCAAGGGGGCAGATAACGGAAAAGTACCCATATTATATATACGCCTTACATTGTTTTTTGTATGTATTCGTCATTTGCACTGACTATTTTGCTCGCACCGCCAAAAAAGGAACGAAGGGTCGCGCGTGCTACATTTATCAAACACATACAAATATCCATTATGTGAAAACTTCTGTTTCCCTTTCTTACTTAATATATTTTCAGACATTTATGCTATAAAGGACAACAAACAACTTATCTGAAAAGACAGACAGCACTTCAGGTTAATAACCAAGTATTACTATTTAGTACTTAATACTAATTAACGGTGGCGCCAAACCGGCTCCGCGCCCAAACGGCGGCGCCAAACCAGCTCCGCGCCCAAACGGCGGCGTCAAATCGTACCCGACCGAAATGGCGGCCATATTGAAAAAGCCAAGCGGGGGTCAGGTGTACACCCGATGGATTCTTGAATAGGGTGGTATAAGCTTTCAGAATATGTCAAGATTTGCTTTATAACAAACAATACAGGGTTCCCACCCCGTGCAACCGGACTAAAGAATATTATATTGCCCCTTTACAAGTCCCTAGTCAGGCCTCATTTAGAATATGCCGTTCAGTTTTGGTGCCCGTATTTGCGTGAGGATATTGATAAGTTGGAAAGGGTTCAGCGTCACGCCACGAAACTAATTCCGTCACTACGCATCAAGTCTTACGAAGATAGGACTAAAGAGTTAGACTTGCATTCACTCGAAACTAGGAGATTAAGGGGGAGCTTATTGAAGTTTTCAAAATCGTTAATAAAATTGATAACGTAAATTTTGACAAACTGTTCTCTTTCGATAATAGCAATACTCGTAATAACGAATTTAAGTTGCGTGGCAGACGTTTCATTACTAATATCGCTAAAAACTTTTTGACTTTTAAAGTAATTGATAAATGGAATAATCTTCCCGCGTCCGTCGTGAACTCTACCAGCGTTAACATGTTTAAGAACCGTTTAGATAGGCATTTTAAAAATATTAACGTTGTTTAAAATAATAAAACAATTAGCACCAGGAGCTCTGGGGGTGATGGATGAGTCTGTTGACGATAAATGCCAGCTTGTGACATGCCAGCGTGTGATATGCCAGCAATAAAAATTTTTAAAAAAAAATAGACTAACACGAACGTAGATGTAGCTCGTAGAGTAAACTAACCCACTTTTTGTTATACTCTTCATACGTTTTCTTTTGTCCGTTTCTTATCTTCTCTTTACTTGCATGTCTGTAGATTGCATGGTATGACAGTATTTGAGTTAAGACTGTGTTTGCATGGTCTGTAAGCGTTCTTATTTTACTTTTTTTCATCTTTCACCCATTCCCTCTGCTCTTCGACTATTGTCGGCAGTGGCCGGTGGATGATGATGGTGAGTCTTTCTCTTTTTCTGAATGAATGTTAACCCACGGATGATAGGTTTTGCTACTTACTTAACCCCTTATTCTCCTCTTTTAACCCCTTACTGTTTCCTTTCTCTCAGGCTAACCTTAGAGTGGATCTTAGGGTCTTTTTTAGCCTTAGCTTCTGTAGATCTGTAGATCACCATGCAGTTGGTTAGGAGCAGGCCCTCTCAGAGGTCCAGAGAGGCCCGGACCACTTCCAACTTTTGAGGCCCATAGTTAGACCCAATTATTACTTTCACTGCAAAACATTATATTCAAACCTGAAAGTTTCTAAATTTGAGGTTCCCCATTAAGCTTGAGGCCCAGACCAAATGGACCTCCTACACCCACAGTAGTATAGTGTCAAAAAGGTTGAGTGCAATGCAATTGCAAAATATTACGTAATATTGCAAGAGTGCCACCCCCTTTGTTGCAAAAGTGCCCCCCTTTGTTGCTAAAAAAAAGAGAGTGCATGCAACTTGGAGGTGGAGTTCTCCCCCAAGCTGAACCCCCCAAAGGGGCATACCTATCCTAAGGGCGCCTCTTTGGGGAGGAAGGGGTTTCCTCACCCCCCCAAAGAGGCATACCTATCCTAAGGGCGCCTCTTTGGGAAGAAAGGGGTTTCCTCACCCCCAAAGAGGCATACCTATCCTAAGGGTGCCTCTTTGGGGAGGAATGGGTTTCCTCGCCCCCCATAGGAGCAGAAAGAGATAGCAAGAGAGGAAGAGAGAAAGGAAGAGGAGGGTCTTTGCTCGGCGGACTGCCGGACTCATATGGATACATCGTCCATCATCTGGCCTCTTATAGTGCCCCTAAGCAGCCAGTTGGCAGAGTTGCCAGACAACGCCATATATAATTATTATTCAGCCAGTTGGCTGCTGAGTTGCCAGATTCGTTATTTATTTTAAATAAGCTTATGTTACAGTTGGCTGAGCTGTCAGCCTCGTTACTTATCTATTCAATTACTCTGTTTTAGAAAATGATATAAACGTGTTCAAGGAATAAATAAAACACCATTACAACGTTCTGTTTATTAATTATTGGATATACAATAGGATATATATATATATATATATGATCAAATAATAGAACGGGGAATATATAATCATGCAAATCATAGTATTAACTAAATATTAGAAAAATATATATTTATATTAATTACATATAGTCGTACAAAACATGGAAAATATATAATCATACAAAGCACAGTATTAATAAAATATTAGAAAAATATATAGTTATATCAAATATTAGTACAGGAAAAATATAGTTATATTAATTATATATAATTGTACAAAACATAGTATTAACCAAATATTAGAAAAATAATATATATATATTTATATTAATTATATATAATCGTACAAAACGCAGTGTTAGCTAAATATTACAGTAAAAAATATATATATTGTCTTTACATTCTACGGTACAAAACGGTAAATTCAATGCTGATTGATGCTACATCAACATCGGCATTACTCTGCGCGATGTGGGAAAACCGCTCAAGCATCAACTCGCCGTTTAACTGATACGGCGGTTTATATTCAATGTAAAGGGCTTTCATATCATTCAACACTATTTTTGTGCCCACATTACACTCGGCAGGTAAGTCGTCTTTAAGCGCCACTAGAACGGAATCAAAAGCACGCGCGAAAACGTCATCGTTAACTATGTCATTAAATACAAGCTTATAATCATGCCTTTCCAATCGAGGGTTTTTTCTTAACGTACCGAGCTTTTCAATCGTGAACTCTTCTTCACCCGGCATAGCAGCAATTGAAATAATCTTCCAAGTCGTAACGGCAGCTATCTACTATATAGAGGTACAGTTCTTCAGGGTGAACAGTGTAGGCGAACTCAGCTCTGTACCTCTCAAGCGTTTTGTACCAAAGCTTGGGATATTTCGAAGAGTCTAAGCCTTTTAAATACGCATCCAGATCTAGCCCGTTCTCTCCCTGTGCATTCCTACATTCAACAAATCCGTCGAGCAGAGCGGTGTAAGCGTACTCAAGTATTTTGTCAAAGTAAATCATGTCTGAGATACATGTGTCTAATATACTGTAGGCTTCAGCTTACGGAATCCGACGATCTCAAACATTCTGTCGAGGATGAAACGGTTTCGTGTAGGAACAAGAACGCCATTATCAGCCGTATTCTTCCACATCAATCGTATATCAACGCATGGTTGATTGTTATTTACACTCAATGTACAAACAACGGTATATGAGGAGGCTTCACTAATCACCTCTCTTATTATACCTACGTCAGCTGGTATTTTATAGCGATCTTCAGCCCACCTCTCAACTACCGCGAAGGTTTTATGCATCTCCTCAAGATTTAAATAAATAACGTTGCGCTTGCTCGCAGGTACACTGTTCGTTTCAAGCACACAGTTAATGGTGCCGGTTTCCCGCCTGAACACACGCAACGACTTCGTCACGGAAACGTCGTACGAGGCGTTGAGAATGCTTCTCAAAGGGAGTTCCATCGTATTCATCGAGATGACTATGACACATCCACTCGGTGCAAGCTCTGAGGAGACTATGAGCCGCGTGAGGCACGCAGGCAGGCACGGACGGTTCGATGGGCGGTTGACTCACCCTGATGATACTTGAATGGGTTTGTTCGAACCCGTATGATCCGTGAGGTGCGAGTCGCACCATAATCTAATGAAACCTGTGCGGAGCTGGCCCAACATGAATTGTTGTACCCCATTATACTGGGTAGGCGTTTTGAGAAATTTTCCGGTACAAGAACTAATTTTGGTTTTAACGTTTTATCACTACCACTCCCCCCGAATACGCAACAGACAGATTCCCTCAGGGTAAATTTCATGAACTAGACACATTTTATAATGTTTTATCTCCTAAAAATCTTCACACTGCGGGGCGCTGTTAGAGAGAAACATATGTTCATATTTAGGCTTTTTATTTAACAGGCGATACTCATCTCTAAAATCTGTTAAAAACTCACATAACCCTTTAGCCACAACCTCATTACAAACCTCATCATGATATATATTAATGTAATGGTAAAAATACTTAAGATTGTCCATGATGACGAGATTCACATTTTCAGTCGTAGGGTATGAGTAATCGACATGGTGTAGCATGATATAATACCGTTTATCACACCACTCATCCACAAGGCTCACTACCCATAACTGCTGTTTAGCTTCTGAGCGTGCCGTCTTCTACCACGCGGTGCACGTGTATCTTTATAAAGCTTAGTTCTACAACATACTTCAGTATATCGTCTGTACTGCGAAATCCTACAACCCCCTCGCCAGAATATCCGTAGAGTATTTGAATAGCCTGACCCTTCGCACGATTCCATGCTTCCTTAAAAGAGTCAAAGGAGGCTGGGATAGGGAGTTTTTCAGTATCCACTACATCTACGCCCTTTACTGAATACCACTTCATAAATGTTGAACACGCGATATTAAAGGTGGCCATTTTCATCTACGCGGGAGAGAATACACGTCTGACCTCAAGGGTATACAGAGGTCAACTGAGAACGCGGGGACAGAGGTCTGCTCAGGCTACGGGATGAATCACGTCCCGGTCTTACAGTGGGCGGGGCATAACTTTACTGTACACAGCACACACGCAAAGTGAAACACAAGTCGCATGATTTATTTAATAAACGAAATAATCAGCATGTATATATTTAGAAATACGTGCAATAAATAAGTTAACAATAGGCACATCAAAGATGTTCTCAATACATATATATTTACAAATATGTGTGATGAATAAGTTAGCAATAGACCCATCAAAGTTTATGGTAACCAAAGGGTACGGTATCATAGGTACCAGGTAACTGGTAACGTTTCCTATAGGTGTTACGGCACACCTTTGTACCCCTAAGTTCCTTCACGCCCCCCAGCTTCTGCGCCCGAAAATTGTGGGTGCCTACAACTAGTTGGGAGGCCGTTCGCCCTCATCATCGTCCAAACACACTAGATCCTTCAGCGAATCAAAGTTAACGACCGCCGATTCGCTTGGTTAAGCGTGATACCCTTTGCCTTCACGATATATTTCGTTTCATTCCCTATCCTCACCCGTACCCCATAAGTTTTAGGTCCTGTTGAGACAAAAGAGTCGGCGTATGCATTGTCCCCATACTCATCCTTGATCTCATCAGTGAGCTCGCCGAGGAATTCACCAATGCAGGCATGTATTCACCCTCCCTCGCTGTGAATATCACGCTATCTGTATCGGCATACAAGACTCTCTGCCCAAGAGAATGCAATAGACCCCAAAGTTTGATGCGGGCGTAGGCTGTTGTGAAGCTGGCTACAGGAATGTTTGTAACCCTTGAGGTATCTGTGGCCAATTCAGTGTTGTTGTACTTTATTATGTAAGTATTACCTACATTCACGATTTCCATGACTTCTTTATCGGGTGCGTTGGCATAATCCCAGACTTCGCTATAGCTTTGTGCCAAATGAACGTTCCCTTGCCAGTATTCTGTGCAAATTTTCCCCATAGACTGTTTAGACACAACTTTGCACTAAAGCGCTTGCCAGGATTCTTTACAATTTGGGCGCGATCAAGTTGTATACCTTCGTGGTCGCGGTAACGTTGAATATAGGCAGACTTTTCATCTTCGGTGTCAACTCCTCGCGGATACCCTGATGCCTCAACCTTATCCTTCAAAAATGCGTTTATATACGGTGTGAAAAGGTTGGGTAGCTTCTGAAACCTCCAAACCTCATGTATCTTCAGTATTCTATACCCATGGCGTACGGCTAGGGCCAGCTCAGGACTTGTATATACGCCTCTGATCTTACGCTGGTGGGGTGTATGGTTACAATTACCGTTATTCTCTTCCGCACACTTCACGCACAGGGGAAACATGAGCTTATGGTCAATGACGACGGGTAAGATCGGCATCCATAATTCGCGAGGGGCGAGCACGTCTACGAAAGAGAGCCCAAAGTAGCGATCATTCAAATTTCTTGAAAATTCATTGATGGAGGGCAGGCTAGGACCCACCAATTTCTCAGGAGCACCCACGGGGTACGGGTTGTTCTTCATCACGTATGGGTATAAAGAACAGAAGTCGTAGTAGTGAAGTTTCACCTCCGTAGGTGGAAAGTATAGCTTGAAGGGATTTGTACGTCCACCGAACAAGCTATCACCGCATTTGAGAGGATCCAGTACCATTGAACGCTTGATCGTGTTTATTTCCTCACGGTACACCTCATCTGTCTCCATCCGTGCATCATATTCATGCTCCCACAAGACTTTGTGAGTGAACTGGGACCCTATAAGTTGATCGCGGGTGCGGGTCCATGCAAGACAGTCGGCAGGAGATCTACCGTGGATATCTCCGGCGATTCCGCACTCAGGACGGGGCATCCATGCCACCAGCATCCGTTAAAGGAGTACACAGTCTTCACACAGTGACACGGTTTTCACTTAGTCCATCAACCCAAAAAACACGACCATTAATCTTAATGGGTACTTCACCCGTGTTGCGGGCGTGCTTTATGTATACACCTGTCTGCTGCTGTAGGTGTATGAGCCAGTAAATAGCCTTGTGGCCGTAACTGCGGGGGTTGTTTCTGTGAATAATGGTTAAGGTGGCTTTAGGCATGAAGTTATTCTTGAACACCGTAAAGCATAGTGAGCGATGGTGGTTGCGACTTGCAGCGGATCGCATTTGAAACGGCCTATGTACATTCTTCTAAAGGCTTGGAAACATACTCTAAGCACGCGTACATCATTCACGCAATAACGTTCACATTCATCAGCTATATTATAAGGATTACGTTCATTAAAACTTGTAGTATCGATCAAAGTCTTCACGTTCATCTGCACTCATATCATAGTTAAAATAATGTTTGGGTGGAGGTAGCCCCACGTAATTAAAGTCTCGCTAGTGAGGAAAGTGTAAGGGAAGTAGCCTTTTGATACTTCAGCTGCTACCCCCATCACCTTGGGTAGCTTTGCTAATTTACAAGGCGTGAATAATAAAGTATCTTTAAATTGCACATTACCTCTTATTTGCATCTGTATAAGTTTGTTTCCTCTTTTCAAGGGATCACCTGTAAATATCTCAGATGACTCGTGCTCGAGCAGCTCCTTATAAAGGAACTGTGTCAAATTTTGCCCCGTTATGGGCAAGAATATACAGTCATTTTTTTAACTTGTCGGCTAACTTGACAATATAGGACCAAATAGTTTCACAGGGAATCTCTGGACCTTAAAAACGTTTGTCCGTTTACCACATTTGGGCACTCATCACACTCGATCTCCATACACTCATCGCAGATAGTTTGGCTCACAAGTAAATGCGGAATTACCTCTTTGGTTTCAGCGTTCGTGTATGTTTCTATATCGTAGTATACAGTTATACAAGGTTTGTTTTTAGGCTTGGCGTCTTTCATATAACATACATGTTTTACGCCATCCGCCTTATATTCCTGGCATGTAGAACAGTGAATTTCGTCACACTTGTGCTTGAAATTTCCGCTACCATTCAAGGTGTGAAACATGCCACATTCACAGATTCTCATTTTCCTGCACGTGCCAATTGATTTATGGAGATCAAAACAGCTATTGTTGAAAAATGTGCGTCTACACACATTACAGTCCCTCTTCTCAGCTTCAACTACACGGCTTTCACATTTGGGGCTTTTACACTGTTCACATACCATGTGGCAATCTTTACAATGTTTCACTATATCATCTGCAAACTCGAGACCCTTACACAAATCATGATGTCGCCCATATTTTCGACTTTTATCATAACTCGCGTAAAGGCACCTTATATTACGGATGGGGAGATACGTTGTACCTGACAGTCCTAAAATAAGTAGGGGTCTTGTACGATCTCTCACACTGCTTTTAAAAACATACACAGTCCTACGACGATCATCCAGGCCAAATACCACTATACGGCATTCATTTCCTGTTCAACCCTTCTCAGCTCTTCAGGACCCATATTACAGTCAAATTCAAGTTCACAGTCTACAGCTAGTTTACGGGCACGCTCCACGATCGTAGGCAACCAAATTGGGTCTCGTATTTTGTACAGTAAACATACGTGCTAGGACTATGCTATAAAGCCGCAACCACGATCGACGTTTATATGCCTGTCTAAAATAGCCTGAGAATTGAAGTTAAGAGTGTAAGGTGTGGCACTATGACCCGCAACACGGAATACACGGTCAATATTTACCGTGAAGTTGTCCATATTGAATGCTATACTACTTTGGGCGGCTTGCATTATACGCGCTAATATATATTCTACATCTTCAGCAGCCAAACGTCTAAATGGCACTACCACCCAAAAATCATCTACATCGTTATCATCTGAGCCGAAACCGAAGGACAGACTCGTCCTGACTTCACGCTCGTCGCGGTTCTGAAGGGCAAACTCTACAATGCGCTCTACAACGCGACGTAGCCGCGCTCAATTCCATTGCTATACAGGGATCTAGGGTCAACCCTGACTATATACCGATTTCTAGTCAAGGCTGGGGTGGGGGCAAGCGCACCAACTCAAACGTTATATCATCCTCAACAGAACGAGTCACCGCTGAGGAGGATGGACGAGTGCCTATATTGGACGATGTGGGGATTTGCGCGTAAGACGTTGAGGGCTGGGGGTCTATTACAGCAGACTCTACAGAACGGGTGGGGGCTGTGGAGGAATACAAGGGGTGAGGAAGCTGATGTAGGGTTGGTAGCGTAAGACGTTGAGGGTTGGGGTTGTACCGCGGATTGTCCATCAACCGGCGCGTATTTCGCGCGCTTTATACCTGACGTGGAGGACTCTTCAGCGTGTCGCCGCTTTGAGCGTGCCGCCGTTGAGGGTATGGGCCCTGTAGATGCACGGCCAATGGATTCACCCGTGATGTCGATGATGGGGGCTGTACATCGTCGTCATTCACGGTTCTGTGGAAGAAAACAAAATATAAGGAGCAGAACTCGTTATTTGTGATATTCTGTAAATGAGTCACTTAGGGGTGTGACGTGTTAGAAATGGATGCTGTAGAAAAATTCAGATTCACGAGCCCATCCACATGTATTATATCTGGACCTACAGGATGTGGTAAAACGGTGTTTATGCTTAAAATTATTAAAGAAAAGGGTGAAATGTTCTCAAAATTTGTGCATAAAGTTATATGGTGCTATTCGACATACCAATCAGTGTTCAACGAGTACCAGGACGATGTTTGTTCCATAAGGGGGTCTATGACGTTAATTCACTAAAGGGAAATGAACATACAGTCATCGTAATTGACGACCTCATGTTGGAGATGGATAAAACGTTTGCCGAGACATTTACAGTATTCTCCCACCACCTTAACATAAGCGTGTTCTTCATCAATCAGAATCTATTTTTCAAAAATAGATACATGCGCGATGTATCGTTAAATACGCAATATCTAGTCTTATTCGCTCAACGTAGAGATGTGTCACAAATTGGGTATTAGCCAGTCAAATGTTCCCGAGTCAGCGTAAGGAGTTTTTGGAGGTTTATAAAGAGGTCACAAAGCAACGTTATGGATATTTGCTTTATGACCTTCACCCGCGAAACACGTTTAGGGTGCTTCTAAGAACGAATATATTTCCAAACGAGCCTGAAACCGTGTACATTCCAGAATGACGAATAGGCTAAAGAAATACCGTGAATTAATAAAAATCTATCAACGACTGCCTCGGTCGTTGCAGCAGATTGTTAAAAATATCGACTCTGACTTTTTAAAATGCATCTGCGAAATCTGCCTGAATGTTATAAAATGTAATGTTCCAATGAAATCCTGTCAGAAGGCTCGCTTACGTCGTTACAAGAACAAAATACGTACGCTCGCCCATAAAAGTCAGACTGTGGGTAAGAAAAAGCGTATTTTTGTACAAAGAGGCGGTTCGTTCCTACCCATCTTATTTTCAATTTTGGGTCCTTTACTGAGTAGACTAATATAATGAAGAAGGTGGTTGTGATCCCGCACGAGCTGTATTCTTCATTACAAAGGATCCCAGACGCTACTCTAGAACCCCGTAAAAGTAGGCTTAAAAGAATGGAGAGTGAGCTACTATCCCTATTAAACAGTGAAAAGACGCCTGATGAGAAAAGGGTTTTGTATCAAGAAGCTTTGCAGAAATTTCTTCACGAGTACGAAGATTATAAACATCCTACAGAGCTCCCCGTGAGGGACAGCTCGAGTAGCGCTGAGCATGGTGGTACAGGGCCTGAACATCCAAAGAGTAGCGGAACACAGCACATCGAACATGTGCTAAAAAACAGCCTCCCCCATACATTGAGGAATAAAGGGTCAAGTCTTTATAATCTATTGAGTGAGGACCTCGTCATACAGTGGGCAGACACGGGCGAGGTCATTGTTGATGGACCAAGTGTGCAAGGGTCCAATATCGTTGATATTGTTCATGATCTGGTGAGAAAGTGGGACAGGCCATCACCAACAGGATAGACGCATATTAAGGCAAGACTACAGCAAATAAATGTCCGCGAAACATTGATAGGTAATCTGAATAGGTTAAAAGACTTGGAGCATGCGTCGCACGTGTCACAACTGAGTACACCTTCACCCACAACAGCTGCAGTGTCTCTGAAGAGAAGAAAGAAGAGAGTAGAAGGCCAACCTTATCCACGTGCCTCTAAAATACGCAAATGGTTAATGTACAGGGTGTCCCAGAATTAACTATCTATTTCAATGAAATCGGACAAATTTTTTAAAAACACACTTTTATTTATGTTTATCATGTTTAATATGTGTTAAAAATGTATAAATTTCTAAATTTTTTTCATAATTTTATTTTCATAATTTTTTCATTATCTGGTCCAATGAAAGACGGTCTGAAGTCATAGAATGGCAAAGAGACTCTCCAAAAGTTAACGTGTGGCTTGGAATGACCAAATCCAAAATTTATGGTGCTCCATCTTGTTGAAACACAACATTATCAAGAATGCCATCATCAAGAAGCTGTGGTTCGAGAAACTGCTGAAGCATATCAAGGTAGACGGTACCTGTTACAGTTGCTTCCGCAAAGAAGAATGGGCCATAAATTTTGGATTTGGTCATTCCAAGCCACACGTTAACTTTTGGAGAGTCTCTTTGCCATTCTATGACTTCAGACGGTCTTTCATTGGACCAGATAATGAAAAAATTATGAAAATAAAATTATGAAAAAAATTTAGAAATTTATACATTTTTAACACATATTAAACATGATAAACATAAATAAAAGTGTGTTTTTAAAAAATTTGTCCGATTTCATTGAAATAAATAGTTAATTCTGGGACACCCGGTATTAAGTAAGCACTATTATGACATTTCTAGCCCAGCATCCTTTGGTGGCGTTAATAGACTGTACAGAGCTACTTATGGTGTAAGGAAAAAGGATGTTGAGAGATTTTTGCGTGCCAAGGATGCTTACACACTTCATTAACCGGTGAGGAAAAGGTTTAAAACAGCAAAGACAACAGCCGCTTCGATTGATTCTATTTGGCAGGCAAATTTAACAGACATGCAAAGATATTCAGTGTACAACGATGGTTACCGCTACATCCTATTCATAATAGATGTATTCTTTAGATACCTGTGGCTAGTTCCCCTGAAAAATAAATCGCCTGAAACAGTCGCTAAAGCAACCAAAACACTGATGTTGAAAGAAAACAGGATCCCAGGCTATTTTTGTACGGACATGGGGAAAGAATTTATAGGGCGTGCTTTACAGAACATGTTGTCAGAGTTTAATATCAGCTATTACACTTCCAACTCTATACATAAAGCATCTTTAGATGAAAGAGTTCAACGTACCATAAAGGAACGCATGCACGGTTATTTTACACATAAAAGCACGCTCAGATATATAAGCGTTCTCGATTCACTGGCTTCATCCTACAACCGTTCATACCACCGTACGATCGGTACAACTCCTAACGATGTTTTAGAAAGAGGCAGGCGACCGAGAAGTGATGGACCACCACCACACCGCCATCACAATCTGTGCGTTTCAAAATCAATGATTATGTAAGGTTGTCACGTTCGGGAAATAAATTCGCGAAGGGCTTTGAGCAAGGATGGACACGCGAGATTTTTAAAGTTGGGGCTATGAGGCCTAAAGGCGAGATAATGATGTATTACGTTGAAGATTTAAATGGGAAAGAAATCTCGGGGGGTGTTTACAGCGAGGAACTTCAGAAAGTGGCATTTAATTTAGGAAAAATGTGTTTAAAATTGAGAAAATTTTAGCAACCAAAGGTACAGGAAGAGAAAAATGTACCTGATGAAGTGGCTAGGTCACCCGGAAAGCTTCAATACCTATATAAAAGCTGATGCAGTCATGAAGCTTAATTAGTATGCAGCATGGCCCCCAACCATTTCTACGTCACGCTCCCGTCCTCATCATCCCTGTCTGTACACCCTAACAGTACACTAGCCAATTTTGTAACAGAACTCCATGGTCCCATTGAATTGGGTCGTGATTCGTATGAGGTGGGGATATGTGAAATTCAGCTGGATACCGTCTTTTTAAATATTGAATATAAAGATGCCGTTTTTACAATTCTTAGAAACTGTGATGAGTGTGCAAAAGCCGGCGGGGTAACTCGGGATGAAACTATACGTATAGCCCGGACTAAGGTCGCACAGTTTTTCAGTACAACTGTGACACTAGGACCGGGGCGTTATGGTTCGTTTGAGGATGTTGTGAGACTTAAACATATGTTTAAAAAACTCACACCTTACGAATGATTTAATATACGAATTCGTAAGCAGAGGAGGCACTGCACATACTCTAATGCTAAAATCAAAGGCTAACAGAAATCTTAAAGACGGAAGAGTGTTCAAAATTATAACCGAGGGGCGTTATCAAGCAGTCTTCCAAAGAGACACCTTTCACGAGCACCGGTTGACTTGTCCAATTTAGTGTATCAGCTGAAGATGGAGAAATTGGATGTAAGCTCTCAGCCTCCAGACATGTGCTATATTTACAGCAATATATCGGAACACCAATTTGTTGGGGATACCCAGGCACGACTGCTGCGCGTAGCGCACATTCCCAACCATAGAGGACGGAGTCTGAGTATTACATATGACAGACCCCATTATGTGATTGTCCCAACTAATCTAATAACTAATATCTCAATATATATAAGAACGATTGAGGGTAAAAATTTCCCATTCGGCGACGGGAGCTTAACAGTGAAGCTACACTTTCGGCGCACTTAGTTATAATGTCCAGGAAACCATTCATGGTATACCGAGGGGTGAGATACCAGCGTAGTAGTGGACTTGGTTCCATTTTTTCATCCATACTGCGCACAGCTGTACCACTACTGAAGAGGGGGGCTAGGTACCTTGGGAGGAAGGCTTCACAAACAGGTTTTAACGCAGCAGAAAATTTAAAACGTACGCGGGATGAAATCATCAAAGATGCGAAGAGGAAAATGCGTGGCGAAGGAAAGAAGAGAATTGATAGGAAGAAGGGGGTACCAACACGTGGTGTAAAGAAGAGAACTGTTAGGAAGAAGAAGGGGATACGTGGTATTAAACGTAAAAGGGTGCCAAAAAAGAAGTGTTCTAAGCGTATGAAACCTGTGACCGATCATTTTTTTAACTGATATAAACTGAGGATGCTACTCTCACGATTCATAGATTGACTGATACTCGTCGGGGGAGGTGGCACTGTTTCTAACTCACCATGGCACGTTTCATTCATCCTTGCAGTTCACAGTGCTGTAAATCGGAGCTATCCCTCTTTGAGATGCCTCCAATTCAAGTTTCTATTGAGCACAGTGACTTTATTACAATTAACCCTTTAAACACAATTAGTTCTCCCAGTGCACCTATAGAATTCGTGATACCCAGTTCAGGCCCTTACTTTTTTTATCCGGGATGTATGGACATATATATACTAAACTACGCATAGCTCATTCTGATGGAACGGACTGCAATGATAATTATGTTGCATATCCCGAAACAAACTTTCTGCACACCATATTCAGCCAGTGTGACGTATATTTAAATCAGACTAACATCTCAGCAGGCACGGGGTACTACCACTTACGAGCATATCTGGAAAATGTCCCCAACTTTTCAAAAGAAGCGAAGGATACTTTTTTATCCACCGAGGCGTATTACCACACTAAAGATGAGGGTAGTATAAAGGATAAATTTAAAAATTCTAAAAAAAAAATATATGAATGTTTTGGACGCCTGCACACGGACTTTACATCCAAGGAGAAGTTGCCTATGAATGGGGTAGATATGAAATTGAAACTTACCCACACGAGCCCTGAGATCTGTATAAATCTGGGCGCTGACCAAGAAGAAGGCGCGAAACCTGTTGTGATCCACATCATGGAAGCATATTTACGTATACGCCGAGTGAAACTAAGTTCCGCGAAACATATAGAAATCGAGAAAGAGCTGGTACACGCCACAGTGAAATACCCAATTAAAAGGGTACAAATCAAAATGTATACGATTCCCACAGGATTGGCAGCGAAGCAGCTAGAAAACATCGCTCTTGGCGTTCTACCTAAAAGGATATTAATAGGGCTGCAAGACCATGTCTCGACAAATGGAAATTATAAAAAGAGTGCATTGAAATTCGAGAATTTTGGGTTTAAAAATATTACTTTATATGTCAATGGCGTCGCACTGGGTGGGACTTTGAATATGGATTACTCATCAGATGCCGTATTCCCGCTCTGTGCGAGAGCTTATAGCAGTTTGGCCCATAACACAGGAGCATGTGATGAGCTCGTTTCGAAATAACGCAGAAAGGATTTGTGGAACAGTTTAATATTTATTCATTCGATCTTACGCCTGACTTAACCGCGGGCGTAAATACGCATTTAAACGCCCAGCAGACTGGGACCGTGTCAGTGAGATTGGAGTTCGCTAAAGCTATAGACACGCCTTTAAGTGCACTCGTGTATCTAGAAACACAAGCCCTAATAGAACTGGACCATTTCTGTAACATAAGCACAGATTTTTAAAATGGATGCAAATACACTCCAGAGAGCGATGAAAAGTGACTGTTTCGCGCGTTCCAAATTTATCGGGGGTTTTGCAAAGAATGAAATAATGAAGCCACCTAGCACGAGAAACTGGCACGGGGCCATCGTTAACACCGACATTGTGGGTGGCGATGGAATTCACTGGTTTGCGATTTATTTTAAAACTAAGGAAAGACTATATTATTTCGATTCACTTGGGCTCCCCCCATGGCATGACTCGACAATCGTAAATTTTATCGCGCAATTACGTGTGCCTGAGATAATTTGGGCCCCATATCAGTTTCAAAGCTTTTACAGTGAAACATGTGGGTTATATTGTATCTTGTTTCTCTTACACATGTCGCGTGGGAAGGGATTTGTAAATTTTTAAAATTTATTCGATTTGTGTGACACAATATGAACGATAAATATGTATGCAGACAGATAAAAAAAAATTCCCACATGTTGCAACCCCCTGTAATTTGTAAGCTCTATATTGTGTAAATCTGTATATACATTTGTAACAATAAAGAATTGGGAGCTGCCCCTTTTTGTACATGTTTAATAAATTAATGAAAATAATGTGTTTGTTAATATCCTAAAAAGCACTTACATAATCTCTGCGATAACGGCGCATTCGGATGAACTGTTGTGCGACAACACCATGACATCTCATTCGCAGCGTGTTGTGGATACCACTTCGTTCGCCACCCTTTCTCCAAAAGTTTTTATAATCTCTTCTAACTCCGTTTCGCTCCTGTAAAATAAAGAGAGAACTATTTTTAAAAACGAATGCACTTCTTAAAAGTGCATTCGTTTCTAAAAACCTACAATACCATATATATATATATATATATATATATATATTATATATACGGAAATAGTGATGAAAGATGTAGAGAATAACTGAAAATGCTTTGCAATTATGGCTTCTTTATAAGATAACACTGATTGAAACGTTAGGTTATATTATAAACGAGAAAAGAGCCGGTTAAATCAATGAGCATCATTTACCTTGTAGAAAAATCTACCTACTTTTAAAATACTATACGAGTCAAAACACTCACATTAATTCGTCTGCAAATTCGGGATGGCTGGGTGGGGTGCTTGGCGAAGCACTCGCTCTCCTTTTGCCGAAAGTGTTTATAACACGGTCTAACTCCGTGGCGGTCCTGTAATTAAAATAAATGTCATGGATTTGGATGCAGTAACTCGTTTTGTTCCCTAACATCAGCGTTATTTAAACGGGGGAAAAATAGTGTTATTCAATGCTAATAAATGAGATTTGTTTGCGTTGAGACACGTTGTCTGCGGTTAGGCTAAGTTATTTCACTTCGCAGTATCACGGTGTTTTATAAATTAAAATAAAGCTAGGTTAGGTTAACAGCAAATTGGATGCGTAAACAGATATAACGACGAAGGAGTGTGCCCACGATGTGTGTATATATATATATATATATATATATATATATATATATATATATACACACGAGTCATTAGGCAATGACTAAGCACATTATTCAAAACGTATGCAGAGCTTAAAAGTTTTGAGTAGTTTTTTTTAAAAACAAACTATCTGCAGAGCGTCCTATAATTTAAAAAAAACAAACAGATATAACGACTAGGTTAGGTTAGGTTAACATCAAATTGGTAGTGTAAGCAGATATAACGACGATGGAGAGTTTCCACGATATATATATATTATATATATATATATATATATATGTGAGCATCTCTAATTTGCTATGGGTAAACGAGAAACAAACAAAATGCGGTGGGCATAATTTTTCGCTGTAGAAAATCACTGAACAAAGTTGGGTTTAAACTATAAAATTTAAAACTGCCGAGAGAAGCACAAATAAAACATATATATATATATATATATATATATATATATATATATATATATGAATAGAGGCTGAACTTCTATGCAGATAATAGTTCATTTCGCGTTATTATGGTTTTTTTAAATTAAAATAAAGCTAGGTTAGGTTAACGACAGATTGAAAGCGTAAACAGATATAACGACAAATGAGTTAGAGAATAATTGAAAATATTTTCAATTATTGCTACCTTTTATAAGATTAATTTCAAAGCGTAATTGTTGTGGGAAAACGAGAAACATTACTCACATTTCAGTAAAGGCTTCGTTGGTTGGTTCATTGTCAGTTTCGCATGCTTCGGCGATGCTCTGCGTTGAAAATAATTCATTCTGATCTATTGCAGTGAATATTAACCGTGCGGCCTCGCCGTAATGATCTATGTCGGCAATCAAGTCAGATGAATCATAAAGCTCGGCCATGATTCGTATGTTGCAGCAAATTGTACGAAAAACTGGTTCTGAATAACGAAACGCCCCATTTATAGGGACTAAGTGCCCAACCCACAAACGAGATTTAACTGCCTATTGGTTTACGGTTAATGCTTTTTCGACCAATCCGAGAGCAGCGCTCCCTTTTCACGAGCAGTGAATGGGAAGAGCCACGAAGGGTCGGGCGTGGTTTAAGCATTTGCATATTCAAAAACGAGAACATTCAGGTTTACCGCGCGGTGATTGGCAGATAGCCAACAGGTCTGGGTGGAGTATCATATCCTTTCGTCGGATTTACTAGTTCATTCACGTATTCCTGAATTTCGAAAAGTTTTTTTTAGATTTGTTCTCAGAGACACCTGCGTATTGTGAGAGAATGGGTTTTGTCTGGCAATAATACAACCATATTCGACGAAAGGAGGACCTGTGACCTTTTCATGGGCAGAACAAAGCTTTGTCCGCATTCGCCGATATAAAACGTGCCTTTTCCCAGTTGGTAAAAGCATTTGTACAAATGTTAACAATTAAACCGTGTGTATATATATATATATATGTATATATATATATATATATATATATATATATATATATAGGTGTGTGTGTGTGTGTGTGTGTGTATTGTTTGGACAGTGTCGAGATATACGGTTCTATTGTGCCCCATCTCGGCTTATTTTCGGGAAGGAAATGTGTTTACAAGTTTCCAGAATTTTTATTGTTCTCTGCTCTTCTGGTCTAATTCAATTTGGAATATTTTTCTCTATTTTTCTGTGTTGTATTGTGTGTGTGTCGCGAACGCTATCAGCCATACGGCTCATTTGTGGTTGAAGGTTCGTGATCTTCGAACTGAAAACATACCACGTATTGTGTGATAGGATAAATTGGTTTTAAAACAGCATAAATAACAAATTATATTCTGTTGAGAACTCCTACATATATATATATATATACATATATATAGGTGTATATATATATATATATATATATATATATATATATATATACTGAAAGCTTGTGCATAGAATGAAACCTTTTACCTGGAATATTCTTTATTAACTTCCTGTCCCTTCCAAAACATCCGTATATCTTTTTTTTTAGAATTTTTAAATTTATTCTTTAATTGCAAGAATACCGCAGGATAGAGTTAAAACAAATATTCTTAAATACGATTAAGTATATATATATAATGAATCAGAGCCCGCAAAATAAATCTCAAAAAGAGTGCAGTTTATTTTATTTTTTAATTATAGTGGTTAGTGGTTTTTCTACAAATTCCCGAGTTTGGTTGTTTATAAGATATATTATCTCGCACAAATACTTAATTTTAGTTTTTAGAAAATATAGATATATATATATATATATATATATATATAATATAACAAATTAAATAAATTTTAAAATGAATAAATCTTGAAGCAATGGTGTTTTATCTAATTCAGATTGAATTTATTTCTTTTAAAATAATTAGTTCTCTTTATTGGCACGTTTGGAATGATTATATAATTTCAAATCTATTATTATTTATTTTGGGGCCGCTGATCCACATGATCCACCCCGGTTAACATTTCATTTCATAATATAAATAAACGGTGTAATGAATTCTTCTCTATTACGGGCGATTTTGCGTAACGTCGCTTTATTGATTCATTGTACACAATAATATATTTTATTTGGTTGGGTGATTGTATGGTTCAGCGGGTGGCAATTAGCTTGATGCAGTGGCTGTCACTGGCTTGTGCCCGGATTCAATTAGTGTACTGTGGCACCTAGCTTGATGCAGTGGCTGTCACTGTCGCGTGCCCGGATTCAATTAGCTTACTGTGGCACTTAGCTTAAGGCACTGGCTGCCTAAGCCAACTGGCTGCTTAGGGGCACTATAAGAGGCCAGATGTTGGACGATGGATCCATATGAGTTCGGCAGTCCGCCGAGCAAAGACCCTCCTCTTCCTCTCTTGCTATCTCTTTCTGCTCTTTTGGGGGGGTGAGGAAACCCCTTCCTCCCCAAAGAGGCGCCCTTAGGATAGGTATGCCCCTTTGGGGGGTTTAGCTTGGGGGAGAACTCCGCCTCCAAGTTGCATGCCCCTTGCAATCCCATTTTGGGGTTGGCAATAAAGATCGGCACTCACTCTCTTTTTTTTGCAACAAAGGGGGGGCACTCTTGCAACAAGGGTGTGTGACACTCTTGCAACATTACGTAATATTTTGCAATTGCATTGCACTCAATCTTTTTGACACTATACTACTACCCACCTCTGATAGGCCCTGGTTAGGAGATATGGTGGACGCATCGTTGGAGAACAGTCTGTAAAAAAGTCATCACTATAGCATTTAAACTTATAACGTGAGCGCCAAAAATATGAATTTTGACTCGTTCATGAGAATGAGGTAGGTATGTAGTAATTTAAATATATAAGCAAATTCTTGTAACTTTAAAATATGCCACTTGACGAAGTTGCTGCTGTCATCTGTTGCCGTCTTGACAATTTTGTTCTGGATGCAGTATTCAACGTGTACTGCTTCTGTTACTTTTCCAATGAGATCGTACGTATGACGTCCTTTTACACGGCGACAGGCTATAACTGCATGCTTATTTTCCAACATATCCTCATTTATCCAGTGCACAGTGATTCCTAAATACGCTCTGAAATAAAATAATAGCTCGTCAGTTTCTAAACTTGCTTTTAATAGCAAAACAGGTTAACTTAATTCCAATATTTAAAAATTAACTACAGTAATTTTTTTTATGCAGGAAGAAGGGGCCAAGGGCGATTGCCCGCAAAAGCCTCCCCCCCCCCCTACCATAGAAGAAGAGAGCCAAAATCAAGGCCGGGGGTTTTCGAGATACCTAAACACACTGCGTTTGAAAGATGGTACGTCATAGACAGGAGGAAAGATGGATTGAGGAAGATTGTTCCAGAGTTGACCGATTGAGTAGATGAAAGATTGCAAATACCGATTAACCTTTGCGTTAGAGAGTTGGACAGAAAAGGAATGAGAATGTGTAGAAAGTCTGGTGCTGTGTGCTCTCTTTAAAAGAGGAGGCACGCAGTTAGAGAGTTCAGAAGAGCAATGTCTGTTATAATAGCGGTAGTAAAGAGAGAGTGAGGCAACATTGCAGCAAAGAGAGAGAGATTGAAGACAGTAAGTAAGAAGCGGGGAATTGATGAGACGAAAAGCCTTTGATTCCACGAGGTCAAGTACGGCTGTATGGGTTGAGCCACCGTACACACGAGAAGCATACTCCATAAAGGGGTGTACAAGACTCCTGTGGAGAGAGAGCAACTGAGCGGGGTTGAAGAAGCCGCGGAGGCGGTACAGCACACCAAACATCTTAGAAACTGTTTTAGAAAGAGCGTATATGTGATCTTTCCAAGAAAGATCACGAGAAAAGGAAATGCCAAGAATGTTCAGGGAAGAGGAAGGATTGAGTTGTGTTGTTGAAGATAAGGGAATAGTCATGTGGAAGATTGTGACGAGTAGACAGATGAAGGAACCGAGTTTTTGAGGTATTGAAAGCAATAAGGTTTCCTCTGCCCCCAATCAGAGATAGCAGAAAGATCAGAGGTCAGGTGCTCCATAGCCTCCCTACGCGAATCATGGAATGACTGTTGAGAGGGACGCTTTGGGAAGCGGGTGGAGAAGTGAAAAGTGGAATCATCAGCATAGGAGTGAATAAAACAGGAAGTGCGAATTAAAACATCATTAATAAATAAAAGGAAAAGAGTGGGTGGCAGGAGAGAACCCTGAGGAACACCACTATTAATAGCTTTAGGAAGAAAACAGTGACCATCTACAACAGCAGCTATAGATCGGCCACAAAGGATATTAGAGATAAAGGCACACACAGAAGGATAAAAACCGAAGAAGGGCAGTTTCGAAATTAAAGATCTGTGCCAGACTATCAAAAGCTTTTGATATGTCTAGCGCAATAGCAAAAGTTTCGCCGAAATCCCGAAAGGAGGATGACCAAGAGTCAGAGAGATATGCAAGAAGATCGCCAGTAGAGCGTCCCTCGCGGAATCCATACTGACGATCTGAAAGAAGATTGTGAGAAGAGAGGTGTTAAGAATCTTCCTATTAAGGATAGATTCAAAAACTTCAGAAAGGCAAGAAATCAAAGCAATTGGACGATAGTTGGGGGGTTGAGAGCGGTCACCCTTCTTTGAGACAGGCTGAATGAAAGCGAACTTCCAGCAGGAAAGAAAAGTATCAGATGAGAGATAAAGACGAAAGAGTTTGCCTTGGCAGAGTGTAAGCACAGTCCTTAAGAACAACAGAAGGAACAACATCAGGATCATACGCCTTCCTAGAGTTGAACCCACGTAGAGCAGAAAAAAACATTTTCGGAAGAGATTCTAATTTCTGACATAATAAGGTCAGAGGGGGAGAAGATGGAGGAACAGTACCGGAATCGTCCAAGGTTGAATTGTAAGCGAAAGTTTGAGCGAAGAGTTCAACTTTATCTGTAGAAGAAACGGCATCTGAGCCATCAGAATGGAAAAGAGGAGGGAGAGAAGAGGAAGTAAAGTTGTTGAAGAGGTTCTTAGGTAGATGCCAGAAAGAGCGAGAATAATTAGAATTGGATAGAATCGGATGAAGGAATTTTTGGAGAGTTGAACAGATTTTGCACGATTCCTTACAGAAATCTAAGCTGAGTGAGAGTCAGGAGTTGGATGGCGACGGTACCTTCTGAAAGCTTCCTCTCTGTTGTGGATAACATTAGAACAAGTAAAATTAAACCATGGTGTTTTTGCATTAGTAGTTGGAATAGAATATGGAATGTACGCCTCCATGCCCAGGAGAATCACCTCCGTCATGCGCTTAGTACACTCGGAAGGGCTCCGCCTACGGAAGCAGTAATCATTCCATGGGAAATCACAGAAGTACTGTCTAAGGGCCTCCCAATTCAGAGAATCCAAAGGCCGAATTGGAGCGATAGGACAGGAAACAGATATAAGATTGTTGTCAGAGGAGCCCAACGGAGAAAAAAGTTTGACCGAGTAAGAAGGATGAGCGGTAAGAAATAAATCCAGAATGTTGGGCCTATATCCAATGCGATTGGGGGATACGAGTACAATCTCCTCTAGGTCTTTTAGGATAAAAAAGTTGTAAGCTAGTTCACCAAGGATGTTAGTGAAATGGGAGGAAAGCCAAAAGTGGTGAACATTGAAATCTCTTAAAATGGAGATTTCAGCAAAGGGAGAGCGGGAAAGAATGTATTTCACTTTGGAAGTGAGGTAGTCAAAGAATTTTGGGTAGTCAGTAGAATTAGGAGAAAGGTAAACAGCTCAGATTTATTTAGTTTGAGATTGGCATGTAAGCCGTAGCCAGAGGGTATAGAATTCGGAAGATTTAAGTTCGGAATACGAGAACAAGTTAGGTCATTGCATACATATACGCAACTTCCACCTTTGGAGTGAAATTGAGTATGGAGAAAGTAAGAGGGTGCAGAAAAGGGGTTGCTGTCAGTCGTCCCATACACCCAAGTTTCAGTGAGGAAAAGATGAGGAGGTATAGAGGAGAGGTGGTGTTCAACAGATTGAAAATTTGAGAAAAGGCCACGAATATTACAGAAATTGATGAAAAGTGAATCGGGCAGAGGCCCAGAACATCTCGAATGAGTGGTAGCAGATCCAGCCACGCTACCCGGGTCTGCGTTCCCCGTATCGGCAGCGGGAGAGCCAGAAGTTGGGGAAATTTATAGTCCCCCTCCCCAGGGAACTCGGAGGCTCTTGAAGTTACCGCCATTTTTTTTTTTAAATTTTGAAAAGATTATGTAGTGTGTAAGATGCATGTGTATATATAGTGAGGAATAGGGAAAGAAGTGTGTGTTTGAGAGCATGCTAGACTGCTCACAGGGTAGATGAGACACGGAAAAAGATCAGGGAAGGAGGACAGTGACAGGAGAAACGGGAGTTCCAGCACTCCCTATCTTCTGTCTTACGCCCCCTTAGGAGTACTTCCCTGGTTGATTGGCATCTAAAATGTCGTCCTTAAGAACCTAATAAAACGATAACAACCTAATAAAATGTCAATGTTCCTAATTCAGGTGCAGAAAAACGAACCTCCAACATTGTATATTTTAAGAAATGTGAGAATATTAGAAACTAAATTATTATAGATTATTTATTATTTAATTACCTGTTTCTGCAACTCCAGCAGTCGTAGCGACAGTCTTGACTACCGCTCGTTGGGACTTGAGAACGCTAATTTTTTCCTCATAGGCGTCGTTTAGTTGCCTCATTAATGTTCTTCGGGAAATGAATGTTCTTCGGGATTGACTGTTCTTGTCGGCTGTAGTGATGTAATTAAATTTCTAAAGGATGTGAAATCGACAACTCTACATGACAAAAACTCTGAAACAACGAAGTCCAATGCTGGCCCAATCAGCTTTTGTTGAGACACTCGGGAGCTTTGTCCAAACATTAGAAACTGTTGTTGTTTCTCTTGATGATCAATTGCAAGCTTTTGAGGCGTGTTGGCATTACCTTCATTTGCTTTTGCTGTTCATTTGTTTTGCCGTTTGTTTGTTTCACTACAATCAAATTCCTTAGCAACAGAGAAATGTTTTATGGATACATTTTTTTTAAGTTGCTTGCAGATTAACTGTTCGCACTGAACGTTTTCTTTAAAGGCAAGCAAAGCAAGCATTCGTATGATAAGTTGTCACCACTACTACTTCCAGTAAACTTAAAGTATTTGTCGAGATATGGCCACGGATTATGTGGAGTTTCGCTCGAACTGCTGTCACTTTCGCATGACATGGTGCAGCACACAACCTCTCACTCTGATAGCTTACAGACAGCTGACCGGAAATACACGGCAAAGTGGTTATTGATTAGTGTGACGGCCTTCACTACAAGTCCACACATTCACAACATAACATGAACATGTTTCAACAGAATAAAACTTGTTTTAGCAGGAATACATGTGCACTACTTCATTCCTCCGCTGTTGTTTCAATATTACTACTATTTAAAAAGTATATCACCGGGTGATCCATTTAAAACCGTACTAATGAACCTTACTACTTTTAATTTGGGTACGGTTTTAAATGGATCACCCGGTAGTTATTATATTTATGGTTATTTTTATTAGTTGATTAATTATTGTTATTGCTGTAACTAGATATTTTGAAACTACTAATTGTTATTAGTTATTTTATATAAAGTATATTAGTATAATATTACTGAATTTAAAATGTAACGAGTAACGCGCTGTTTTGACTGAAAATTTAACGACATTACCAAAAACGTAACTAAACTTAAAAAGTAGTGTCGTTACCACTGACCTTACTACTGTAAAAAGTAACGTCGTTACTGCCCAACTCTGATCAGCTAACAAATTATTTACCCTGTCGTAAAGAAAGCATCCAACTATAATCTCATTATACGAAGCAATTTACCCATTAATGTACAGTTGCCGACATACTTTCGCTAATAATTTCATTTAGCTTTGTAGATGGATTATTAATGTCAGTTTAAATACAAGAAATATGCAGTAAGTTTCATGAATGAAGGAGAGAAGCAAAAGTTGCAGTTTTATACAAAACAGAGTTAAACAGATAAAAATGTATTGAATTGTTTGGTTGGTTTTCCCCACTAACATTATAGCATTAAGAATGGTGATTGTAGAACAGGAGTTAAAATAGTTCATTAACAGGACTTTATGACATGTTATCAGATGTCATAAGAAGAAAACTTGTTTAAAATGTTTTTTAAAATATCACTAACATTATAACGTTAAAAATACGCAATACCAGACTTTCGACACAGTCTCATTCCTTTTCTGTCCAACTCTCTAACGCGAGGGTTAATCAGTATTTTCAATCTTTCAGCTACTCAACCGGTCAACTCTGGAACACACTTCCTTAATCCATCTTTTCCCCTGTCTCTGACCTCCAATCTTTCAAAAGCAGTGTCCAGGCATCTCGAAAACCCTGGACCTTGATTTTGGCTCTCTTTTGCCTCTAACTGAGGGGAGGGCGTTTTTGCAGACATTCGTCCTTGACCCCTCCTTCCTGCATAAAATGTTTGGTGTTGTATTTTTATATATTTGTTTATGATGTAGCTATTGTTCTCAAAATCTGCTGTTGCTTAATAAACTGAGTAAAAGGACTGTGTGTTTTCCCAGCCAATCCTGTTCTTGCAAACATTTTGTATTACTAATGTGGAGTCCAATTATCTTCTGCTTAACGTGAAAGCAAATTCATCCAACTAGATCAGTGAAGTCGCTGGTAATCCTTTCTTTATTTTTTAATCCCAGTCTACATGGAATGTGACTCCCCCAGCTAGGATTCAGTCAATTAGAAGTTCACTGAGTCTGCACCTGTAGGTTAAAGGCTATTGCTTTAGGCTATTGCTCTTATGTGTAGAACAAACATCCTGTAATTACATCACTATTGATAAAGAAGATACTAGAAAGAATTATGAATATTACACAAGAGTATTTCGATAATTTTAATTTTACTTATAGTTACCCAACATGGAACCTTATAGGAAGGTCTTGTTTTTCTTATCTTGTTTGTCTTATCTCAGTTTTTAACTGAGCAAAAAGATAATGGATATGATGTACATGTTATTTATTTGGATTTTAGTAAGGCAATTGACAAGGTTCCACATAAAAGACTTCCGTATAAATTAAAAAGTAATGGGATAAAAGTATCAATTATAGGTAGAAAATGGCTAGAATACCGAGAACAGAGTAATTTTAAATGGTCATAAGCTTGGGTGACAAAGTGAAAAGTGGGGTAAGACTCAACTGACCAGACGTCCCGATTTCGGCGGGACTATCCCACTTTTGAGCTGTGTCCCGTTGTCCCCTAGAAACTTTAGGGGACGCGGAAATGCCCCGCTTTATAAAAATTACCACCTGTATGTCAGCAATATAACTTTAAAGAACTTTTGCTGCCGTAAAGCAAATACTCGTACATGTGAAAATACATGTGAAAAGCACGATAATTAAAAGGTAAGCAAGTTATTTTTGTGCATTCAGTAAATATAATTTTGTTACCTCTTTTATACCAGTAGGTTATTGGATGTAAGTGAGCGCAATATTTTCTATTCATTATTCGAGAGACGTCCCGCTTTTAACTCCAGAAAATCTGGTCACCTTAGATACCACAGGGATTAGTGTCAGGTCCATTACTCTTTATTTTGTATGTAAATGATTTAAAAGGGTGGAGGTACTAAAATATCTAAATTTGCCGATGTTACAAAAGTAGGGCCTAGTTGTCCCGGTTACAAATATAGAAAATGCTTATAAACTGCAAAAAGATCTTGATAGATTAGGCTAGTTTCCCATGGTAGTAAACGACTGATGGAATTCAATGTTCAAAAAGCAAAGTCATCCATTTTGGTAGAAATAGCTAAAACTTTAGTTATGAGATGCAAGGAAACTGGATAGAGGATATCAGTTGGGTAAAAAGATCTAGACCAATGATTCCTAACCTTTTTAATATGGTGGCCCATATATATATATATATATATACAGGGTGTTTCAGGAGGAAAGGTCAATACTTCGGGAGGTGATAGTATCGGTCATTGTGAGAAAAAAAGTTCATATGAACATGTGTCTAATTCTGAATGGTTACGGAGATAGAGCTGTTTGAATCTGATGCGCGCGCAGCTCTTCCTCCCCCCGCGGTGGTCCCATTCAATGGCCACCAAGGTCTCCAGACCTCTCTCCGTTAGATTATTGTTTGTGGGGGGGTGGATGAAAAGCCAAGTTTACAAAAGAAAGGTGGATACACTAGACGAATTGCTCGCGCGCATTTTGGATGCTGCTGCCCGCATAAAGGAACGTCAAGATCAACTCAGACGAACAACACGCGATCTTCACACACGAGATGCAAAGTGCATTGAGGTTGACGGTGGGATTTTCGAAAACATTGTAAACTGTAACAAATTTGTCATTTCTGTATCTCATACCATTCAAAATGCCAATGTTTAAACATTAAATGTTAGAAACAGTAATTGGTTTCTCTTTCTTGATTACCATTAACAATGTTTTTGTATTTGTAGATTCAAACAGCTCTATCTCCGTAACCATTTAGAATTAGAAACATGTTCATATGAACTTTTTTTCTCACAATGACCGATACTATCACCTCCCGAAGTATTGGCCTTTCCTCCTGAAACACCCTGTGTATAGTCTATATATATATATATATTAGGGTGGTCCAAGAAATAATAGTTTTATTTTTGTATTTCCTCAAGGCTGCCCTTGTTTGAAATCATAAAAGGATAATTGCTACAAGAAATGAACTCATTCCGACTACCTATATATAGAAGTCGCTACAAAATGAATAATTTTCTCTCAAATGAAAAAATAAAGAAATTTGGGTGCTACTGTAGTATGTGGTCTACCTACGATTCGGCGGTCTACCTTTTAATTATAGCTTCTTATCTTCTTATTATTTTATTATTAGGTTAATTGTACGCCCTTGACGATTGGTTAGGTTAAGTCGTGATATTTCGTTAAAACTAACGAAAATATCACGACTTAACCTAACCAATCATCAAGGGCGTACTGTAGTATGCGGTCTACCGTTAAGTATGCGGTAGTAGTATGTTTAACTTCTTTAATAATTCCTTAATTGTGTAAATTAAATTATAATTCCTTTCAATTCATTTTCAATTCCTTTTAAATATTTTGAACGGTAGACCGCATACTACAGTAGAAACTTAACGGTAGACCGCATACTACAGTAGAAACTTAACGGTAGACCGCATACTACAGTAGAAACTTAACGGTAGACCGCATACTACAGTAGAAACTTAACGGTAGACCGCATACTACAGTAGCACCGAAATTTGACAAAAGAACATGCAAATGGCTTTTAATTCTGTAAAGACGCTTAAGAGGGGGTAGGAAACGTTCGTCGATGTGTCTCAACAATGCGGAGAAGGAATTGTTTTTGCTGCTTATTTTTGGTAAGCGTTGTATTATACCGTTGAATAAAAGCAATCGCTCTCTCTGCAGTCATTGACAACCTTCATCTTCAATGCTCTTTCTTTCAACAACTCGTAGTTGTCGTTACTTGGCTAATCACTTGGTGGTTTCGAAAGGAACTCTTGAGCAATCTTCTTTCCGTTTTTATCCAGTACATCGAAGAGTTGAGCTGTCTTCTCGCTGACGTAAGTTTCCAATGGCTTTGCTGTTTTGAACAGCTTTGAATCGAGGCGCTTCAGAACTTTCGCTTTTGCAGGATGATATAATTTTTTAATCATATTTTCTTTTACTCTCCTGGCCAACCCATCGGCAAAGAGTGACAGTCCAATCAGCTCTTCCGAGAAGTACCAGAGATATCTCGTAAGTGCCTTGAGTGCAATTTCAGCCAAAACCCTGTTTGGATAAGACGCCATAACTGTTAGAAAACTAGGTCGTTTCCAGGGGCCCTCACTGCCAAGGGTGCTTCATGCCAATATTTACTATAAACAAGTGCCACAAAGAGACAGAAATCTTTCAGACCCTTTTTCCATGAGCAGTAAGTTTCATTTGCTCCTGAAAGAGAAAGATCTTCAAAGCATAGGTAGCTTTTGCCATCCAGCGAGCCGATGAAGAATTCCTGGAGCTCTGATGTTGTACTTTTAGGCAAACTTCCTTCCAGGAAAATTAGAGAAAGAAGGAGGAATTCACTGTAGTCATCTCTTGAGAAGCTGCTGTTCTGAAGAGCCTGAGAGGTACTGTATCATCTCTTGACAAAGTTCCCACAAGTTTCCTTCAAAAAGTTCCATTCCTGCTGATATAAAGTTTTCTTTATTGATAACTGGCCATTGTGCATTGAATCACTTAAACAATGAGACTTGTGGTCCTTTCGAAGGTTCAAGAATACTAGAAAATACGTTAGCGAAAACGACTTCATACACATGACGACGACATGCTATCCACGTCAGAGAGCGACCTACAGCTCTCTCTATCAGGGTACAAGCTCCAGACATCAGCCCAATATTTGATACTGTTCTATCAAATACAAGCCCCTGCAACTGGTTTCTCAAACCCCACTAATCCAACATCCTGGGGCAGACATCAGCTTGTGCTTGTCCCGTTCTGTGAGGGATGAGTGGAACACCAAGTAGTTTATTTTCCTCCTCCTGAAACAACTATTGCGATGCGGTCCATATTTTCATGTACCCCCTGTTAGATCAGGAAGCATTTTCCCATCCCAGTGAAGCAGAAGCGGAGTGTCAAGAGAAAAGCTTGAATTTTCAGCAGTTGCGATAGTTTCACGAGCTTTAATTCGAGATCGACGAACTGTACTTCGAGAAAATGACATTGAGCCCAGATCATGGCTAAAAGACTTAGCTGATGCTACAATAACAAAGGCTGCATTGCGATGGCTTAGATTAACACGGTCGAGTGCCTGGGCTACCTCGTCTGAGATGACTGTTTTCTTGCATTTGGAAGGAGCGTTCGATGATGATGCAGATGGACGACACGATTCATCAGAATCCGTGGACGAGGAGGAAGAACCCACATCAGTTATCACTTTGTCAGATGCCATAAGTTGATATTTCTTTTGTTTTTCATCGTCGCTTCGCTTTTTTCTATTATATTCAGATTCTTCTCGTTTCCTCTTCCGATCCTCCGTTTTAGCCAAGGCTCGATCAATGCCTCCAGAACTGGCGCAGGAACAATCTTCTCTCTGCTTGATAAGGCATCCTTTGTCCTCTTCGTTAGTCATTATCTTTAAGGCATCTGCTCTGGCGACATCGAAAATGTCTTCAAGATCAGCATTGAATACTGCCACATTCATTTGTATGCTTTCTGAGGATGACTTCCTATTTTTCTTTAGAGCGCAATAAATGCAAAAAACTTCACTTTTTTCTACGTGAAGGTCAAAATATGAAAATAAAAACCCACTCTAATAGACAGTTTATTTCCACAACAGTTTCGATGCCCACTGGCATCCTCCTCGGGTGGATACAGAAAGACGAATGAACCAAAACAAGAGGGAAAAACAGTCCAGGGACCGAGCGTTAAGAAATTCGCACCTAGGTTAGATCCCATTCTCCCGAC
The DNA here is from genome assembly GCA_023014485.1 of Bathynomus jamesi. Taxonomy (NCBI): domain Eukaryota; kingdom Metazoa; phylum Arthropoda; class Malacostraca; order Isopoda; family Cirolanidae; genus Bathynomus; species Bathynomus jamesi. The sequence goes on from JAJOZX010003495.1 coordinate 313,635, forward strand.
ACCGGGTCCCTTTAATGAAAATGCCCTTCCGGTGTCGGGAGGATGGGATCTAACCTAGGTGCGAATTTCTTAACGGTCGGTCCCTGGACTGTTTTTCCCTCTTGTTTTGGTTCATTCGTTTTTCTGTATCCACCCGAGGATGCCAGTGGCCATCGAAACTGTTGTGGAAATAAACTGTCTATTAGAGTGGGTTTTTATTTTCATATTTAGAGCGCAATATTGTTCGAATAGTTTTCTCAGTTTCCCCTCAGTATTGTCCGATCTTTGAGTTGGAATCGTTGCTTTATCCCAGATATAAAGAAGAGCAGAGACAGTCTCTTTCAAACTTGCAGTGACTGTTCGTTTTCCTCGCTGTGATGAAATAAGAACTTGCTTAACACTTTACGCTTTGAAGGTAATCACGAGGTTAGAAGATCTTTTGTAGGTTTTCCAATGAGCCAAGTACTGGCAGAACTTCGGGTCAGTCGTTTGGCATCCACCATGGCGATGAATGACTGTAACAAACAGAAAACATATCAATATTTTAATAACTTACATTTATAACTATATAATAAATAACTTATAATTTATCAGTCTCTTTCCTACAATGAAGTATGTAAATGAAAAGAAAAGAACCTCATCTAAAATCGCATCTTTTAAACGGGGCTCCTCCATTCATACAGTATGTATATTTATTGTATAACGTACATAATAAGACTATATTATATATGGGTATGCTACATATATTTTATACATATGTAATTATATGCAAAGAATATTTGGTGCTACTATAGCGTGATTCCTACCTCGATTCGGCGGTCTACCTTTTAATTATAGCTTCTTACCTTGTTTACTAATTGCTTGTTTACATTCCAATGTCCATCGCCCTTGACGATTGGTTAGGTTTAGTCATGATATTTTCGTTAGTTTGAACGAAAATATCGTGACTAAACCTAACCAATCGTAGGTAGACCACATACTATAGTAGCACCGAAACTATTTTTTAAATAAATAAAATTGAATAATAAATAGCATTTTATATTTATTATATTTTCATTTATACCTTGGATAGGAATCACACTCTACAGTACTGTAGTTTCGAACCAAAACGGGTAGGAATCACCCTATAGTATCGAAGTCACCGGTAGGAATCACGCTATAGTAGCACCGAATTTTTAATACATACACTAATTTATAGTTTATATACATTTCAGTATATATGCATGTAGCAGCTTTGTAGCTCCTAAATGTTCTAAAATAATTCCTAATATGAATAGTCAACATTTATATATACATATTATATATTTAATGAGATTTTTACTTACCAAAAATATGCGAAGTTTATTTCTGCTTTATCACGAAATCAATGTTTCACCCACATCATACAGTTGCCTACTACACACTGCATTAAGAGGCCCCACATTTCCATCCTTTGCCTGTCAAATCTGCAAACTCAAGGTGAATCAAGTCAGTGCTTGATTCAAGGTCACTCAACCCAAGACGAATTAATATGTGGGTTTTGTACATGTATAATTTTGTATATTGTGTATTAGGGTATGAATTTTGTCAACTTTTTTCAAATCAATTTTGTTAGTGAAAATATAGTCTTTTCATGTCAAAACTTGAAATTGGCCGACCAAAATTAAATAAAATAACCCTTACCTACATCAATTTTACCTTAAAGTTTCAGAAATTGACTCTTTTACTAAATAATAGGACATAAGTTGATTAACTATTCATCTGTCACAGAATTATCCCACTGATCGCATATGGAGTGTTTTCAAGGTCATATAGTTGTTGTACAATGTACAAGTCACAACATGAATAGAACTGTCCCTCACTCTCAGTCCTCAGTTGCCTCTTAGATGTCATAGACGGTGGTTTGCTGTTATTGCTCTTGTACCTACTTCATAGTTATTCTACTAGACGAATACTACAGTTTAACTCTAAGTATGGATTATGATTATTACAATTATTTATTATTATCATATTCTTCTGTCTAATATGTTGTAATCCATGAAATAATTTTTTATTGAATTTAGAACATCGAATGACTAAACTTTGAAACATCATAATTGATATAAAATACTTAAATGTTTTTCTCTCTTTTCAGATATTCCTAAGATGCCAAAATTGAAGACAAGAGGTCAGTCGTCATGCCACTTGAGCTGTTAGTCGGTACAGGCAAGGAGTTTCCCGTATCAGAACTACCAACAGTGCGAGACAGCTGAGAAGAGGGTTACTCCTTCGTGAACAAAATACAAAGGATAGAAGGAACTACACAGAGAAAGAGCTCATAAGGGACATGATTCCCCCTCTTCTGCATCAGTGGAAAAAAGCTAATGTGTATTCAAACCACCTGTACTCAATCAGTATAGAACTATTAAGCTAAAATTAACAAAGCTGTGGCACAAAGCAGTTGAGACATCACTTGGTAAAGGAAAACTAGCAAAGAAAAATAAATTTCTGCACACACTTGATACCTTCTTGACATTTTTAACTGCCAGTGTCCCATAGAGTTGTGTTCTGAAGCCAATTGTTCTCCTCGTGCAGAAGAGAACTCACCCTCACATTGAGTGTCGCTGTCCTCGTGAGAAGAAGATCCTGTTTTGGATCAGTGGGAAAAAAGCTAATGTGTTATTCAAACCACCTGTACTCAATCAGTATAGAACTATTAAGCTAAAATTAACAAAGCTGTGGCACAAAGCAGTTGAGACATCACTTGGTAAAGGAAAACTAGCAAAGAAAAATAAATTTCTGCACACACTTGATACTCTTCTTGACATTTTTAACTGCCAGTGTCCCATAGAGTTGTGTTCTGAAGCCAATTGTTCTCCCTCATGCAGAAGAGAACCTCACCCTCACATTGAGTGTCGCTGTCCTCGTGAGAAGAAGATCCCTGTTTTGGAGCTGGCTTTCATAAAGGCGCAGAGAACAAAGGCAGGAGGCCAAGGAAGTATGCAGATTGGTTCGGCAGATTATTCAGAAACCAAAATACAGATTGTTATTGCTAAGAAAAAAGAGAAAATCCGAGAGAGGGAAGAAAGGAAGAAAAAGAAGAGTGAAGAAGCCACCCAAAGAGATGAAGAGCTCTATCAAGAGGTTTCTCACTTCTTTGAAAGCTCTTCAGATGAACAAAAAGAAGCGACATCAGATGATAGCTCCAAAATGCCATCTCAACCTTCGCCGAAGAGAATGAAATACAACACTAAAGACATCTCAAACATTGCCCTTGCCAGTATTCGCCACCATAGGGGGCTACGAGAGACTGCAGAGATTGCCACTGCCGCTTGGGTAGATGCAGTCTCATCAGCCGAGAGGATACATCCTTAGTGATAGATCATAATAAGATAAGAAGAGCACAAGAAAAAATAATGAAGGAAATATCTGATCAGCATGAAAAAGATTTGAAGGAGGAAGGTCTCTCTTGCCTTTTGTTTGATGGAAGAAGAGATGACACAAAAGTTCTCCTAGAGGTAGAGGGAATGGACATAAAGTTTCCCGGTCTCATCAAAGAAGAACACTGCTCTGTGTGTTCCGAACCTGGTGGTCACTATTTGTTTCACTTTGTTCCTGAAGCAGAAGTACTGTAGAAGGCAAGAAACATGCAGAGGCAAATGCTGATCAAATATGATGTTGGCTTCAAGAAAGAAGACTTGACAGTTCACTGCAGGCCGTTGGTGGAGACTCAACTGCGTGAACACTGGATGGCAGGGCGGTGTTATGACGCACTTAGATAAAAAACTTGGAAGAAGGCTTGTTTGGATTGTATGTGATTCACACACAGGGGAACTACCTCTTCGTCATCTCATCCAGGAACTTGATGGTCCTACAAAGAGCAACAACAAGTGGTCAGGCCCCCTTGGCAACATGCTAGATGAAGCAACGGAATTAGAAATAAATACAAAATTTCCAAAGGTCGAAGTAGGCCCTCCCCTTCCAGTGTTGTCTGAAGAAGTTATCAAAGACCTCAGCACGGATCAATCTTACGCTTATCGTATTGGTCAAGCAATCAGATCAGGAGAGTTGCCTCAAAATCTGGTTCTCTTGGAGATTGGACCCGTAAGTCACAGTCGTTGGTTAACTACAGCGATTCGTTTCTGCAGGATTTGGGTTTCCAAACATGCACTGAAGGGCAAAATGTTACAGAATTTGATGTTGATTGTTGAATTTATTATTGGGTTTTATCTTCCTCACTGGTTCAATGTAAAACTTAATCCAATTTGGATGGAGGGGCTCAACCACATCTTGTTTCAATTACAGCTACTGAGAACCCAAAGGAAAGTAGTGGTGGACATCGTGTTACCTGTGGTGAGAAGGTCCGCTTGGTATGCTAGGCCAGAGGCATTTTTGCAAGCAATACTCTGCAGCCAATGTACCAAAGAGTGAACTGAGGCTGTGGAAATCATTCTAAAGCTTAGAGGAACATCACTAGATGATGACCAGCTGGGAGACTGCTCTGTTCAGACAAGGAAGGTACCTCCGATAAACGTCAATGCCACAAAATTGTCAGAATTAGTTAACTTGAGTTCGGAAGTTTTGGAGCCACCACTGACAACATGTATAACAAACAAAGATTTAACAGAACTTAAAGAGGCCCCAATGCAAGTGCCAAAGTGGCCTTCTCACACTCAGAGTGTGGAGAGATGTGTGAAAATTGTCACAGAAGCAGCTAGTCAAGTTTACAGTCACGAGAGGCGAGAAGGCTTGCGCAAGTAGCAAGCCGAATACTGATGTCAAGGAACAGCAGCAAAAAGGACATGACTGCATTGGTTACTTTCAAATAAAGACTCTGAATGATATCTTATTGCCACTTTAAATGTTGATAGGATGTTTGCGCACATTTGTTATTTTGTTACGAATTTACGAAAAAATGGAATTTTTGAATTAAAATTGATGTAGGTAGGAGTTATTTTTTATTGTTTTTGAAGCAAGGATATTATTTTGTATGCCAAATGATTACATTAAATTGCTACCAAATCACATGATTTTCAATTTAGTAATTTCACCCCCAAAATTGACACACCCTATTGTGTATCCTTTGCAGCTATCTCTCGTAACCTAGATATACTGTATATATACACACACATTCATTACACACACATACTCGCACATATGTACACATACTTACACACATACACAAGAATTGCCCAAACCAATATAATTCTAGTAGGAAAAATGTCCAATTTGTAGCGACCTCTAAAACTGCTCCAATTTTCTAAAAATTTTGTGTGAGCGTTACTATTACATAGTGCAACAAGAGTAGCCTCGAGGAGATTGACATTTTAGAGTTTGAAGTTTCGCCATACTATCTTGGACCACCCTAATATATATACAAGAGGATATAAGGATATTTTTTGTAATATATCTGACTTATTTTGAAGCACTACAAATACTAGTTGTGGCCCACTAGAAAATCCACCATGGCCCACCGGTTGGGAACCTATGATCTAGACATTATAGTTAGTAGTGATCTAAAATTCTCTAAGCAGTGTTCAGAGGTTAGGAATAAGGCAAATAAAGTGCTCGGTATTATTAACAATACTGTTAGTTACAAGAGTAAGGAAGTCATCCGTAGATTATATAATTCTTATGTTAGACTTCACTGGGAATGTTGCATTCAAACCGGATTCTTTCATAGACAAGATACAGAAGTGTCTGAAGGTGTGCAGGGAAGTGCAACCAAATTATCTTTGTATTAAGAAGACTGGAATACAGTGAAAGAGTAAAGGAACCAGACATGTTTGGTTTTCAGAGAGAATGTTTGAGAGGTAATACGCTACAAATGTTCAAAGGTTACTATAGGTTAGATTACGTTACGTTACTCTATATTCATTTTATACTTTTTGGAAAGTAGCCTGACTGGATGGTGCTAGTCAAAAAACTGAGCCAAGTACTCCCAACTTGGTAGATCATTTGGTCTAAATGATTTTTGACATTATCAACTTCATCTTACAAAGTGTCATTAACTTTGTATTACAAAGTGACATGTAACTAACTTGATTAGCAATTAGCCACTGTTAAGAACTTTTATATAGAATGGATAGATTACTTGCAATGAATCTTCAGTTATCACGGTTAACCTTTGATACTATTCATAAAAAAAAAAAAAAATCTGTGGCTTAGTCAGCCTTCCTGATTTTACTGTATAAATTCCAAAACATTTTTATATAAAAATACTCGTATATACTTTACTGTAAATAGGGCTAGTTAAAACTCTTCCTGTAAAATTTTAAGTAGGCATATTTTACATTTTTAATAAATTTAAAAAATTGTTTGTTCAGTCTCCGTACAAAATCTTAAATTTGGGTGAAAATCATAAAGGGTGAAAAGACGTGATTTCATAATCAAAAGGGAACTTTTTACAAATTGAATATGATTACTAACGACCAGATTTAAGTCTAGGAAATGGTTTTTCTTAGTCTTGGCTAGCTTCATGCTACTTCATACATAGTATACAATAGGATCCTACAGGATTGATACCTAGGTCTACTTGAAAAGTAGTAACAATGATTTTGGTACTTTAGAACCAGTTAGGAAACTTGTAAAATACATTAATATCATAGGACTTGCAGTCTGAACTAAATCCGTATTAGATTCAGAAAATGGCCCTTCCGAGAGTACAATGTTTCTTTGATGTAGATGATGATGTCGCATCTCTTGGTAGAATAATATCTGAATTATTCAGTTATGTCTGCCCTAAAACGTGTGAAACATTCAGATCATTATTCATGTGAAAATTTCAGATCATTCAGCTAACCTTATAGGCGAGTGGTCAGACCCCGATTTAAACAATTTTAATTCTCCCCTTGGACAGAAAGTTGTAATGTTTTTTTATTAGTCTTTAGTATTCAATGAACACATTTTTAAGTGTTGTCCTCAGTTTTTGATGTGCGGTTGCCATGGAAACGCCAATATAAACAAACGCCTAGAAAATACCTGAAACTTTATCCAGATGATAATTTGTTTTAGTTTCGAACTGAAATACTGTTAACTAATCAACCTATACTGTTTATTATAAGTGTTTACTATCTAGATACACAATTGAATTATCACATTTTAGTAAAACGTAATACAATCATGTATTGTTATAAGTTAGGCCCATTTTAAAATTTACTTCCTCCTTTTATTATCACAATATTAGAATAAGACAAATGTGTGCTGTGACAAATATTGTGCAAATGTGTGGTATTGTTGAAAACCATAGTTTAATTATTGTTATTTTTATTTCAGACGATCATCTATATCAAGCATGGCAGAACCTGACTCAAGTCCATTAAAATTTGTACAGGCGAAGAAACAGAGGCTGTCAACAAATTGGGAGAAATGCGTTATATGTCAGCAGAGTCGCAAAGAAAAACTGAAATATTATTGTCAACATCATTGTTACGGCAGGATGACCTTTTACAAAGACTTGAATCTGAGTTTGATGACCTTACAAAATTACATAGTATGTCTGTTAGATATCATCGTAGCTGTTATCAATCATTTACAAGTAAGAAAAACATTTCTCATGTTATTACAAAATGTAGCACGCATGATTCTGCATCACATGGTACTGAAGCACAAAGTGTTCGCACACGAGCTCAAACATCCAAGCTTACAGACTTTTCAATGTGTTTAATATGCAACGCGCGAAAAAGGGACAGCATACATAAGGTACAAACAACTACGTGTCAGAGTAATCTCTATCAGGCAGCACAAGCTCGGATTGAAGGAGAAGACCTCATTGCAGCTGATGCTGTTTACCACAAATCCTGCGTGGCAAACTATACAAGCAAGCATAACATCAGTGCTTCAAGGAAAATGGAAGGAGAGAACATATACGAGAAGGCATTTATGGCACTAGTAGGAGAAATAGATGTTAATCTACAACAAGGAAAAGCTTATAAGTTGAAAACCCTGCTAAACAAATTTCAATAGCTGTTACCTGACTACATTGATACCCCAGCATACATACCGTGCAGAAAAACTTCAGCGCCGTCTCATGAAGCATTATGGTGATAATGTTGTTATTCATGCCCAGCGAGGACAGTCCAAGTCGAGCATTGTTGTCAGTAGCAGTGTCAGCTTAGGAGATGCTGTCAGAGAGCCTTTGCTCAACTGAAGGAAGATTTCAACTCTAATGAGATGACACTTGGTTCTGCTGAGAGAACAATAAAATGTTCCAGTGAATTCAGAAAGCTTACTTCATTCTGCCGTTGGTATGCTTGGACAAGAAATAGTACAAATTGAAAAGCTAACTGAGTACTACACAGATGCTGAAATCGGCCTGACAACATCTGAAGAATTTGTTCCAGCACTTTTACAGAAGGCGTTTCTCTGGTTGCTGAGCAAAGAGGTATTTGAATCGAGTGATTCAAATTACCAGGCAGCAGAAAAATTACAATTCATAGCAGTGACAGCAATATTATAACACCCACTTCCTCTAGGACTTGCAGCGCAACTCCAACATGATCATGGAAAACGAGATATAATGGACACTCTCCATTCTTGACAGAATTTGTGAAGTGGTGTGATGCCGACCAACAAAGACATATCCCAGATGAGGTGTGGCAACAGATTGAGGATACCTATGAAGCGATTCAGAATGGCGGTGATCAAGAATATGCAGATGTAGGAAGTGAACTGAAGGATTGACTTACTCATGAAGTCCATTACTCCACTACTAAGTGAATTCAAACAAGAACGTAGTGCAGACTCACCCACATTTAAATATTGGTCAATGTTGCTGGATGCAGTTCAAATACTATTGAGCTACATACGCAGTGAACGCAGGGACGTAGCCAGGGGGGGGGCGACGGAGGCGGTCGCACCCCCCTTGGAAAGTCCAGGAAAAAATCTGAGGTAATTACAACCGAGGTTCACCGCCAAACTATAACATTTAACAATTTACAATTTGGTATTTATATATAATGGAAGGAGTGTCTGTATCTATATATATGTTATTTAAGCGATATTTTACGTCGTTTTTTTAAACACGTCCAAACACGTTCGGACGTGTTTAAACACGTATCGTACTGAACTACTGAAATATGAAGCGCGGGGAAACTGAACACAGCTTGACGCCAGTTAGTTTTGCTTGCACTGCAGCATAGTACAATGTGACGAGTGGAGCGTGTTGCAGCATTGCATGTTGCTCAAGCTTCGTTAATTCGTTATACAATATTGCGATAGATATACGAAAATATTTCAAAAGAAAACCAGTTGAGTGAGTTGAAGAATACAATGAAAGTGATACAGCAGAACCCTCCCGAAAAGTTATTAGACAAACGGAAGGCAATGCACATCAACCAGAACTAAGCGGTGAAAATGCAAGTGTCAACAATCAAGTACAGGTTGAGGTGCAGTCTAAAACGAAGGCTTCACAGGACCAACCGACCACTAGTAAGTTGATCTGGTATAATTACAAATTTACAAAAGAAATGTCAACGTGTTTGATGCATGTAAAGGCAAATAATAAAACAATATAATATACTTAGTAAATTAGTAATGTGGATGGCTGTATAGTGGCTGTTTAAAAATGGTTGTTGCACTGACATTTTCAGACAGTTTTTACACAAAATAAGCTTAAAATGCGCTGGCCTACGAAGCTCCGCCCCGGACCCCGCTGGAGGAGCTTCCAGCTCTCCCCAAGACCTCCTAACTCTATGGGCTCGCCCGATTCACCACGGAACCTGACGAACGTAGTTCAAATTCGCCCCCTTTGGATATTCCTGGCTACGTCCCTGGGTGAACGTAACTGGTCATTACATCTGTCCTCACAACTTGCAATGACGCCATACTTCTTCGCTGCAAACCGTACTAATTATGTATGATGGGGACCCATTTATCTCCTTGATATGATGGAACTTCCTGAAGATGTCTCTCAAGCATTCAATGATGGTGAGTTTGCAGTTCGTCTGAGACCAGGTCGTTTCAATGGTATTTGGAGTGACATGGGTACTTAATCAACTGTGATACGAGATGCCAAGAGTAATGGGAGTGTTGTTGGGCTCACCCGAAAGGAACCAGCCCTTCTCCGCTGGATGCTCACTAGAACGTCGCTAGGAGAATATGCCCAGAGTATGAAAGAACGTACTGGAATAGCTGCTTAAGAATGTTCTATACATGAGCAAGCAAAAACCTTTGCTCTCAAACAAGCGAGATGATGATGATGTAAAAAATATGACCAACCATCTTGAAAACAATACGACCAATCAATTTCAGCCAGATGTCCACCCAGATGGGAAACTGTTGAACATTTCCAGTGGAGTCATTGCTGACCAAGATGTACAGAAGTCGCTATTATCTGCCATCGATGCTGGTAAGAAGGAAATGTACGAATTTATTGGGAGTACCTTGTCCATTGGAGGTAATCGTAGCTTCTACAGTCCTCTGACTAGATCCAAAAATAAGACCTTCAATGACATGACTAAAACTACACATGTATTGATCCAAGGCAAGAGAAAGCTGGTTAATATCAGTGCTGAAATGGTGTTTCGTAGAGCACTTAAAATCTCACTGGCACGGCCAGACATAACAATGATCCATGTATTGAGGCAGCCAGTCATATCCATTCCAACATGCTTGTTTCATGAAGATGGTGCAATGAGAAAAACACACAAGGCTGAATTGACACGCATATTGGAGAACAAAGTAGAGGTTGGTCCTATTCCAATAGCTACTGATAGTGCAACATGTGTCTACATCAGAGATGCCATGGCTGAACTACAATCAGTGACAGGCAGCAGCAACACATCTACATTTGGCGAGCTTGCCAACAGATACATGACTCGGCCAACACTATAATAGATGTGTTCGATCAGTATGACTATAAAGACTCAATCAAAGTTGAAGAACGGAGCAGAAGGCTAGCAACTGCAGGTGGAGCCAAGCAATATCAGGTGATGTCCGGACGCCCACTTCGGCAGAAGGTCATGGCTCTCTCATCGAATAAAGCAGAATTGACTGACTTCTTGTGCAACTACATAACTGAACATGCACCAAGAACACCGGAACTTGCTGCACACCACGAATATAAGATCTACCTTGCAGGTGGGTCCAGTGATGGAGAAAAAGCCGTCTGTATTTCTAGCCAAGGCGTGACACCAGTGGAAAATCTGTTTTGCTCACATGAAGAGGCAGATACAAGGATGCTTTTATATGCTATGAAGGCAGATGAGGAAATGTCTGCTGCTAATATCCAAGGAAGCATAGTTGTCAAGTCACCTGACACAGATGTCCTCGTGCTAGTTGTGCATTATTTTCCTCAGATGCAAAGTACATCATCTTTCTGAGTAGAAACAGGAAAGGTGACCGCTACTGCTGATCTCCATCGTCATATTCCTGTTCACAGCATATGCAGTGAATTAAGTCCTGTGGTTCCTAGTCTACTTCCCGCCATGCATGCTTTGACAGGATGTGATAGCATCTTATCATTCTGTGGCATAGGAAAAAAGAAAATGTGGAAAACCATGGAGTAATTGGAGAAGAAAGGTTCGATTCCACTCCTTGGTAGTTTGGGTCCTGACAACACAGTTGAGGCCGAACATGCAGCCCGACAGTTTGTTGCAGCTCTATACGATACAAAGGATGTATATAAAGAAGAACATAATGACTTGAATCTTTTGAGAGTCCGCCTTGCTGACAAGAATGTACCATTGCACAAACTACCCCCATCAGAACCTAGCTTTCTTCAACACTTTAAGAGAGCATAATTTCAGACCCGCATTTGGATGCTGGCTCACGTTGCTAAACCAGATATGTCTTCACCAGATAGAAATGGGTGGCAAAGAGAGGGTGACCAACTGCAGAAGTATGAGATGAGCTTTTGTGCTCATGCCGTGTAGTAGTAAGAACAGCAGTTGTGCAACGAATGATATGGCATGCACAGAGGAATGCGTGCGTCTGCAAGGCTACTGAGGACTGCATGAATGAACAAACCCATCAGAAACTACCGCTGGATGAGCAAGATGAATAACCATATTATAGCATTGTGCATTAATAATTTATTAGTGTGTTTCATATATGCTGTTACAACGTGAGTTATTCCCCAGTATGGGGCGCACTGCTAATAACGCATTGAAGTGATATTGCGGGAGTCACCGAATACAGTATGCACTGACTTACATGCAGTTTTTTAATTGAAAAACAAGTTGAGGCTTTTAGTGGAAAGATTCCAATTTTAAGTAATGATTTCTCCTTTAAAGTTATTTAGTAGTTTGCTTCATAAAGATAAGAGTTGTTAAACTTTTGTTGGTTTAATTGATTTTAGTTGATTTAGTTGATTTTGTGTTATGTACATCGATATACGTATAGTAACTTAATTTTTGTTTTACAAAATTGACGTCATTCAAATCTCAATATCGGTCCTTTCACACAGTTAATAATTCAAACTTTATTTTCAAGTGCAATATTATTATACTAGGGGCACTCAATATATTTTGCCCCACCTTTTTTCCTCAGCTAAATAATAGGCCATCGGGCTGAAATATCTTTTGGGCCGTAAGTTTTAACTTTCTGCGCTTCACATAACAGGATTTTTCCAGTTTGAACCTCCCCTCTTTATATAAAACTGCTTTTAAACGCCCTTGTATAAAACCGATGGTTAACGCAGTTTCGAAAATGGCGTCTGACAGTGATGTGCGTCGTAAAAAGAGAGCTGTTATCGAGTTCTTAACCGCAGAGAAGGAAACAGTTGGAAATATTTACGAACGTCTACAAAACGTTTACGGAGATGCTGTTGTTCATCGAAGCACAGTTGGACGTTGGTTTAAACGTGTGACATCATCGGAGAGAGGGAGAGCCAGCCTCGATGATGAACCACGCAGTGGTCGCCCGGCATCGGCTGTCACATTTCATACTGTGCAACGTGTTAACAGCATCATTCGATCAAATCGGCGTGTCACACTAGAATTAGTGAAGGAAGTGTGATTACAATAACTCAGCAACTGGTATACTCAAAAGTGTGTTCACGGTTTGTTCCTCGCCAACTGACTGAAGATCACAAAGCCCAAAGAAAAGAAATTGCTTCTGAGTCGTTGGTTCGATACGAGACAGAAGGGGACGACTTCCTTTCACGAATTGTGACTGGGGATGAGACTTGGGTACACCACTTTGAACTTGAAACAAAACACCAATCCATGGAGTAACATCACGCAGACTCCCCACGCAAGAAAAAGTTCAAAATGACTCCCTCTGCAGGAAAGGTTATGGCCACCATCTTCTGGGACATGAAAGGAGTGATTCTGGTGGCCATTATGAAGAAAGGACAAACAATGAACTCAGAGGCAGATATTGCTACCCTACAGAGATTCCAGAGACGTATAAAGCGAGTTCGATCAGAGAGAAAACTGGAAGACGTCCTTCTTTTGCACGATAACGCAACACCACACAACAGTTTGCAAACAAGAGAGGCCATCACAAAAATGCGCTTGACTGTGTTACCCCACCCACCGTACGTCCCGGATCTGGCACCTTCAGACTTCCATTTGTTTGGGCCAATGAAGGATGCTATTCGTGGAAGAAAGTTTCAGTGACGATGAGGTTGTTGAGGAGGTTAAGAGGTGGTTCCAGCAGACGGAATGGGACGTTTTGGCGCCGACGTTTTGGCGCCGCCGTTTGGGCGCCACCGTTTGGGCGCGGAGCCGGTTTGGCGCCGCCGTTAATTAGTATTAAGTATTAAGTAGTAATACTTGGTTATTAACCTGAAGTGCTGTCTGTCTTTTCAGATAAGTTGTGTTGTTGCCCTTAATAGCATAAATGTCTGAAAATATATCAAGTAAGAAAGGGAAACAGAAATTTTCACATAATGGATATTTGTATGTGTTTGATAAATGTAGCAAGCGCGACCCTTCGTTACTTTTTTGGCGGTGCGAGCAAAAGAGTCAGTGTATTATAAGGTGTATATATAATATGAGTACTTTTCCGTTATCTGCCCCCTTGACGATTGGTTAGGTTAAGTCGTGATATTTTTGTTAAAACTAACGAAAATATCACGACTTAACCTAACCAATCGTCAAGGGCGTACAGATGACCTAACCGGGCAGTGACGATTGGTTAGGTTAATAACCAAGTATTACTACTTAATACTTAATACTAATTAACGGCGGCGTCAAAACGTCCAGCGCCAAAATGTCGGCGCCAAAACGTCCTAGATGATCCAGCGGAACCCAGTGGACTTTTACTAGCAAGGAATAAAGGCCCTTGTTTCGAGGTAGAGGAAAGCCGTAGAAAAGGATGGAGACTATGTGGAAAAACAAAAACTTGTAAAAAAGGTATGTAACTACTTGTGTAAAAAATTTCTGGAACTTACAAGAAAACTTGGAAAGAAAAAAAAAAGGTGGGGCAAAATATATTGAGTGGCCCTCGTATATGTATTGTAATCATGCCAACATTTCCCTGTTTTTCATAACTGAACGATAAACCTTTCTGCTGGCATGCGAACAGAAGTCTCCATTATTAACCCATGTAGGCACAGTACTTTGTATGGTGATTCAACATTTTAATATGGCATTCATTTTGTACAACATAGTGTATTAATGCTTGGAGTACCAAAATACCTGAATTATTGTGCTCGAAATTAGTTTTGTGTAACTCATATTAATCAGTTTTGTGAAGCATCTGTATTTTAGGTGATATTTTTTGGGTTTAACAATAACGTTTTCAGGCAAAAAAATAAAATATATCATGTAAAAGAATAAATTGATAAATTAATATAGTGTAGCACTAGAGCTTTCAGAAAATGTATAATTTCATGGGAAATAAACTGTTCATTGTGTCTTCAAAGATTTCAGTTGTAATGCGTGAATTGAAAACATGAATACACGAGTACCTGTACATAGCTGAAGTTAATGGCTGATTTTACTATCTTAGCACACTCAGAATGGCGGACAGCATGCCAAACTTATATATCCAGATGGTGCAGATCATTTTAGGACATGTTGTACATTTCTGTACGAGGGGGGGAGGTATTAAACAAAAAATATGGCCTGTTATCAGGGTTGGCCGCTCGCCTATTACAGGTTAGCAGGATTTTCAATAATTGTAGTAATAGTAGATACCTGTATGGTACAGGATGGTATTTAGCCAACAAGAATGTTTCAGTTGTTAGGCCCACAACTCAATATTTGAAAGACTAAATTAAAATATGCTATTAAAGTCAGTTTTACAATATGTATGTTTGTGTAAAAGTTAAGCAGAAAGTTTTTAACCCAGAGCATTAATACTGTACAGGAAACAATGGAAAAATTGTGTAAAGGCTCTTAAACAGTACTTTTCAGTTATAGATGAAACGGTCCATCACTCAATGAACCATGGATGTTCCAGTTTTCGTTTAACTCAAACTAGAACCCCAGGAAATGTTGGTATGAGTTGGCCACTTATCCTGTTAACCCTCAAACAAAAGATGATCCTTGGGATATACTCACTCTTACATTGTGGGGAAATGAGCTTGGTCAAAATGTTCTAACTACTCTTTCTATCAAGGCTGGTATGCTATAATAGGCCAAATTTTATATTTTTGTAGTTGGTAGTTAATTTTACCAACTTGTGTAATACCTGACATAAGAACTCAGTAAGATAGAATAATTGTCAATTAGACTAATTTTAACATGCAACAGAGAATAGAATGTAAAGCCAGAACAGATCAGCTCTTTAATAATTTATAAATTTTTGCATCTCGCCTGTAGTAATGTTTCATCAAATGATTCTCACTGTAAACTCGGACAAATATCCATATTAGCTAACGGGAGCAGGAAAGACCATGATAAAGTCATACTAAAATTAATCTTGTATGGAATGATGTTATTGCCTCCCTGAAGAGAGAATAAAAAAAACTCTTGTGGTTTATGGTACCTTCCTTCGTGATAGATCCAGAATAGGATTGGTTACATGAATACGTGTCGAAATAGGGGTCAATGTAAAGCAATCATAAGATAGTGTAAACAGAAAGAGAAAACTGCAAGACTATGGAAGATCCATTCTTCACTCATTCAAATTCAAACTTTATTCAGAAAAGAATACAAGTGACAGCAGTTTACAATTTTTAGATATTTGTTATGACATTAATATATTCACAGTACTCTCATCTGAATATGCCCTTGGAAGTATGAAGGCGTTTTAGGCAAAACTAATGGCATTTAGTTTATTTATTACATAAAAATAGTGAAAGTGGCAAGTAATAGTAATAGTGAAAACAAAAAATGCTGCTGCTACTACTACTACTACTAATAATAATAATAATAATATGTAACATTTTGTAAACTTTATATCGTATTTACTAATTTTAAATTAAATGATTTATTGTGTATTTAGTAGAAAATAAATGATGCTTAATAAAAAAAAGAAAAAAGAATAGATAAAAATAAAAACGAATAGATTACAAAATTAAAGGTGCTTAATGAAATTAGCATACTTTAACTAGTTGATAAAAAAAACTTATTACTATCGTAAAAATGGCAGTACTGAACTTGTACATCAGTAGGAGCTAATGAAGTGCTTCTTTAATGATTTGCGAAATACATTTAGAGATGAAACCTGCCTCATATGTATGGGAATTGCATTCCATACATCTGCTCCTTTGAAAGAAAGTGCATTTCCTGCAGTTTCTTTTGTATACACTGTAAACTGTACAGTAGTTAGGTTTGTGTATAAAATCCTCGGGCAGTCTGGTGTTATAATGATGTATTTGATGCGGGGTGATTGCTCTTTGAATAGGTGATGTATGTTGATTTTTATTGATAACTTTGAACATATTGACAGCAACGTTGAATTTGTATAAGTCACTTAGTTTTAAAATATTTAGCTCTTTAATTACAAAGTATGTTTTATATATTTCTTTGAGCTACCCCATGCTGTAATGCAATACAATAGATGGGGATGGATGAAGGAATAATATAGGGTAAGGAGTGCGTTTTGAGGAAAGGTCCTTTTAGTTTAAATAATATGAAGAGAAATCTTGATATTTTGGATTTGATATGGTGTACGTTACGTTTGAAATTTAATTTTTCGTCTAAATCAATGACAAGTACTTCAATCTCATTCACCTTTGAAGAGTAGTATTCCCATTTTTTTAATTTGACAGTTTGTATTATGTTTAGTGGTAATAATCATATAAAATGACTTTGTCAGGTTCAATAAAAGTTTAATAACACGCCTCCATTTATACATGTTTTCTAATTGCACACGCATCCATTTATACATGTTTTCTAATTGTCTGTTCGTTCCATTAATCAGAAAGTACGCGTTATGATGGAAAAAAGTAAATGTGATGTCATCTGCGTAGTGTACGCAATTTAATGTGGTTGAGAGATGGAAATTGTTGATGTGAATTAGAAATAGTAATGGGACAAGAATAGATCCTTGTGGGACTCCTCTTGTCAGCATCGCCTTGTCGGATAAATTGTCTTTTAGTCTGATATATTGATGGCGATTTGACAGATATGATTTAAACCAATCGAGAATATTTCCTTTTATTCCATGTATCTGAAGTTTATTGAATAAGATTTCATGCGAAAGTGTGTCAAATGCTTTTCACAAGTTGAGGAAAATCAAGGCAGTGTGTTTTTTGCTGTTTAAGTTCTGATACACATTTGCTAATAGCGTGCTTATGGCATCTTCCGTTGCATGTCCACTAGGGTGGAGTGAAATGTATAAATACTGAATTCAGGGTGGGCGAAGTATGGATTCTTTGCACCTTCAGAATTGATGTTCACAGCCAAAAATATTTTGTTCTATTGCAAAGATAAGACATGTCACCGAGATGCTCAAGTTTTGCTCTTTTACTCTTAATGGGCACCAGTAGGGTCAATTGGGGGAAATATGAAAAATGCTGAATTCAGAGTGGGCGAAGTATGGTTTTGTTTGCATCTTCAGGATTGATGTTCAGAACCAATTTTTTTTGTTCTATCACAAAGATAAGACATGTCACCAAGACTCTAGTTTTGCCCTGTTTACTAGTATGGGATCACTTTGAATGAAAGTGAACAGAGTCCAAAAATAGTCTGATTCAGTTTGTTGAGGTGCACTAGTTTTCATCTTGAGTCATTTTGTTTAAGATTTCTCCAGAAATATGGCCTAGTTAGAAAAAGATTAGGACATCACATTCACCATATCTGATATGGAAAATAATTTTTTTTACAAATAACTCGGATGTATGTGTGATATAACAGCCCATTTCACACAGCCCGAAAAATATGTTGTTTCGTACTAAAGTTCTTTTGTTTCTCTAATACGTTAGTGTATGCAAGTATAATATAAGATAAAGATTTTAAAGATCGTTTAAGATTTGCCTTGACTTATCTTTACAAGTTCTTCAGCCGCCAACAGGATAGCAGTGGCAGGATGGCAGTAAACCCAAAACCAAAACAGTCAACCAGGAGTGCCATAGAGCATCCTGTGCTTGGACAAGCTGAAAATCTTAAGCCAACTTGTCTTCCTACCTACAGAGACATTATGAAACATTACTTTTATGAGACTCAGAAAATCAGAAATGAACAACAGTCTGAGAAAGAGCCAGATGTACGAGAGGTCTCTAGTATAGTTGCTGAAAAGGTTGGTGATGTTTGGAAATTGGCCTCAATTCCAACATTTAACATGAAATCAGTGGCAGACAGGATTATGAGGTATCATAACACCTACAAAAATCAGATATTAAAGATTCCAAAGGAGAGACTTGAAATAGATTCAATGAAAGCTAAAATATAGGCATTTCTTGAAAAGAGTCTTAAGTTGTTCAACAGAGCTAGCTGTCAGTGTATTTTAAGTCAATGCAACTGCCCAAAGGAAGCAAAAGTTCCAAAGCTAGAAGTGCAGTGTTTGCATGACCAGCGTACACACAGGAAAATGTGTATATCATCATTGGATAAGAATGAAACAGCTAGGCTTCAAAAGAAGCAAGAACGAGAGAAGAAAACGAAAAGCTGAACAATCCATGCCAGCATTTGTGGAAACAGAAGAGATGTCAGATAATGACATTCATGAAGAAGACTCAGCAGAAGTAAGTTGTGCAGGATTGAAAACAAAAACATTAAAAACAACACAGATTCGAACTCCTATAAGAGCTCTCGCTAGGGAGTGTGATAGATATGGCCTGTCTGATAGGGCCGCCTCAGCAGTGGCAACTGCTGTCCTCCAAGATATGGGTCTTGTAAGCAAAAGTGATAGCAGCAATGTCATAGATAGAAGCAAGCCGAGACGAGCAAGGGAGCAATTTCAGCCTGAGACTACAGCTGAATTTCGGCAAGTAGTAGTAGTAGTTTCATCTCTGTATTTTGATGGTCGTAAAGATAAGACACTTACTTAAGAAAAACGAGAGGATGGTGCTTATCATAAGATAAATGTGACAGAGGAACATTTTGTACTCCTAGCTGAGCCTGGACAACGCTTTCTAGGACATATGGAATTGGATGTTCCATCCTGTGGTACCACATCTGTTTCAATTCTAAGTTTCTTAAGCCATCACGGCTTTGACGCTAAGAAACTACTTGCAGTTGAGAGTGATGAAACCAATGTGAACACCGGTTTCAAGAATGGTGTAATTAAACAAATTGTGTCTTCTCCATTGTAATGAACTCCCATTAAGACATATGTTCCATCAGTTGGATGGAGTAGCTCTAGAATCAAATTCATATTCAGGACCAATTGGAAAAGAACTCCCTAGGTGTCAAATAAAACAGGTGCTTTCTTTTCGCCCTATTGACTGTAGTGCTCTATCACTTCTAGATGATGACATCATTGATGATCTTAGTGAAGACCAAAAATACCTCTATGAGATCTGTCTGGCTATCAAAAATGGATCCTGTAGCAAGAGTCTCGAAAACAAGCGAAATCCGGGAAATTGAGCCATTCTGAGATGGCTGACGATGGCTAATCGACTTTGCAGACTCTACGTCTCCACAAAAAGCCCGTCAGAGAGCCTTAAACTACTAACTGAATTTATTTTGCAGGTGTATACCCCATATGGCCGTCGAGAGGGCGGGGAAGCCGGGATAAATCCCCGGGGCCCGGACCTCTAGGGGTCCCGGAAAGAAGGGGGATAAAATCCAAAAATATTAATAAAGCAATTGATTAAATAACAGCGAGGAAATATAATTAATGAACATACATTTTATGGAGATTATCATAATCAAACTGAAACAGATAAAATATTATCTGCGGTCCACCAATGTCCAAGACCGACTGACAGATCTGGGAACCATTGTAATTGAAAGCCAGTTAGCCCGTACTTTAAATTTTATCAAAATCATTTACCACTTTGCTAGAGAGAAGGCAAAGAAAGTACACTTCTAATTATGAAAATCTTGCAGTAAACAATTGTCTTGCCTGCATGGACTGGTACTGCATTTGTAAATTGTATGGTGATAGAATTAATATAACTGATTCGAAAAATAAAATGGTCATTTTCTTCCGAGTTGTTTATTCATATTGTGTTTTGAATAGTGACTTGGACATATAATCAATTTGCTTTTATGTAAAAAAAAAACATTCATAATAAAATACTGAGTAAACAGGGAGACCCATATACCTATCTTTCCCCGGGGCCCGGGGCAGCTCTCGGTGGCCCTGATGCCCCAATGTGGTTTTTGATTAAGACGCAGCCTAATTTTCACAAAGGACCACAACATATCTTCAAGATGATCGAGCTAACACGAAACCTGCTGGATAAAGAAAGGAAGATGGTTGATTCTGTCATTCAAAGGAATGCCTACTTTGCACATAGCGAGAACATATTAGCTGCGATGTTGTTTGATGATTAGGATGTACAAAAATCATGAGAGCTAGAAAAGAAGTAACCAATAAGTAGAGGGTCTTCCGAATCCCATAACTAAACTTTGATGCAAAGGACTACCACGCAATGATACACCGGAGTGCTGTGTATGAGCCACCTCTGACAAAACAAATACCACAAGACCTCCTGTTTGGAACCTTTATGGAAGACAAAGTAGCTCCTCCTAAGTATCCCTGTCATACTCAGGCAGTTGAGCGTCATATAAAACTGGTGACACAGGCCTCAAAATGTGTGATTGGTGTAGAAAGGAGAGATGGTTTTGTTAAAGCACAAATAAAATCAAGAAGTTGTATGAAATCTTTCAACACTGAAAAAGAATATAAAACATAAAAGTATAAGGTCTCTATGGCTGGGAGGTTGGGGCGGGCTTGGTGCGGGTTCAAGTAGCTTACATCAATGTGGTGGACCTGGGTAGAGTGAGCTTCAGTTAATGCAATTCAGGCTAAATGCTATCTCGTTGAGAAATTCGGTTTTTCTTTTTACAAGAATTCAGCCTATTTTACTCAAAACTGAAGCCCAGTTTAGCTGAAAACTACAAGAAATATATATATGCAAACACCGCTTAACTAAAAGCCTTTGAATACAAACTACCCCTTGGTGACACGTCTTAAAATAGAAAGACTGGGAAAATATTTTCACTGTAAGCTAGCCTCAACCACCTCCAAAAAATAACATTATCGCCAAACCAGTTTTCTAAAAAAATGTTTTACATTATAGTTCACTCCACCCTAATGTCCCCCTCTAAACCCTAATTGCGTTTTTGTTAAAATTTTATATTTGATTTAGAATTTAGCAAGTTTATTGTACACAATTTTTTCAAATACTTTACTTAAAGTTGGCAATATGGAAATGGGGCGATAATTGGATGGAGTATTTGGGTTTCCCGACTTAAATACAGAGCATACTATTGGCCTCCCTTTAGACTGTCAGAGAATACACCTGTTACTGATTCATTCATTAGCTTACTGAGTGGTATTGCATTTTCATCGGATATTAATTTGCGTATTTTTACCGTGATCGTATTGATGTCAGAATCTTTATTTTTAGATTTTTTTATTGCTAGAGATACAGGGGCTAGACAAAATAATATGAACACCCGCCGATTTCACCGGTTATCTTTACGGACTGCTCAGACACAAAGTAAACGGTCAAATGACTGGCAAACCTATTTAAATGCGTAACAGAGAGTGTATACGTCATGTTATAACCCTCACGTTGTTTTTACAGATCTGAGTGAATTATGAATTAGCAGTTATGAAAGACCTGTCAGACTTCCAAAGAGGGCAAATTGTCGGGGCGCGGATGGCTGGTGCATCGGTGACGAAAACCGCTCAGATGTTCAATGTATCCAGAGGAACTGTCTCTATGGTCATGTCTGCATACCAAAACCATGGAAAGACAAGCACCGACAAATGCAATAGTGGACGCAAGAAGAAGCTGTGTGATCGAGACCGCCGGGTGCTAAAGCGCATTGTGACAAAGAACCATAAGACCACAGCTCCAAAAGTGACTGCAGAGCTTAACCAGCATCTTGCAAGCCCGGTATCGACCAGAACTGTACGTCGCGAGCTCCATGGAGCTGGATACCATGGGAGGGCTGCAATTGCCAAACCCTTCCTTTCGCACATCAACATTGAGCGGCGCAGAAAATGGTGTAATGACCATAAGAATTGGTCAATGGACCGGTGGAAGAATGTAGTCTACTCCGACGAATCCTCCTTTACGCTATTTCCATGTTCCGGTCGAGTTTACGTCTGGAGAGAGCCTAAAGATGCTTATGACCCCGACTGCCTGACCCCAACCGTAAAGCATGGAGGCGGATCTGTGATGGTTTGGGCAGCAATATCGTGGAATACTCTTGGCCCAGCTGTAGTACTGCATGGTAGGGTTAACGCCCAGGTCTATCTGTCAATATTGGCTGACCAGGTCCATCCCATGGTCCAAACGCTGTATAATGCACCAATCCACACCGCTGGGGTCGTTAAAAACTGGTTTGAAGAGCATGTTAGTGAAGTAGAACGCTTGGATTGGCCTCCACAATCCCCGGATCTTAATATTATCGAGCATCTGTGGTGTCAGTTGGAGCAGCAGGTCAGAAGCCGATTCCCACCGCCGGCGTCTTTGGAGGAACTGGAGCAGGGTTTGCTCGAAGAATGGCTCAGGATTCCTCTAGCCACTGTCCAAAAGCTGTATGAATCAATTCCCCGACGCATTGCCGCTGTTATTGCCGCTAAAGGAGGACCAACTCCATATTAAGAATAAAAACCGCCATTTATCAAGGTGTTCATATTATTTTGTCCAACCCCTGTATATCGTATGGTAGGATTGGATGAAAGAAAAATGAGTTTAGATTTGGTTGTCGCATGTATTGTCGGTAGTGAGTTTCTGTAATTGGGATCGAGGCTACAGTATTGGAGCCGATATTTGCAAAGAAATTGTTTTAGAAGTTGAATGTGAACTTGGGGTCACTGTAAGAATTTCCGCCATGCGCGAGGGATGACAAGGGAATTGTTTAAACCTATTTTGTGTTAATTAATTCTCTCAGAGTTACATAGCCTCTTTGGATTAGATTTTTGTTCATCGATTTTTGAACAATAATGATCTGGTTTTGCTTTTTTTAATGATGAATGCATTAAGTCTGTTACAGTAACTTTTAATTTCTGTCCAGTTGTAATATCAGTTTTCCATAGTTTAAAGAGTGTATGCTTACTTTTAATATCCACATTGAATGCTGGTGTGATCCATTGGTTGTTGTTGTATTTAGATTTAGATATTACTTTTGATTTAAGAGGAAAGTTTGTTCAGTATATCCATTAGTGTGTCTGAGAATGCTTGAAATTTTGTTCCAATGTCATGGTTACTTTCGAAATTATTGTTGTCCAGTCAAAGCTGTTATTTCTCTCGAATTTTAATTTGTTATTATAGCTGTAAGATTTGTAGTCAATTTTTATGATTTCCTTTGCAGAGAAATGGGTGATTAGCATGGTGTATATAGGCAAGTGATCTGTGATATTTAATATAATTATACCTGAGATGCAGCCAAGCGGGGACCGCACACAGATCTGATCTGGCAGAGTTGAATTTCTACTGTCATTGTGAAGTCTAGTTGGCTTTGTAAAAGCTAATTTAAAACCATTTGCAGTCATGATGTTGTGAAGGAAGCTGCGTTATTATTTGAATATTCTTTTGTGAGATAAATATTTAAATCTAGACTAACACAATTGTTGCCAATATAATTGAGGTGTCGCGAGTACAAGGGGCGAACTCGCCAAACCAGTTTTGAGACAGGTGTTTAAATTTTGTGACTGTTGTGTACGAGGGGCACATAGCGCAAATACTCGTACTATATTATCACTAAAATAAAAACTGTGGATACTTATTGAAGTACCCTCGTATATATACTCGTACGATATTATCACTAAAATAAAAAGTGCGGATACTTATTGAAGTATATATATATATATATATATATATATATATTATATATATATATATATATATATATATATATATATATATATACCTTTCAAGCTTTCAAAGGTTCCGCGCGATGATTCCTCATTTCACGAAGGTCAAGCTTGTCGCTCCTCCTCTCGAGTTGGCCTGGTGAAGTAGTGAGTTGGTTTCTTGTACTCTCCACCTCACATAGCCAGGTACGCCCGGCTCATCGGGGATTGTTCTGAGCCAGGCGTCTAATCTTCTTTTGAAGATGTCTACTGCAACACCATTCGTGTTCCTTAGGTCTTTGGGCAGCTGATTAAACAGTTTTGGTCCTCTCACAACAAAACTATTTTCTTTCAGCTTTCAGAGTTACGGATGTTCCCTGTCTCGCCTTTAATTTGGGAACACGAAACAGTCTTCCTTTTCTACTTTCCACTGTTGTTTGGGGAGTTACAGGGTTCAGAGTAAGATTAGGGACTAGTTTCTCCATTATTTTCCAAGTGTAAATAATGGTATCTCTCTCTTCTCCTTTCCAGTGAATATAGGTTTAGTTCGCATAACCTTTCCCAGTAATTTAGTTCTTTGCACCCATTGATCTTGGCTGTGAAGCTTCTCTGAATCCCTTCTAGCTGTCTAATGTCTTCTTTTTTATATGGGCATGTTAGGACCGAGCAGTATTCCAATTTGTGTATGATCAGTGTAATTTCAGTAGAGGAATCATTACATTCCTATCCCTTCGTTTAAAGGTTCTCAATATCTGTCCCGTTATTCTCTTTGCTCTGTTACCTATCTTATTTTGTGTTTCAAATTTTGCATCATCAGTCATTACAACCCCTAAATCTTTTGCTTTAGAATTTCTCTGAATTTGCTCTCCATTTAGTGGTATAATATTCCATGGATTTTAAGTCTTCTCTTTTTCTGTACTGTAACAGCTGAAATTTCTCAGTGTTAAACTTCATATTGTCGTCTTCCATCGACTTGTAGAGTCTGTTCATATCTGTTTGTAGAGATCCTATATCTTCTGGGTTTCTTATTTTTCAACTGAGCTTTGTGTCATCAGGAAAGGATGTTACTGTGCTGTCTCTGGTAACGTCCTCATCTATGTCAGTTAGCATGATTATGAAGAATAGTGGAGCTAATACTGTTCCTTGTGGTCCTGAGCTGAGGACCTCTGATTCTGATGAAGATACTCCTTGTACTGTAACGACTTGCCGCCGCTCACTAAGGAAATTATATATTCATATCCCTACTTTTCCTGTTATTCCCATATACTTCAGTTTATATATTATGATTCCATGGCCACACTTGTCGAACGCTTTGGCAAAGTCTGTGTATATTACATCATAGTTTTCATTACTTTCTAGTGCATCAATAATAATGTTGTAGTGTTCCATTTTCTGTCTAACTATTCTTTCAAATATTTTCGTGAGATGAGATGTAAGCGACACTGGCCTATAGTTTTTGGCCTCGGATCGATCTCCTCCTTTATATATTGGGACTATGTTCCCGCTCTTCAAGATGCCCGGTATTTCTCCCCTGTCGAGAGATCGTCTCCATATCCAATATAGGGGCTCAGCGATTGCATTCTTGCAGTTTTTGATCAGTGTGGCATTCCATTTATCCGGTCCTACCGCTGAGTGTGTTTTTAGTTTCCGGATAGCTTGTGTAATATCATCTGTCGTGAAGTCGAAGTCCGTTATACTTTCCCCTTGTAGTTCTTCTTCAAAGATCGCGTTTTTATCGCATATCAGTTTGTCAGTTTTTGGGATACTGAAAGATGACTCGTACTGAGCTCTTAATATTCCAGATACTTCTGTTAGATCATCAGATAAAGCACTGTTCTCGTTTTTCAAAGGTCCGATAGTAGCATATATATATATATATATATATATATATATATATATATATATATATATTAACGTAAAGAACGACGCTTGTATAGGAGAATATTCCGCGCAAGATGAGAGCGAGAGAACGAAACAAATGAAAAAATGAGGTAACCACCCGGGAATCGAACCCGGGATCTTCCGATTGCCGGTCAGATATGATAACCATTACACCGGCAATCGGAAGATCCCGGGTTCGATTCCCGGGTGGTTACCTCATTTTTTCATTTGTTTCGTTCTCTTGCTCTCATCTTGCGCGGAATATTGTCCTATACAAGCGTCGTTCTTTACGTTAATTATACTGCGTGTTTGCAGTTTAAATGTATATATATATATATATATATATATATATATATATATATATATATACAACGTGTGTACCATAAAAAAAAGGGTACATTTTAAAAAGGCTATAAAATCAACATTTGTCATTTAATTTTAATAAAACTTCTACACACTAAAACATATGTATTTATCTACAGTATATGCAAACAAGGTTTCAGACTAAAATATCAAATAATTCAAATTCTATTAACATTTAATGAAAGAGTATGATTTTTCTACTTAACATGCAAAAATTAACCTTTTTAATATTTTTTTTTATAAAAATAATTTTTAACGTAAAAATTACCTGAAATTATTAAAAAAAAATTCGAAATGCTCTCCTTCCATTTCAATAACTTTTTTTTTCTTGGCCGGAATATGGGAGAACGTTAGCGGAGTGAGTCTACAGGACTAGAATAAAAGATGTCGCTCATTTACGCGAGATCATCATTCAAAAATGGGAAGAGCTTCAACAGGAACAAGTAAATCGAGCCATAGATGAATTCCGGCCAAGAATAAAAAAAGTTATTGAAATGGAAGGAAAGCATTTCGAACAATTTTTTTAATAATTTCACGTAAAATAAGATAAAATAAAATAAAAAGCGGTTGTAGTAAAGCATGAACGTATGTAAGAAGGTGATATTATACAGTACAGTATATGCATTCACAGTAAGATTGTGGAGTTGAAAGTTAGAAAATTATAAAATTATTAATACTTTAATTTATAAATTTTAATTTTTAATTTAATTTTTATCATTATAAAATCTTAAAATTAATGATTATATAATTTGAAGGAATATGAACACAGCAAAATTATAAGATAATAAGGATTATAAAATTTTAAAATTTTAAGACGGCATAAATTTACAAATTTTTATTATTATATATGAGTAATGATACATAATATACTATATATAGAGATTTTTAATGTGGGAAGGGTTAATCTTAATATGGGACTGCAGTGGCAGGTTCGAAGAAATATAACTGGACTTCAGTTCCTGAAATTAAGAATCTGATTAAAGAGTTAAAAACTGGTTCTGCCTCAGAGGTAGCTGAACAGTCATATGAACACTTAAAATATGTCAGTGATATGTGGAGTCTGCTCATCCCATTGCTTTTCTCAGCCATATTTACTCATAGTTATATTTCTGCAAATTTTCAGGGTATATATCTTGCCCCTTGTCAGAAATAAATATGGGGAACATTCTATCCAGCAATAACTGCAGACCTAGTGGTGTCACCTCCTGCTTCTCGAAAATAATAGACACACTTTTACTATGTTAATTATATGATTGGAAATGAACATCAGTAGCATGGGCGAAAAAGGTTAGAGTGCATTACAAGTGCAAATGTTGATAAATGTTGCAAAGGAGAGAGAGGGGATGTTGCAAGAGGTTATGCAACAAAGGGAGGGGTCTTGCAACAAGTCAATACTGCAAACGGGGTAGGGGTTATCCCCAAGCTGCAATGAAGGGGAAGGGGAACTCCTCCAGCAAGCTGGGGAGTCCACCTAACCTCTTTCGGGGAGAAGTTGGGACGGCTTCACCACCCAAAGGGGCATACCTAACCTAAGAGAGAGAGGAGGAGGAGAGAGGAAGAGAGCATGCAGCTTCTGCGAGAGGCAGAAACTCAATGAGAGATCATGGTAGCAACACTTGACTTAGAACTCGAAATCCGCCAGTTGGCTTAGAAGGCTTAAGCTGGCTTACAAGGCGTAAAAGGTTTGTTCACTGTAGGGTGGCCCACTTTTCAATTTTTTTTGAAAAGTATAGGTGATCGTGGTTTTTCCTATTATTTGGCACTATACTAGCACATTGGTACCATTTTTACAAAAATTGATCAATATTTAGGGGTCTCGCATCGACCTTGAAATTACGAGTTTTTTTTTTTAAAATGAGTACTTTTTAACTTTTTACTGAATCAAGATAAATCATTAAGTAGGGATGTTTTCTGAATCATCTTAATGAGAGAAGTCGTTTGGTGTGCCTGCCAATGTCATACGACTAACGGTTTAAAGGTTGTGCCTGTATACAGGTAATACCAATGTGCTAGTATAGTGCCAAATAATGGGAAAAACCACGATCACCTATACTTTTCAAAAAATGAGTCACCATATCCGGGCGGAATGTATAATGTATATAGGTAATTAGAAAATGCACTATGCCTGTGCCAGGTACCTAACCTATTTCTTTTTTTGCAGATCATAACATTTTGAAATTCTGTCTGAGTTCCTCATCCTTTGTCATGGACAAATCGATGGCAACCATAACTGGAAGAACTCTTGAAGCTACAAATAGAGAGTCATCAAAAGGAAAGGCGAAAATAACATCGCTACCTTCTCTAAGATCGGCCTCGGAAATTTTTTTAGTTGGCCAACCGTCCTCCTCCATCAGTGGTAGCAAATTGCCAACAACACGGCAGGTTTTGCAATACTTCTTCAGTGTTATCCAGTACACTGAAGACAGGAAAGACGCATTCAAAAAAACCGTAAACAACGTCTTAAAGTTTTGGAACATGGCCCGCATTAAAACAATCACAAAGCTCAACTGCGAACGGAAACTAGAGGCATTGTGGAAAGAGTGGCACTTACTCCAAAAGAGCAGAAAACGAGAAACTGACGCCGGAGGAAAACGGCAGAAGTTTTCGGACAGTATGGACAAGCTGTGGGATATCGGAGCATCTGACGCTGTCGAAGATATAAAGAAGAATCGACTGCTGTCCGACAAGGACAAGAAAGAAGACATTGACTTCTACCTCGATCAACGTGGTCCTCGGGTGGCAACGATGAGCGGGAGCGATAAAGTTTTCGCCCCTGTAGCAGCTGATGCGCCGTTGAATGACCTGGTACTATACCAGCGTTTTCTGAGGTATAGGGCAGTGAACCGCGAGGTGGCAGAAGCGTCACTGGCAGTGATGAGGCGGCACTTCTGGTATCTGAGGCCTTAGACCGTCATCTTCGCTCTATGCAGCAACAAGGTGGATGGCACTGTGAAGCAACAGATGGCAGAGAAGCTGTCCCACCTCCCTGTACCAAAAGACTTCACATACGAGAACGTCTCAGTCGACGAGATGACGCTACTCCCCGACCTGATCGACTAGTCCTCCTGGTTCTTATTTGCAGGTCTGAAGATGTATGGGTCTTCGTGGCTCACCCTGCCAACTGATAAGTGGGACGAGAACGAGGACTTTTGTCGTCTGAAGGATGTGATCTCTAATCTCCCGGTCACCAATGACGTCGCTGAAAGAGGAGTCCAACTGATACAAGACTATGCGAACACGGTCACAAAGGACGAGGCACAGCTGCAGGATCTTCTGCAAGTGGTGGAAAAGAACCGGAAAGAGCTCGGCGACTTCAAGAAGTCATCACTCGCCACGATCACATAGCACAGAGGGTCAACGTTGCAGCCAGTGACGTGTGATAGTGGTCAATACAATGCAAAAGTGATTGTTTAAGTTATTGTTTCTTTCTTCCTTATTTGTCTGCTATTTGCTGATTTTTTTGAAAAGTATAGGTGATCGTGGTTTTTCCCATTATTTGGCACTATACTAGCACATTGGTATTACCTGTATACAGGCAAAACTTTTAAACCGTTAGTCGTATGACATTGGAAGGCACACCAAACGACTTCTCTCATCAAGATGATTCAGAAAACATCCCTACTTAATGATTTCTCTTGATTCAGTAAAAAGTTAAAAAGTACGCATTTAAAAAAAAAACTCGTAATTTCAAGGTCGATGCGAGACCCCTAAATATTGATCAATTTTTTGTAAAAATGGTACCAATGTGCTAGTATAGTGCCAAATAATGGGAAAAACTACGATAACCTATGCTTTTAAAAAAAAATTGAAAAGTGGGCCACCCTATAATGTTCAGGTGTACATTATTAGGGATGAGTTGCCAGATCGCGCTATTTATTTAATTAAAGCATATATTCTTGACAGTTAGCTTCCAAATCCGTTATTTGGCTTAACCCGCCAGTTGACTTAGAAGACCTAGAAGGCAGGTGTATGTGTATATCTTAATTAACTTTCCAGCTGCCAGATTGCGCTATTCAGATATTCTTGACAGTTGGCTTAGAAATCCGTCAGTCGATTTAGATTGCGTAACAAGCCATTTGGTATACAAATAATAAAATAATAATATCATTTATATATACAACCAGAAGAATTAAATAAAACACCATTACATCATTCTGTTTATTTAGACGACTTATTGGAATAAATTTCACGAAATATATAGAAAATAAATACACAATCCTATACAAAAGAGGAATATATACAATAAAAATTTATAATAATATAAGAAATACGAACGATCGAGTATATATATATATATAATCAAAAAATAAAATAAAAAATAATAAAATACAAAACGATGGAGTACGGGGCTCCAATAAACCTTACCCCTCGCCCATGGCCTAAACCATTAGAGGTACAGTAAAACTAAACATACCTTACAGGAGAGAATTTAATCCTGCATTTAATGAGAAACAATTAAAACTTGGTGTTCCCTCCATTGGCTTCCAGATAGCCTGATTTCGCTTTGGGTAGCTTGCCAAAAGTGACGTGAATAGATCTTGATCGTTACGCAAATTTGCTAAAACAGTTTCAATGTGTTGCCTCATTGTATCCTTCGAAAATCGATTTGCTGCAGGTTCTTGAAACAAGACACATTCAACCTTGTCCTTTATAACTGATCCAATGTGTTCACAAACGTTCAAGTCAGGAGAATTTCCTGGCCATTCTTCATTTCCAAAGAAATCGATCTCATGGTTCCGCAACAACAGTTCAGTGGCTAATGCCTTAAAGCAGGAGGCCTTATCGTGCAGAAGTGTGACCTGATCGACATCCAAAACATTGTTTGGGTTTCTTAGAAAAGGAATGACATGCTGGGATAGAATAATATCACGAAAATACTGTCCATCCCAACTCTGACCATTTGGCTTCAGCACCCATATGAGCTTCTTTGCAGTGAACAAAACAAACACACCAACACAGTCTGCACTTTTTAATAATTCGCGATAATGTTCATTGTCATCGATTTCATCTGGTGTTGTGGCCCACACTCGATCATTTTGGTAGTTAGGCCGACGTGTTACGTAAACAAAAAATTCATAGGAGACAGCTAAATGCATGAAATCATCCACATCCCAATCTTCAAGATAATAGGCAAACCACATTCTGTCATCGATGTTAAGTTGAGTTTTTCTTGGCTTTGGAAGTTCATGCCAAGGCTTTAAACCTTGCCTATGACGGTACAGTCGAATGATCTCACCACTAACGATCTTTCCTCTCAACACTTCGATCTCTCTAGAAAGTTTAGCACAGCTGTTTTTCCGCTTACGCGTACCGCTTTCAATGATGTCCTTTGTTTCCTGAGAGAGTGGCAAATTTGGGCGCCCAGATTTCGTTGTATCCATTTCACAGTCATCCAGAGTTTTATTCCAATTTCTTTTGACGAAGTCCTCACTTCTTCGCAACTTTTTGGCAACCCATGAACGTGTTATAAAGGTGGCTCCAGCATCACGAGCTTCCCGAAATGTTATTGCTCGTATGCGATGTATCACACGTTGCCTCTCCGAATCACCAATTAATTGAGAAGCCATTATATTAAAACTTTATCAGCTAGAGTAATTTTAATACCTGCAATAAATAAAGAATTTTATATATTTTTATAACCACTAAAAACTATTTCGATATAAGTAAACATGTAAGCCGCAAATGGGGGGCTAAGGTTTTTTGGAACCCCTTATAATCATCAATATATTAGCACAGGAAAAAATATATATACATACACAAATATATTAAATAAATAAATATATTGAAAATAAATATGCATCAAATTACTTTATGTTCTACTGCGCTTAACTACATTCGATAAACCCGTCGAGCAGAGCGGGGTATGCGTATTCAAGAACCGTGTCAAAGTAAATCATATCCTAACACGCGCGTCTAATATAGGCTTCAGCTTGCGGAATCCGATGATTTCAAACATTCTGTCGAGGATGAATCGGTTTCGCGTAGGGACAAGAACGTTATCATCAGATGCATTCTTCCACATCAGTCGTATATCAATGCATGGCTGATCGTTATTTATAAACAACGTACAAACAATGGCATATGAGGGGACATCACTAATCTGTTCCATTCTTGTACCTACACCTGCAGGTATTTTATAACGGTCCTCACCCCACTTCTCAACTATCTATCACGAAGACTCTATTCATCTGCTCAACACTTAAATAAATAACATTACGTTTACCAGAGTTTGCTTGTCTACAAGTCGTTTCAAGTACATAGTTAATGCACCGGTTTCACGCCTGAACACCCGCAATGACTTCGTCACGGACACATCGTACGCGGCATTGAGAATACTCCACAAAGAAAGTTCCATCGTATTCGAGGAGTGCACGTCCAGACGGTTCAAGCTCTGAGATGACTATGAGCCACGAGTGGGCGGGTCGAATCGACGGGGGAGCGAGTCACACCATAAGCTGTTGAATAGTGTACGGATTTGTTTTAGCACGAATCACGCGAGTACTTGTACCCTTTATATCGGGCAATTTCCGACACATGAGGTATTTTCAGTTTTAATGTTTTATGCGCACTAGACGTTCTCCGCACATTACAATCCTGTGCACTATTTGAGAGAAACATGTGACCGTATTTATCCTTTTTGTTTAACAATCAATACTCGTCTCTAAACTCTATTAAAAACTCACTCAGGCCTTTAGCCACAACCTCACTGCGAAACTCGTCATGATATATATGAATATAATGGTAAAAGTACTTTAGCTTGTCCATGATGACAAGGTTTACATTTTCAGTCGCAGGGATGAGTACTCGGTATGATGCAGCATGACATAATACCGCCTGTCAACCACTCATCAAGAAGACTCATTACCCATATCCGTTGCTTCTCTTCTGCACGCGTTGTTTCTTTCACCTCACGGTATATGTTCGCTTTTATAGTTTAGCCCTACAACGTAGTCCATTACATCGTTTGTGACGCGAAATCCGGCAATACTCTCGCCAGAATATCCATAGAGTATTTGAACATTTCGTTCCTTTGCGCGATTCAATTTAGGCTTAAAAGTCTCAAAGGAGGGGGGGTGGGGTAGGTCGTCTTTCAGAATTCACCACATCTTCCGTCTTTACCGAATACCACTTCATAAACGTCGAACACGCAATATCAAAAGTAGCCATCACTATTTTTCGTCTATGTGAGAAAATACACGTCTGAGCTCCAGGGCTTGCAGAGGTCAACTGAGCACGCCAGGGTAGAGATATGCCCAGGTAGTAGCAGGAGTCACATGACCGAGCTCACAGTGGGCGGAGCTTAGGATTGTACATAAGCACGCACACAAAGGAGAAAATGAAACCCTAATTGAAACAAATATACGTAATAAATAAAAATATCGTTAACAATACACACACACACACACACACACATATATATATATATATATATATATATATATATATATATATATACACAAAAACAATCAAGGATTAAGGTATCCAAAGGGTACGGTATCATAGGAACGAGGCACCTGGTAACGTTTCCTATAGGTATTACGCCATACCTTCGTACCCCTAAGTTTTTTCACACACCCCAATTTCTGCGTCCTAAAATTGTGGTCCCCACAGTCAGTTGGAGTGGATGGTTGCCCTCATCTTCCAAGCACACTAGATCCTTCAACGAGTCAAAGTTAACGACCCGTCGGTTCGCATGGTTAAACGTGATACCCTTAGCCTTCACGATATATTTCATATTCTGCCCCACCCTTACTCGTACCCGATAAGTTTTTCGCCCTGTTGATACAAATGAGTCAGTGTATGCACCATCACCATACTCATCCTTGATCTCGTCAATTAACTCTCCGAGGAATTCACCAATAGGAGGCATGTATTCACCCTCCCTCTGTGTGAATATTACGCTATCTGTGTCAGCGTACAGCACCCTCCGCCCAAGAGAGTGCAGTAGTCTCCAAAGCTTGATGCGGGCATAGGCCGTTGTGAAGCTGGCTACAGGTATGTTTGTAACCCGTGAGGTATCTGTGGCACTTCCGTGTGGTTGTACTTTATTATGTAAGTATTACCTACATTCACGATCTCCATAACCTCTTTATCGGGAGCGATGGCATAATCACAGACTTCACTATAATTTTGTGCCAAATGAGCATTCCCTTTGCCAGTATTCTGTGCAAATTTTCCCCAAAGACTGTTTAGATACAACTTTGCACTAAAGCGCTTGCCAGGATTCTTAACAATTTGGGGACGGTCAAGTTGTATACCTTCACGGGCACGGTAACGCTGAATATAAGCCGTTTTTTCATCTTCGGTATCAACTCCTTGCGAATACCCTGATGCTTCTACCTTATCCTTCAAAAAAGCGTTTATATATGGCGTAAAAAGGTTGGGTAGCTTCTGAAACCTCCACACCTCAAGTATCTTCAATATTCTGTATCCATGGCGAACGGCTAGGTCCAGCTCAGGGCTTGTATATACACCTCTGATCTTACGCTGGTTGGTTGTATGATTACAATCCCCGTTGTTCTCCTCTGCGCACTTCATGCACAGGGGAAACATGAACTTGTGATCTATAACGGCGGGTAAGATCGGCATCTATTAATCGCGAGGGGGCAGCATGTCTACGAAAGAGATTCCAAAGTAGCGCTCACTCAAGTTAGCTGAGAACTCCTCAATGGTTGGTATGGCGGGGCCCACCAGTTTTTCAGGTACACCTCCGTGGTACGGATTGTTCTTTATCACGTAGGGATATAAAGAACAGAAGTCATAGTAGTGGAGTTTCACGCCCTCCGTAGGTGGAAAGCATAGCTTGAATGGGTTTGTACGCCCTCCGAACAAGCTGTTGCCGCATTTGAGAGGATCCAACACCATTGAACGCTTGATGGCCCTTATTTCTTCACGGTACTGGCCATCTGTTTCCATCCGTGCATCATACTCATGCTCCCACAAAATCTTGAGTGAACTGGGAGCCTATAAGCTGATCGCGGGTGTGGGTCCATTAAGACTTTCGGCAGGAGATCTACCGTGGATATCTCCTACGATTCCACACTCAGGACGTGGGCATCCATGCCACCAGCAACCGTTAAAGGAGTACACAGTCTTCTCACCAGTGGTTCGGTCTTCGCTTAGACTATCAACCCAAAAAACACGACCATTGACCTTAATGGGTACTTCTCACGTGTTGCGGGCATGTTTTATACATACACCTGTCTGTTGCTGTAGGTGTATGAGCCAGTAAATAGCCTTGTGCCCATAACTGTGGAGATTGTTTCTGTGAATGACGGCTAAGGTGTCTTTAGGCATGAAGTTATTCTTGAACTCCGTAAAACATAATGAGGCGATCGTGGTTGCGACTTGCAACGGATCGCATTTGAAACGCGATATGTACAGGGTGGGGCACGGGAATCAAGTGTTTTTTGAATAGCTAGTAATCGGCCATTAGGAATGGGAGGGGCGTGCGGTAGGTAGCATTCCATTCCTGGGTTCATAGCATTTAACTTTAACTAACACTCACCTTTATCTTTCAGGTGCCATCATGGAGCAGTGGACGTTAGAACACCGCATGTTCGCGTATGATCATTTTGTTAGGAGTGGCGAGTCAGTGACAGCAGTTCAGCGTGCGTTTCGCCGCAGATTCAACATTCATCGAAATGACTCTGTTCCCGCTCGTGACACAATCTTACGTTGGGTTAACAATCTTCGAACAGGAGGCTCAATAATGAAAACAAAACCGAAGGGGCCGCAACGCACTGTGCGTACTCCAGAGAACGTTGAAAGGGTCAGACAAGCGATGTTGCAAAGCCCAGGCCGCTCTGCTCGGAGACATTCAGCTGCACTCGGAATCAGCAATCGTACTGTTAGACGGATTTTGCATGAAGAATTACATTTTCACCCATACAAGTTAGCGATGGTGCAGGAATTGAATGTAAACGATTGCCCCCAACGACTGAATTTTGCACAGGAAATGCTTGCACTTTATGAGCAGAATGAAAACATGATGGTGGTAATGAGTGATGAAGCCCATTTCCACCTTAATGGGGCCGTCAACAATCAAAACTGTCGGTATTGGGCTGCTGAAAATCCGCGACAACTCCATGAAAAACCGCTGCATAGCCCTAAGGTTACAGTTTGGTGCGCGGTGGGAAAGTTTGGCGTCATCGGTCCCTATTTCTTCGAACAAAATGGGGTTACCGTTACCATAACATCTGGGCGTTACATTGAGATGGTGAACACCTTTTCATCCCTGAGTTACGAAGAAGGCGTATTGCTCGTCGACATTTGTGGTTTCAGCAAGATGGGGCCACGCCACACACCGCCAGAGCGTCAATGGCTGTTCTTCGCCCCCTGTTTCCCAACCATCTCATTTCGAGATTTGGTGACATTGCATGGCCCCCTCGGTCCCCTGACTTGTCCACATGTGACTTCTTTCTATGGGGGTACCTCAAGTCACGTGTCTACGAGGACAAGCCCCGTACATTAGATGCATTGAAGGAAGCGATCCGTCAACAAATCATCCAAATCAACAGAGACCTGCTGGGAAGAGTGGAGGCCAATTTTCGTAAACGCCTTCAACAATGCGTCGACGGCCAAGGACATCATATGCCAGATATAATTTTCGGTACATGATTATTATGACATGAAATGCTATGTTCTTACGAATGTTGTTCTACCAATATATTTTCTTTACAAAAATAAATATCATTTTCCTGATTATTCCAAAAACACTTGGTTCCCGTGCCCCACCCTGTACATCCTTCTAAAGGCCTGAAAGCACACTCTAAGCACGTGCACATCATTCACGGAATAACGTTCACATTCATCAGCTATATTGTTTGGACTAGCTTCATTAAAACTGTTGAAGTAGCGGTCAAAATCTTCACGCTCACTATCACTAATGTTGGAGTAGTTAAAGTAATGTTTGGGTGGAGGTAGTCCTACGTAATTTAAAGTTTCGCTAGTGAGGAATATATAAGGGAAATACCCTTTTCAAACTTCAGCGGCTACGCCCATCACCTTGGGTAGCTTTGCTAATTTACAAGGTGTGAACAGCAGGGTGTGTTTAAACTGTACATTACCTCTTATCTGCATCTGTATTAGTTTGTTAACTCTTTTCAAGGGATCACCTGTAAATATCTCAGATGACTAGTGCTCAAGCAACTCCTTATAAAGGAACTGTGTGTCAAATTTTGCTCCGTTATGGGCAAGAATATACAGTCATTTTTTTTAACTTGTCCACTAACTTGACAATATAGGATACAAAGAGTTTCACAGGGCTGCCGTGTGCAGTCGTTTTAAAAACGTTTGTCCGTTTACCACATTTGTGACACTCATCACACTCGATCTTCATGCACTCATCACAGATAGTCTGGCTTACAAGTAAATGTGGAATAACCTCTTTGGTTTCAGTGTTCGTGTATGTTTCTATATCGTAGTACACGGTTATACAAGGGCTATATTTAGGCTTAGCATCTTTCCTATAACATACATGCCTTACTCTGGCCGCCTTTTATTTCTTATGACATGTAGAACAGTGAATTTCATCACATTTATGCTGGAAATTCCCCCAATTATTCAGCATGTGAAACATACCGCACTTACAAATCCTCATTTTCCTGCAAGTGCCAATTGATTTATGGAGCTCAAGGCATTTATTATTGGAAAATATACGTCTACACACATTACATTCCCTCTTCTCAGCTTCAACTACATGACTTTCACATTTGGGGCTTTTACACTGTTCACATACCATTTAGCATTCCTAACACAATTCATGATGCCTTCCATATTTTCGACTTTTATCATAACTCGCGTAGAGAGTCCTTATATTAAGGATGGGGAGATACGATGTTCTTGACAATCCTAAAATAAGTAGAGGTCTTGTACGATCTCTCACACAGCTTTTAAAAACATACACAGTCCTACGACGATAATTATCCATTTCAAATACAACTATACGAACATTCATTTCCTGCTCGACCCTTATCAGCTCTTCAGAACCCATATTACACTCAAACTCAAGCTTACAATCTGAAGCCAGTTTACGGGCACGCTGCACAACCGTAGGTAGCCAGATATTATATGCGATTGTATTTAGCACAGTGAACATATGAGCTAAGACTATGGCTATAAAGCCGCAACCACGAACGCCGTTTATATGTTCTCTGTAAATAACCGGAGAATTGAAATTACTGTATTAGTATAAGGTGTGGCACTGACCCGCAACCCGGAATACTCTGTCAATATCTATCGTGAAGTTGTCCATGCTGAAGGCTGTACTACTTTGGAAAACCTGCATTATACGACCCAAGATATATTCTATGCCTACAGTTACCAAGCGTCCAAATGGTATTACTATCCAAAAATCATCTGCATCCCCGTCATCTGACCCGAACCTGAAGGACAACCTCGTCCGGACTTTACGTTCGTCGCGGTTCTGAAGGGCAAACTCCACAATACGTTGAACTACGCGTCGCAGTCCAACAACGTTGCTATACATGGCTCCAGGGTCAACGCTGACCACGGAACGATTTCTAGTCATGGCAGGGGTGGGAGTAGCGGTGCACACGAACTCGAATGTTTTACCTTCCTCCACATCACGAGAAGCTGCTGCTGCTGGTGTGGAGGAAATACCCGGAATTGAACAGGAATAAGAGGTATATTTGAGGAAGGTACAATTGTGGGGGTTGTGTTGTAAGACGTACAGGGTTGGGGCTCTATTACTGGGGGTCTAACAACCGGCGCAATCCTGGCACGTTTTATACCTGAGTGGAGGGTTCTTCATTATGCTTCCGCTTTGAATTGTAGCGTGCTACAGGTATCGCTAGTGAGGGTTCGTCAGCGGGGATGGAGTCTGTAGCTACACGGTCATCGAGGTCATCCGTAATATCGATGAGGAGGGGTTGTACATCGTCGTCATTCACGGTTCTGTGGAAGAAGAAAAACAAGAATATAAGGAGCAGCACTTAAATTTTGTTATATTTTGTAAATGAACCACGTAGGGGTGTGACGTTAGCCCTGTTCAAAAATCAACTTTTTCTTATTTTCATAGGTTTCTGTACTTTTTCCCATGCTTTTTGACCTGAAAAGGCCGAAAACCACAACCATTTTGACCTAGGTTGTTGGGAAGCATTGCCGCATGGAGCTTTAAGTTTTCTGCCTTGAAATCGGCCAAAAGCACCAGTTCCGGGGTCCCTTGAATCATGTTTTGCACTATAACTTTTTATCTAAACAAGATAGAGCAACAAAATATGCACCAAATTAAAGTGTTTTTAATCCTCTTTCTAACTTATACAATTATGATAGTCTTGGAACAAGAAATGGCACATTGGTACATACAAAGATTTCAGAAATATCACAAAATTCGTTTTCTCACACTCAAGGCACACAAGGCGCCTTATTCGTGACACAAATTTGAGATTAACATTTTGTCACAAGTCTAATCGATCAAGAAGTGAAAGCATTACATGATGATTAATTTCATAATGACATTTACACAGTCAGTTGTTGAGAGTTTGTTTCTTGAAGCTGTCAAAGCGGCGTCTGTTGAACTCCACAGCTTGAAGGAGATAGTCCTTTTGCTTGGCATCTGTTGTTATGACATTTGCAAAGTCGCTCATCATCTTGACACCACGTTCAGCAATGTCATTCACCGCTTTCAGATTCTTAACATAGTCCAACGCTTTTCTGTAGTCCTCATTCTGTGGCCAAGACGTGACAGGTTCCAGAAGCCACTCGGATCCAATGTTCAGTGTGTCCAGCAGGAAATGTGATTCTGGGCCAATGAGATCAACCAGGGTGGTCTTAGCTGTGACTCTCTGGAATAGAGGCTTTCCTGTTCTGAAGCTGTCTGGCTTCTCAGTGGCATGTAACTGGGCAGCAATGTCGTGCTTCAATGTGTCACTCAATCTACTGCTGAACAGGGCAAATGGCACGACTTCCTGCGTCAGGTACCATTTGTGGTTTTCCATCTTATTAAGTACTGCATCAGCAAGCTCTGGGTCAGTTTTCTTGTACTTCAACATGTCCTGGATTAGACTTAGATCATTCACGGGAGCATCTGCAGCAGACATTGACATCATCCATACAGGAGTGTAGAACAGCGCAAGGAAGGTGTTGAGTCTTTCCAGCTTTGATACAGTGTTCGTCGTACTCAAGTTGATCTGCAAACATCAGCATTTTCATGGAGTACAGGTTTCTGGCCATCCATCTGGCCTGATGAATGGCGCCTGGTCGACTCCAGTGAATACCTCGAGGAGGCGTTCCTCCAAGAACAATGACTGTCAGTTCAGCCATTTCCCTGTAGTCGGCTCTTGGAAGCCTTTCTGCTGTTAGAATGTCTTGGAGTATTTCTTCACTGTTCTTCTTTTCCTTCAGCCATTTGCTGTTGATAGCCAGCATCTTTGGGTTTTCCTTGGACAAGTCCGTCCAAACATCCTTCAGATGCTCAAACCAGGGATTATCTGGCCCCTTCACCTTCCCAAACAGCTTCTCCCAAATTGCTCCTACTAGGATTTCCAGGATGTGATGTCGACAGGCCAGATAAAACACCTTTTTGTTCAGCATTTTCTCTAGCAGTTTGGCAGCTCCTCTGTGAACTCCACTGTTACTGGATGTAGTGTCAAAACAAGGGCAGTAACATTATCCGTAAGTTCCCATGTCTCCAGTAAATCCATTGAAGCCTCAGCCTGAGCTGTGCCAGAAGAATTGTCGATGACAGGTACTCCCAATAACTTTCCTTCAGTGTATGAAGGTGGACCAGACACTAGCACAGCTAAAGTCTCTGAGGTACTTCCAGGTTCACTGCCCAAGACATCTTTGAGCAACTTTCCATCCCAGTGTAAGGCAGCGTACTGTGGGGGGTTTTCACAAAACTTGGACATGTGACTCTGGCTGATATTATACCTGGACAGCATTCTGTTGCGACGTGTTGTTGAGGTTGAGATGACGAAGTTATCCAGATCAGCCCCTCCAGCTTTCAAGGTGCCAGAAACCATGGCAGTAACTTGATGTTGATAAACCAAGACGATCAGCTGTATTGCAGATGACATCACATTCCATGACCTTCCTTGGAAACGTCAAAGTCACACTAGTCACAGTGTGTTGATGGTGAGTACATCCAGGACGAGGCTGATGGTAATCCATGTCCTCTGTGTTAGCGTCGTTGTCAGTTGAGTCACCCCAGGTAATGTCATCCACATGAACAACTGCCTCTTGTTCTGCTGCAGCTGTAAAATAGTACAACATGTTAAGACAGTAATTGTTAAGTACATGCTAAATATCGCAATGGAGTAAACTTAAAACTTTTTGTGACGTTCAAAGTAATTAGTTTTACCTTGTTCTTGTCTATGCTGCAGTCTTTCATTCCTCGCTGCTTGCTGCAGGGATCTTGTCTCAAAAATCTTGTCATGACCAGACATATGACCTTTCCTCTCAGTTTGGTCTTCGTAGAACCTGATATCCTCATCTTTCTTCTCTCTGGATAACAGTCTGTTGTTCTGTATTTCCTGGATTGCATCTGGAGCTCCTATATCGAACAGGCTGTCTAATTCCAGCACAAATGCTCCTCTTTTTCCTCCAGGGTTACTTGCTCTTCCTTTGCTTTTCACCAGAGCACGATGTTTCTCATGTAGTTTCATGAAGAGCTTCATTGCCTTCTACTTGGTCATTGTCTTCATCCTAGCCATCTGCCAGAATGGGATGATAGATTCAACTGTTTCATATGCAAGGTCTTGAACCATGGGCCTCCCTGCATTTTCCGGTAAATTCTGAAGATTAAGGAAATACTGGAACGCCTGTCTGTTGGTGGGAAGCTGGGAACCACTGATAAAAGCTGAAGGGTATCCAACCAGGAAAGTTTCAGTGAGAGATCTGGTAGATGGCCCAGTTGACACCTGCCTGTGGACAGTACGTGGAGGTTCTGAGATATCAACTGTGCGCCCACGGAGCTCCCTCAGCTCCTTGCTTAATGCCATTGTGAAGTTGTAACTTGTAGATGGTTTTCTAGATTCTGATTGAGTTTATGTTGTTTCCTGAAAAATGATAGATAATTATTATTATTATTATTATTATTATTATTAATTATTATTTATTTATTATTATTATTATTATTATTATATTATTATTATTATTTATTAATTTTATGCTCTTTCAT
The DNA here is from genome assembly GCA_023014485.1 of Bathynomus jamesi. Taxonomy (NCBI): domain Eukaryota; kingdom Metazoa; phylum Arthropoda; class Malacostraca; order Isopoda; family Cirolanidae; genus Bathynomus; species Bathynomus jamesi. The sequence continues at coordinate 356,218 of JAJOZX010003495.1, forward strand.
TTGATACCTAATTTGTTGCTCTATCTTGTTTAGATCAAAAGTTAAAGTGCAAAACATAATTCAAGGGACCCCGGAATTGGCGCTTTGGCCGATTTCAAGGCAGAAAATTAAAGCTCCATGCGGCAATGCTTCCCAACATCCTAGGTCAAAATAGTTGTGATTTTCGGCTTTTCAGGTCAAAAGGCATGGGAAAATGTACAGAAACCTATGAAAATAAGAAAAAGTTGATTTTTAAACAGGCCTAGCCCTGTGACGTGTTAGAAATGGAATCTGAACAAAAATTCAGTTTCACAAGTCCCTCCACATGCATTATATCTGGCCCTACAGGATGTAGTAAAACTGTGTTTATGCTTAAAGTCATTAAAGATAAGGGAGAGATGTTCTCAAAATTTGGGCATAAATTAATATGGTGTTATTCGACGTATCAAACAGTGTTCAACGAGTACCAAAATGATATTTTGTTCCTCAAAGGGAAATGAGCATACAGTCGTTGTAATTGACGATCTCATGCTGGAAATGGATAAAACGTTTGCCGAGATATTTACAGTGTTCTCCCACCATCTTAACATAAGCATATTCTTCATCAATCAGAATCTACTTTTCAAAAATAGATACATGCGCGATGTGTCTTTAAATACACAATATCTAGTCTTATTTGCGCAACGTAGAGATGTGTCAAAATTGGGGTATTAGCCAATCAAATGTTCCCGAATCAGCGAAAGGAGTTTTTGGAGGTTTATATACAAACTACAAGTCGGCGTTACAAATATTTGCTTTGTGACCTTCACCTGCCAAACACGTTTAAGGTGCTTCTAAGAACGAATATATTCCCTAACCAGCCTGAAACGGTATATATTCCAGAATGACAAATAAGCTGAAGAAATACCATGAATTAATAAAAATCTATCAACGATTGCCCCGGGCACTGCAACAGATATTTGTTAAAAATATCGACTCCGACTTTTTAAAATGCATCTGTGAAATCTGTCTTAATGTTATAAAATGTAATGTACCAATGAAACCCCTCAGAAGGCTCGCCTACGTCGTTACAAGAACATAATACGTCGCTCGCTCGTAAAAGTCAAACTGGGGAAGAAAAAGCGAATTATTGTACAAAGAGGGGGATCATTCCCCATCTTATTTTCAGTTTTGGGACCTTTACTGACTAGATTAATATAATGAAGAAAGGTAGTGATTCCGCACGAGGTGTATGCTTCAGCAAAGTTCAAAGAATCCAGACACGGTTCTAGAACCCCGTAAAAGCAGGCTTAAAAGAATGGAAAGCGAATTGTTACCCTATTAAACAGTGAAAAGTCACCTGATGAGAAAAGGATCTTGTACCAAGAGGCTCTGCAGAAATTTCTTCATGAGTACGAAGATTATAAGAATCCGACAGAGCTCCCCGTGGTTATTAGGCACAGCGAGCAACGATGAGCATGGCGACATAGGACCTGGGCCGACGTTAGAGATGACCAACAAAGAATAACGGAACGCAACACATCGAGCATGTATTAAAAAGCAGTCCCACATACATTGAGGAATGAAGGCTTAAGTCTTTATAATCTATTGAGTGAGGACCCCATCATACAGTGGACCGATACAGGTGAGGTCATTGTTGAAGGAACAAGGGTACAGGGATCCAATATCGTCGACATTGTCCATGATCTGGTGAAAAAGTGGGACAGGCCCTCACCAACAGGATGGAAGCATATTAAAGCAAGACTACAACAAATAAATGTCCCCAAAACATTGATAGGAAATCTGAATAGGTTAAAAGACTTGGATCAAGTCTCGCATGTGTCACAACTGAGTACGCCATCATCCCCAACAGTAGCATCTCTGAAGAGGAGAAAGAAGAGACCAAATGGCCAACTTTATCTACGTGTCTCTAAAATATGCAAATTGCTAACATATTAAACGCTATTATGACATTTCTAACGCAGCCTCCTATGGCGGTGTTAATACACTGTACAGAGGTGTTTACAATGATGGAGTGGGGAAAAAAGATGTTGAGAGGTTTCTGCAGGAGCAGGATGCTTATACACTTCATAAGCCGGTGAGAAAAAAGTTTAAAACGTCCAAGACAACAACGGCTTCGATTGACTTTATTTGGCAAGCGGATTTAACAAACATGCAAAGATATTCAGTGTATAATGACGGATACCGCTACATCCTATTCATAATAGATGTATTCTCTAGATATCTGTGGCTAATTCCTCTGAAAAATAAATCGCCTGAAACAGTTACTAAAGCTACCAAAACGCTGATGTTGAAAGAAAACAGAGATCCTGGCTATTTTTTTACGGATATGGGAAAGAATTTATAGGCCACGCTTTTCACATGTTGACAGAGTTTAATATCAGTTACTGCACTAGTAATTCTATACATAAGACCTCTTTAGCTGAAAGAGTTCAACGTACCATAAAGGAACGCATGCATCGCTATTTTACACATAAAAACACATTCAGATATATGAACATTCTGGGATTATTGGCCTCGTCATACAACCGTTCACACCACCGTACGATTGGCACAACACCTAACGAAGTTTTAGAAACAGGTGTGCGCCCAGAGCCTGATGTGAGAATAGATGGAACACCGCCACCACACTCTACACGTTTCAAAATCAATGATTATGTAAGGCTATCGCGTTCGGGAAATAAATTCGCGAAGGGATTTGAGCAAGGATGGACACGTGAGATTTTTAAAGTTAGTGCTATGAGACCTAAAGGCGAGATAATGATGTATTACGTTGAAGATTTGAATGGGGAGGAAATCGCAGGAGGCTTTTACCGCGAGGAGTTGCAGAAAGTGGCATTTAATTTAGGAAAAAATGTGTTTAAAATTGAAAAAATTTTAGGCAGCAAAGGTTCAGGAAAGAAAAATGTACCTGGTGAAATGGCTAGGGTACCCAGAAAGCTTCAACACCTATATAAAAGCTGCTGCAATAATGAAGCTTAAATAGTATGCAACATGGCGCCTAACCACTTCTATGTCACACTCCCGTCCTCTTCTTCTCTGTCTGTACATCCTAACAACACCCTGGCCAACTTTGTAACAGAACTCCATGGGCCCATTGAATTGGAACGTGATTCGTACGAAGGTGGTGTTTGTGAATTCCAGTTAGCCACCAAATTTTTAACTCTTGAAAATGAATAAATCATATTTCTGATCCTTAGAAAAGTCGATGAGTATGAAAAATTAGGCATAATCTTAGACAACACTATGCGATCAATCCTGTTCGGTGGGGTACAGTACTATAGTACAAATGTAACACTAGGAATCGGTCATTATGACACAGCCACGGACATTGTGACGGGCTTAAACAAGAGTTGAAAAGTCGTACCTGACAAACGACTTACTTTTTCAAGTCGTAAACATAGACACGCCTACACGCACGTTGAAGTTAAAATCAATGCTTAGTAGAAATATTAAAGACAAAGAGCTGTTCACAGTTGTGGCCGAGGGTCGATATAGTGCAGCCCTCCAAAGAGACACTTTCACGAGGCACAACATGACTTGTCCAGCTTATGTATCAGTTGACGTTGGAGAAATTGGGTGAAAGCTATCCATCCCCAGATATGTGCTATATTTACAGCAATATCGTGGAGCATCAATTTGTTGGGACACCCACGCGCGCCTGCTGCGCATTGTACAATGTTGTACACATTCCCAACCATAGAGGGAAGAGTTTGAGCATTACATATAAGAAGCCCCATTATGTGAATGTTGAGACTAATCTATTAACCAATATCTCAATATATATAAGAACGATTGAGGGGAAAAATTTAATTCGGTAATGGGAGCTTAACAGTGAAGCTACACTTTCGTCGCATTCAGGTATAATGACCCGAAGGCATTTCACAGTCTATCGAGGGGTGAGATATCAGCGTGGGAGTGGGCTTGGCTCTATTTTTTTCAACCATACTACGCACGGCTGTCCCATTGTTGAAGAGGGAGGCTAGATACCTCGGGAGGAAGGCGTTACAATCAGGTTTTAACGCAGAAGAAGACATAATGGAAGGAACTAAACTTAAATAAGCTCTAAAAAAACATTTAAAACGTACAAGGGACGAAATCATCAAACATGCAAAGAGAAAAATGCGTGGTGGTGGAAAGAAGAAGAGAGCTGTCCTGAAGAAAGGGTTACCAACACTTGGCGCTAAACGTAAAAGGACATCAAAAAAGAAGTGTTCTAAGCGAATGAAGCCTATGGCTGATCATTTTTTTAACTGATATAAGCTGAGGACACTGATCTCACGAATCATAGGCTGATTACTAGTTGTCGAGAGAGGTGGCACTCTTTCTGACTCGTCATGGCGCGCTTCATCCATCTGTGTAGCTCACAATGTTGTAAATCGGAGCTGTCCCTCTTTGATATGCGCCCTACACAGGTTTCTGTTGAGCATAGTGACTTTATTACAATTAATCCACTAAACACAATTAGTTCACCGAGTGCTCCTTAGAATTCGTGTTTCCCTGCTCAGGTCCATACTTTTTGGATCCAAGTTGCATGCACATGTACGCTAAACTGCGTATAGCCCATTCAGATGGAACGGACTGCTATGATAGTTACTTTGCATACCCTGAAACCAACTTTCTACACTCCATATTCAGCCAGTGTGAGGTGTATTTAAATCAGGTCAACATCTCGGCAGGAACGGGGTATTATCACCTACGAGCCTATCTGGTAAATGTCTTCAACTTTTCAAAAGAAGCGAAGGATACCTTTTTAACTGCCGAGGGCTATTATCAGACCAAATACGAAAGTAGTATAAAGGATAAATTTAAAAATTCTAAAAAGAAGATATACGAGTGTTTTGGACGTCTGCATACAGACTTCACGTTCCAGGAGAAACTGCTCATGAATGGGGTGGATATGAAGTTAAAGCTCACCCCCACGAATCCTGAGATCTGCATAGACCTGATCAAGAAGAGAGCGCAAAACCCGTTGTGATTCACATCATGGAAACATATCTGTGCGTACGGCGAGTGAAAGTAAGTTCGCCGAAATATGTAGAAATTGAAAAAAATTGAATACACGCAACAGTAAAATACCCAATTGACAAAGTACAAATCAAACTATACACGGTGCCCGCAGGGCTGGCCTCGAAGCAGCTAGAAAACGTGGCCCTGGGAGTTCTACATAAAAGGTTATTAATTGGAATGCAGGCTCACGCTTCGACGAATGGAAAATATAAAAAGAGCGCCTTTAAATTCGAGAATTTCGGCCTTAAAAATATAACTCTATACGTCAATGGCGTTGCGTTGGGCGGGACTATGGATACGGACTACTCATCAGACGCTGTGTTCCAGCTCTGTGCGAGAGCTTATAGTAATCTGGCCCATATTGCTGGTGGCTGTGACGAACTTGGGATTGGCGTAACAAAGAAAGAATTTGTCGATCAATTTAACCTTTACCCTTTTGATATTACCCCGACTTATCTGCTTGTGTAAATACACACTTAAGTCCACAATAAAGTGGGAACATCTCAGTCAGATTGGAATTCGCCGATCCTTTAGACGCGCCTATTAGTGGACTAGTATACCTCGAATCACAAGCTCTAATAGAGCTCGACCGCTTCAGGAACGTTGTCACAGACTTTTAAAATGGACGCGAATACACTCCAGAGAGTAAAGAAAAGTGACCGAGTCACACGCTCCAAATTTATCGGTATGTTTGCGAAGAATGAAACATTGAAATTGCCAACTACAAGAGATTGGTGTAGTCTTATCGTCAATACGGACATTGTGGGGGGTGAGGGGATTCATTGGTTTGCAATCTATTTTAAAAATAGGGAAAAAATGTACTATTTTGATTCACTCGGCACTCAGCCCTGGAGTGACCCTGTTGTTGTACAATTTATCGACCTGCAGCATGTCCCTGAAATTGTCTGGAATCCTTACCGTTTCCAAAGATATTTTAGTAATACTTGTGGCATGTACTGTCTTCCATTTCTCCTACACATGGCACGTGGGAGGGGATTTATAAATTTTTAAAAATTATTCGATTTGTGCGACACTGAGATGAATGATGAATTGCTATGCAGACAGATGAAAAAAGGTTCCCATTTGTGCGCACTCGCTGTATTGTGTAAACTTTTACGTGTGTGTATATAATTGTAGCTATATTGTGTAAAATGTCTCAATTAATGTTAGTCTTATTTAATGGACGCGGTTCTGTAAGCCGAATTGTACTAAAACATGCTTTCTACCATTTAATAAATTGAATGAAAATACAATGTGTTTTGTTCTTAACCACAAAAAAAACTTACATTAGTTCCTCGATGATCTGGTATTCGTTGGACCGGATATGTATATATATATATATATATATTTATATATGAAGAGAGAGAGAGCTGCAAGGCGTTACAAGTACACTAATTTACAGCTCAAAAGGAACATTAGCTGGGTGTAGTACGCATCATCAGCCAGCACAGGTTAACGAGCCCGGGACCGGGATGTTAACACATACATCCATATATATATATATATATATATATATATATGGGAAGAGAGAGTTACAATAAGAGAAAAAAGCCGATTAGGGCACACTGGTCAAATAATAATCACAAAGCAGATATCCTAACTGGGCTCAAAAGTAAGATTAGCTGGATGTGCTACGCATCATCTGCCAGCACCGGGTAACGTCCCCGAACCGGGATCAAATAATAAACACAAAGCAACTATCCTAACTGTGATCAAAAGGAAGTCTAGCTGGGTTTGCCACGCAACGTCTGTCAGCACCGGGTCTCAAGCCCGCGAGCCCGGGACCGCAGGCAATTCTTAAAAGTTTTGGTAATTCTAAAACCCTACCTGTAGAACTTTCTATAAATTTTTAAGTTATCAGAAACAAGCGTGTAATAAAATTTCACTTTCAATGGACATCTTCATTGTATAATAAAATTCACTGTCTAAATGACGTTATCAGGAAGGAAGATTAGCTGGGTGTGCTACGCATTGTCTGCCGGCACCGGGTCTCGACCCCTGGGAAAATATCCTTTCACTTCGTTTTATTATTTTATTACGACTTTTTATAAATTATAACACTTGCACTGAATGAAACGATATATATATACATAGCCCGGCCTTCCGTTTAAATCACAAACTAGTTTCCCCATCCGCATTTATTATGGCTTTTTATAAATTATTTAACACTGGCACTGAATGAAACGATGTATACATAACCCGAATCACAAATTAATTTATTTACTTACATTTCAAAGTCCACTTCATCCGCTGTTTCTTTCTCTCCGTCACAAATTTCTGCAATGCTTTGCGTTGAAAGTATGGCGTTCCGGTCAGCCGCTCCAAAAAGGTAGAGTGTAGCCCCTGCATAGAGGTCCTCGTCTTCAAACAACTGCGGGGAGCAGAAGAGCTGCTATGATTGACTCATGGCGATATATTTCTGTAGTTAATCTTTCATGAATACAGCTGTTGTGAAATCTAGATGAAAATGCCCTCCTTTATATACGCGGTTGTAATTGTAACCACCCTCATTAGCTGAATCGCGAGTTTCCTATTGGCCGTCGGTGAAATTTGGGTGGGACATAACGTGTAAGCGTGACTACCCACCAACCAGAGGTCCTGTTCACAAGCTCCGCCGATTGGGCTGTAATTGGACGAGCCGCGAATTCTGGGGGCGTGTCAAATATAACTTATCCATTCTATAGATTTCTTTCAGAAATGAAACAGATTCGAGGGGGGGAAAAGAGAGAGAGAGAGAGAGTTACAAGGAGTTACAAGGAAAAGTAGTACCTCAAAAGGCCTTGCGGCCCATACCGAGGAGATACCAATGGCAACGGGTGTCATGGAAAATTTCATACACCCTCAAATAGTGTACAAGATTCGGTCTAACCTTTTCTTGAACAGATCCACAGAAGAACCATTCACAACTTGAGAAGGTAGCCTGTTCCACGTGTCACATGTTATACGTAAAGTAATTCCCACACACACTAGTCCTAAACCGTTTCAAATCCAACTTCCAACCACTGTATCGACATTATTGAAACAGCGTAAGAATTTTAAAACCTCGAAGAGTTGACTGCGCAGCCTCCGAGTTTCCAGCGAAAACAAATTCAGGGCGCGTAAACGTCGATTGTAGCCCATATGCCTAACGGAAGGGATTAACTTTGTGGCCCTCGCCTGCAGTCGCTCCAGTCTCTCAATATCTTTCCTGAGGGTGGGCGACCAGAACTGCACTGCATACTCCAGGTGCGGCCGAACCAGGGAATTGTACAGAGAGAGCACAATCTCCTTGTTCCGAAACCGAAATTGCCTCCTGATATAACCCAACAGCTTCTGGGCTTTCTTTTCCACCTCTACGCACTGTTTGGTAAACTTAAGGTCGCTGCTGATTAGCACACTCAAGTCCTTTTCGAAATCAGTCGCTTCGATATTGTTCCCCAACATCGAGTATTCCGACTTGGGATTGGCGTAGCCAATGTGCATCACTTTGCATTTACCCAAGTTAAACGGCATTTGCCATTTTCCGGACCACTCTCCTATCCTACCTAGATCCTCAAGCAGTTGCTCGATCGCTTCCGGCGCCCCAACATTGGCCCCAAGCTTGGTGTCATCATGAATTTGGCGATCCGACTGACGATGACAGCATCGATATCGTTTATGTAAATGATAAACAACAGTGACCCCAAAACGGAACCCTGAGGAACCCCACTAGTGACCTAGGCCCAACCCGAACTAACCCCTTTAATTACAACTCTCTGCCGCCTATTCTTCAGCCAGTTTTCAATCCACCTACCTACTTCCCCACCGATACCCAGCGCGCGCACTTTGTCCATTAGCCTGCGGTGAGGTACCTTATCAAAGGCTTTCTGAAAGTTGAGATAAAGTATTTGAATCGCCCTACTCTTGTCATACTCACTCAACATGACGTGGAAAAACTCGAGCAAGTTCGTGAGACACGACTTATGCCGTCTAAACCCATGTTGGGAGTCCCCAAGCAGCTTATAGGAATCCAAATGGTCAACGATCCTATCCGCTATTATCCCCTCTAATAATTTACCTACAACTGAAGTGAGACTAATGGGACGATAGTTCCCTGGACTTTCGTGATCCCCTTTCTTAAAGATTATATTAAAGTTATATTAATATTTTTCGTAATAAGGTTTAAAGATATATTGGTCTCTTAAAGATAAATTTATATTGAAACACAATAGTTGGATAAAAGAGGAAAAATTAATAAGTTACCCCTAATTTAATTTCTATTTTGTTTTAGAAATCATATTAATGTTTCTTATGTTATAGTTTAAGGATAGAATTGTGTATTATGGCGAAAATTTGTTTTTCTATTAAACTTAGTTTATCTTATTCGATTTTTTGTTTAAAAGATCGCCTACCAAATGTCAAATTGGCCTCGTGGTGTTCCACCAGCACGAGAAGCTCAATAGAAAAACTATTAGCGTTGCCTTTTTTTGAGACCTTGTAGGTCTTGTCTTAAAGATAAATTGGCCCCATAAACGTATTTGTTTATGTTTTATAGCTCTGTCTATTGGGTCGTATTTAGAGACTTTGTCGGTCTACGGGGAGCCGGTAAGTAAAGCGGTGGTGGTGGTTGTGGTGCTGTGGAGGTGGTTGTGCTGCTGTGGAGGTGGTTGTGATGGTGTTTGTGTAATGTTGCTTCACCATTAATCGTCTAAGTTTCGACGCTTGATTGTAGCCCTTATATCGGTTACGTGGTGTTGATGGGATCACCTCCTGAAAGTCTATACTTAGACGATTGGTTGCAGCCATCATCTTACCATGTGCTGTTGATGGGATGAGCTCCTAAAAGTCTATACTTAGACGATTGGTGGTGATGTGGTGTTTTTTGTGTGGTGGTTGTGCTCGTATATATTTTGCTGTTGGGGCTTTGCATGCATCTGTTTATATATATATATATATATATATATATATATATATATATATATATATATATGTGTGTGTGTGTGTAGTAAGAGGGGCTTTATGGGCGTATAGTCGGGGAGTGCATGTATGTTTGTGTGCGCTTTTAATTCGTTCGAAGGTTATCAATATATACAGACCATTTATGCCTTCTAAGCCAACTGGCTAATTAGGACTTTATAAGACAACGGGCGCTCGGGTAAACTCTCATTGAGCTTCTGCCTCTCGCAGAAGCTGGATGCTCTCTTCCTCTCTCTCTCCTCTCTCTCTCTTAGGTTAGGTATGCCCCTTTGGGGGTGAGGCCGTCCCACCTTCTCCCCCAAAGACTCTCCTCCTTTCTCTCCCTCTTTTAGGTTAGGTATGCCCCTTTGGGGGGGTGAGGCCGTCCCAGCTTCTCCTCCAAAGAGGTTAAGTGGACTCCCCCAGCTTGCTGGGGGGAGTTCCCCTTCATTGCAGCTTGGGGGATAACCCCTCCCCCGTTGTTGCATAAACTCTTGCAACATTGATCAACATTTGCAATTGCATTGCACTCTAACCTTTTGCGTCCATACTACTGACATCTAGTCAGTTTGGTTTTAAAAGGTCTCACTCACTGATCTATGTATCTATGTATTGAAGTGAATTATATTTAAATACACATTAAAACATGGGTCATAAAGACAATGACTGAGAGAGAGTAAAAAATTATTACATTATATTTTTCATTTTTCGGACTGACCCGTTATCAGGGTATGCAGAGATATGCATAAGAAGCTGATTTATATTTACACAGGTGTGATCAAAGATATAAGAATGGGTACCACAGGGTACAACTTTTCAACTAAAATATTTTTTGGTATGTAAATGCGGCGAGTGGGTGCATTTAGGGAGGGCATGGGGGAATGAAAAAAATCACTAAGCCATATATATATATATTTATATACAATTTTTTTCTTAACAAGTGAGGGGAAACACCGTAGAAGTGTTCGACGCACACTGAAAATTTTTCTATTAAAACGGTGTCCGCTAAAGTTCATAGTATGACGCCAGACACACGCACATAATTGGATGTGTGATATCCCTCACAATTTCAGTTTTGTATATATTGTCGCGTATTGTTCTTTTCAATAAGAAATTTAATAATGTTTGATAATTTTTTTAATTTTTTTAGAGTATAATAAACTGATTAAAATTGTATGTCTTCGGGCGTGGTGTGTTTAAATAAGATCGGCTTAGTGCTAAAATGTAATTTTGTGATTTTAAATTTGCTTACTTTAAGCTCTCTAGTCTCTCAAAATGTTAAATTATAAATTTGCGTTCACTTTCCCTGGTCATGTTCATTATTTCAATTAAAATAAAATCGGAAAATAGTGATAAATTGTCGTCATTTTCCCCCTCCTCTATTTGTTAAAAAGGAAGATGTCAGTTGCGGGCTCCATCTCATTTGAGAACTGACCGTGCTATCCATTTCTAAAATACAGAAATCAGTGTAAAAGCAGTGGAAAGTGCAGATAAAGTAAGATTAAAGAAAAGTAAAAAAAATAAAAATACATTTTCACCACAATATATAGGGTGTTTGAAAAGTCCGGAGTCGTAGGATATATTTTTAATTATATATATATATATATATATATATATAATATATATATATATATATATACAGGGTGTTTATAAAGTTTCTATCTATTTCAGTGAAAACGTAGCAAAAAGGGTAAAATTCAATGACAGTATAATAGAAAGTATACATTTAATGATTCTACATGAGCACCATCAGTATCTCTACAGAGTTCGAATCTGTCAGCAGCATTGCGGAACACATTTTGGAGTATGACAGGAGTTATTTTTGTAACTGCTGTTACGATACGAGCACGTAAATGTCTCAGCTTCATTGAGATGGCATTTTAAACACCGTCGTCTTTCAACAAGATGGGGCACCTTGACATTACGCAAACATTGTTCGGGAGTACCTAAAAATAATTCAGTGGTTCCCAACAGGATAAGTTATAAGTGATTTATTAATAGAAGGCAACAATTTTACAGTTTCCTTGCGCCACAGTAAGATTCACAAACGCCCACTGGGGGGCGGTGGCGTCCACGTTGGGAACCACTGAGTCCTAAATGAACGATTTCCAATTCAGTGGATCGGACGTGGAGACAACAGGCCCTGGACGGCTCGATCTTCTGACCTAACGCCCTTGGATTTCTTTGCATGGGGGTTTATCAAATGAAACGTCTATCAAACGAGGTTTACAGCTCTGCAAGATTTACGTGCTCGTATCGTAACAGCAGTTACAAAAATAACCCCTGTCATGCTCCAAAATGTGTTCCGCAATGCTGCTGACAGATTCGAACTCTGTAGAAATACTGATGGTGTTCATGCAGAATCATATGCTTAAGTATTCATTAAATGTATGCCTTCTATTATATTGTTATTGAGTTTTACCCTTTTTGCTACGTTTTCACTGAAATAGATAGGACTTTATAAGCACCCTGTGTGTATATATATATGTATATATATATATATATATATATATATATATATATATATATATATATGATGAAAATAACCACAAAGGAAAAAGGAAACAGAATGGTGCTCCAGCGCTTTCGTCTAATGACATCTTCAGGATATCGCTTGAGCACCATTCTCTGTTTCCTTTTTCCTTCGTGGTTATTTTCATCATAAATATTATTCACATATTACTTTCGTGAAATAATAATTTTCATATATATACTGTACACAGTATATATATATATATATATATATATATATATATATATATATATAAACTCAGAATATATATATATATATATTAAATAAATAATAGTTTTGTGGTGAAAGGACCAAAACTGTTTAATCAGCTGCCCAAAGACCTAAGAAACATGAAGGGAGTTGCACTGGACATCTTCAAAAGAAGACTAGACGCCTGGCTAAGAACAATCCCCGATGAGCCGGGAGTACCTGGCTATGTGAGGTGGAGAGCACAAGAAACCAACTCACTACTTCACCAGGCCAAATCGAGAGGAGGGGCGACAAGCTTGACCTTCGCGAAATGAGAAATCATCTCATCACGCGGAACCTTTGTAAGGTTGTAAGGTAAGGTAAGGTTTTATATATACATATATATAAACCCAAAAGGAAAAAAAATATTCAAAGCTCTTTCGTGTATTCGGCAGTACACCTCGTCAGAGAATTCCTTGACGAGGTGTTCTGCTGAATACACGAAAGACCTTTAAAATCATTATCTTTTTTTTCTTTGAGGGTTTGAATCATTCATTCATTTCACGTGTTTGTGTAAAATTCATCAATATATATATATATATATATATATATATATATATATATATATATATATATATATATATATATCAAAGCTATTGACTTCTTCTTAGGGAAACAGAGCTTACAGATGAAAAGAAGGATCAACACAACAGCAAACATTTTCGTTTATTTTTTGTACTTCAGACGTTTCGACAAATCTTTTGTCATCATCAGTGAATTATAAATCTTAAAAACTTAAAACAAAAATAAGAATAATTAATTAAAATTCTTCTTAGGGAAACAGAGCTTACAGATGAAAAGAAGGATCAACACAACAGCAAACATTTTCGTTTATTTTTTGTACTTCAGACGTTTCGACAAATCTTTTGTCATCATCAGTGAATTATAAATCTTAAAAACTTAAAACAAAAATAAGAATAATTAATTAAAATTACATCAATACAAAAGAAAATTAAAATCATTAAAATTACATAATACAAAAGAAAATTTCAATCATTAAAATTAAATTAAATTAAAATTACCTCAACTGGTAAATACACAATGATTACGTCAACCTCCATATTCGGCAGATACTGAGAGAAAACTGTATGGTCAATTAATTGGAAGGTATGATATATCTATGAAAGTAGGTTAATTGGTTAGTTAGAAGAGCTGTAATTTGTAAGATGAACTATTGTTGTTAATGGAGGGTTTGCTTCTATAGATGTACAAAGATTCTAAAATTCGGAGTTATGTAAGGTTATTGGATCTTCTTAGGATTTCGAACCGAGTTTTGTGAAGGGGATGGTTGTTTTCATTACTTTGGTTTCTAATTGCGGATTGTGGTGGGCTATTGAGGGGACGGTTGGTACGGACTGATAAGCACAAATGTTGAGAAAGGCGTATCTCCAGTTGGAGTTGAGTACTGCTGATACACGTAGCCTTACAGCTGTCGCACGTGTATTTATAAACAACATTAGGGCATACAGTTTTGGGGAATTTTGTCTTTGAACTTTAAAAAATTTTATAATTTAAGTGGGTTGACGAGGGCGAATCTAAAATTTATTTGGAGATAACTAGACTTAAGCGGTTTGGACACTTCACTTCAGGTAATTTAATATATCTGGTTTCTTTTTGTACTGTAGTTATGGGGAGTTTAGTATTAAAAGTGTTATTTAAAAATTTCTTTAATTGGTTGTCAAAAAATTAGAAGGATAGTTATTAACTAATTATTAATAAAGTTTTCCTAAAAATTTTAATTCTTCATTTAATGAAAAATAATCTGAACAAATTCGGTAATTTCTTGTTAATAATGTTAGTATAGCGCTAATCTTATATTTATAAAACATACACCTTAAATAATTGGTTCCTAAACCAGTAAAAGTTTGTTTTCTAAATAGTGAGGTCTGGAACTGGTTATTAGTCCGTTTAACTAGAACATCCACGAAAGGTAAACTATTATTTGTTTCGTTTTCACATGTGTACTTAATATTAATATGTTGTTTGTTTAGATAATGAAGAAAAAGTTTTACGTGTGGAGGATGTTTAAATATTAAGAAAGTGTCATCCATGTATCTTCTGTAATATACTTAACATTTGGGCTTATCAGTCCGTACCAACCTTCCTCAGTCGCCCACCACAATCTGCAATTAGAAACCATAGTAATAAAAACAACCATCACCTTCACAAAACTCAGTTCGAAATTCTAACAAGATCCAATAACCTTACAGAACTCCGAATTTTAGAATCTTTGTACATCTATAGAAACAAACCCTCCATTAACAACAATAGTTCATCTTACAAATTACAGCTCTTCTAACTCACCAACCAACCTACATTCATAAATATATCATACCTTCCAATTAACTGACCATACAGTTTTCTCTCAGTATTTGCCGAATATGGAGGTTGTCGTAATCATTGTGTATTTACCAGTTGAGGTAATTTTAACACAGATCACTTCCAATACCGTTGATTTTTTCCAATTCGGCATCGATGTATTCCGGACTGGCGATCCTAAGGGCGCGGAGAAACATTCATGAAAAAATGGCCTTCTTAGTGGGGGTGTCATGTCCCGAGTAAAAGTGTACATATTGGTATTGGAAGTGATCTGTGTTACCCATCTGCGTTTATGGAATCTTGTCTCAACAAGGAAAACGAACTTTCTATCGTGTCAATAATAACACTCGTACTTTGTCAAAAAATATTTTAGTACTTCCATTTTTCCCGGGCTTTTTAGGCATTGCTAATGTACTTAAACTTTTGGATATTAATGTAGTATTTTCAAATAACAATATTGTGAAAAATATCATAGTAAAAAATAGCCCTACCAATAATTCAGGCATTATCTATAAAATTGGGTGTAAACAATGTGATTCCTTTTACATAGGTCAGACGGGAAAGGATTTGCACACACGTATAAAACAGCATCAATATTCCGTTAGAACAGGACAGTTGTCCAGTGCTCTTTTTGTCCATTTGTCAGAGTTATCCCACTGTATTGATTGGAATAATGCTTCAGTTTTATTTCATTCTAGCAACATTGTTAATAGAAATATTCTTGAGTCTGCCATTATCCAACTTTCAAATAACTTCAACATAAGCAAAGGTCTTTTTCAACTCGATCCTGTTGTTTTGAACTCCTTCAAAACTAATTTAGATAAAAAGGGTAGGACGCTAAATCTTTGGTAAACTTGTGTGCTACTTTATTAACTTGTAATCTTCATTTTATTTTATATATATCGAAACTTGACTCTAAAAGGCAAAGTGTTAAAACCCGGGCAGATTTCCAGTATAAATTTGTATTTTTATAATTCATTTGATCTTGTGCTAAAAATCGATATTTTTCCTTACAAATCTGTATGCCTCTTTGTTAATCCTCTAATCTTTAATTTTTAATTTTTATTTTTACTTCTCCGTTTATTGCATATATATATATATATATATATATATATATATATATATATATATATATATATATATATATGTATGTGTGTAGATATATATATATATATATATATATATATATATATATATATATATATATATATATATATATATATATATATATATTTGTTGTGTGTATGTATGTTATTTATCTATTTTTTTTTCTTTCTGTAACCTATATATAGGCCGTAACCTTTTATGTACTTCAGTGTTCCTGAGGATGTCATTAGACGAAAGCGCTTGAGCACCTTTTTGTGTTTCCTTTCCTTCGTGGTTTTATTCATCATATATATATATATATATATATATATATTTATTTTTTTTTTAAAGTTTGGGTTAGGTTACTCTATATTCAATTTTCGAAATTTTGGGGGACCGCGATACCGCGATGATGATGGTAATAATAATAATAGAGGAATGAAAGCAATGGGCAACATTAGTTGGCCCAATCGCTGTGCCAGTTTCTGCCCCTCCTGACTGATTATATATATATATATATATATATATATATATATATATATATATATATAGAAATAAAAATTATGGGAGGAGCATACAAATTTGTAAGGAAAACTACCAATTTTAGCACTTTGCCCGAATTCAACACAAGATCAAATGGATTGTTTACAACCAATTTTATAGATAATGCCTGAATGATATATGGTCAAAAAAAAAAAAATAATAAAAATAAATTGAAAAATAAAAATTGGTAATTTTCCCTTATAAATTTGTATGCTCCTCTTACAAAGTTTTACCACTCTGCCCTTCTCGTCTAAATCCGTTCTGAACGAATTCAAAACAACGGGATCGAGTTGAAAAAGACCTTTGCTCATGTTAAAGTTATTTGTAAGTTGGATAATAGCAGACTCAAGAATATTTCTATTAACAATGTTGCTAGAGTGAAACAAAACTGAAGCATTATTCAATCAATACAATGGGATAACTCTGACAAATGGACAAAAAGGGCACTGGACGACTGTCCCGTTCTAACGGAATATTGATGCTGTTTTACACACGTGTGCAAATCCTTTCCCGTCTGACCAATGTAAAAGGAATCGCATTGTTTACAACCAGTTTTATAGATAATGCCTGAATTATTGGTAGGGCTATTTTTTACTGTTATTTTTCACAATATTGTTATATGAAAATACTACATTAATATCCAAAAGTTTAAGTACATTAGCAATGCCTAAAAAGCCCGGGAAAAATAGAAGTACTAAAATATTTTTTGACAAAGTGCGAGTGTTATTATTCACACGATAGAAGGTTCGTTTTGCCTTGTTAAGACAAGATTCCATAAACGCAGGTGGGTAGCACAGATCACTTCCAATACCGTTGATTTTTTCCAATTCGGCATCGATGTATTTCGGACTGGCGATCCTAAGAGCGCGGAGAAACATTGAAGAAAATATAGCCTTCTTAATGTGGGTGTCATATCCAGAGTAAAAGTGTATGTAGGACAAATTGTTTGTTTTTTCCGATAGATACTAAACTTAAAACCTGGGCTTTCCCTATGTACACGCACATCCAAAAACGGGATTGAGTTGTCTTGTTCCACTTCTAAAGTAAACTTTATGGGGAGGGGACTTGATCATTTAATTGAAGGAAGAAGTCATCCAGGTCACGATTTGTGGGCCAGATACACAATATATCGTCGACGTACCGCAACCATGGGATGCCAACCCCCAGGATTCTCGGAATGTAAGTAATTTCGAAAAAATCCATATAAATATTGGAGAGGATAATACCTGTTGATGATACTCGCTATTGAAAGTGAATTTACAGTCTTTGATGCAAAGCATAATAAGTTCCAAAACGATGTGTGCAGGTAGTGGCAGATATAATTGGTTGTAAACAATCCATTTGATCTTGTGTTGAATTCGGGCAAAGTGCTAAAATTGGTAGTTTTCCTTACAAATTTGTATGCTCCTCCCATAATTTTTATTTCTATATTTATTATATATATATATATATAATATATTTTTTTTTTGTAACCGATATATAGTCTTGAACTCTTTATTTAATTCAGTGTTCCTGAGGATGTCATTAGATGAAAGCGCTTGAGCACCACACTGTGTTTCCTTTCCTTCGTGGTTTTATTCATCATATATATATATATATATATATATATATATATATACAGGGTGGGCGGAAAGTAGCTCCCTATTTTGGATTGGTAAAAAAATACGTATATTATCCATTTATTTCAGAAGAAATAATATGAAAAGGTAGGCATACATGGTAGGTTTTCTCTAAAATTCAATGTGGGCTCCAACTCTTTCCACCAGCTTCTGGAGCCGCCCAGGAATGGCGTCCCCTGACTTTAGCAGGAACTCCGGCGGGATGGAGGACATGACTTCCCGAATTCGGTCCTCCAGTTCTTCCAATGTCCTCGGTTTGGTGCGGTAGACTTCTTCCTTTACCCACCCCCAAAGAAAGAAGTCGCACGGTGTCAAGTCGGGGCTCCTGGCTGGCCATTGATGTGGACCACGACGACCCATCCAACGCCCAGGGAAGTGGGCATGCAGCCACTCACGGACAACAAGAGCGAAGTGCGGAGGGGCGCCATCTTGCATAAATATCAGATCGTCGATGTTCTCCCATGTGCTGACAACCGGCCAGACCTCGTTTCGCCGGCTTCCACGCACGCCAGTTCAGCTCCTTCTTCAGCACAGTTCGCACTGAGTAGCGGGAGAGTCCACTTTCCCGAGCTGCCTGGCGAGTTGACTTTCGTGGACTCCGTACGAACATTTCCTGAACTGCCTGCACCGTCTCCTGGGCCCTGGATGTCGAAGGGCGACCACATCTTCGAACATCTGCCACAGACCCCGTGGTCATGAGCTTCGAGTGGCAGTTCTTGATTGTTTTCGGGTCCACTTGGGCACGTGGTCCGTGAATGGCCCGCCACCATCTTTGAACTCGAACGACAGATTGCCAAACTTCGTACCGTGCCGCCAACTGGGCACGCTCCTGCAGTGTTAAACGCTCAGCCATGTTACCCTTCAATCTGAAATGAAAAAAAAAAATGAACGTTACAATTGTACCACTTTAGAGAACACAAAGAGAACACTTTAGAGAACACAAAGAGAACACTTTAGAGAAAAAAAGATTACCGTTACAATTGTACCACTTTAGAGAACACACCATAACAATATAACAATACAATCACAATTTATACATAATTTATATGTAATTTAAATTAGGGAGCTACTTTCCGCCCACCCTGTATATATATATATATATATATATATAAATAAATAAAACTTTTTATACAGTACATGGTGTGCTATAATTATTATTTAATAATGAACATTTAAGGCTGCATTTACCGTTTCTCGTATAATGCAAGAGAGCGAACAAAGGCGCCTCATGTCGATCGTTTATTAATCGTATTATGTGATTATATTAAATACGCCTTTGCGTCTACTTAAATATTGAACAGATATTCGTCTATATCACTTTCATATAATGCAATTAGACGTCGCTTGTATTCCTTACAAATTAATTAATTAGTGCAGTAATAAAGTTTTGAAGTCTTATGAAGGGTTTTACAAAGAAAGTTCAGTTGTGCTGAAGGATCTTTGAGACTATTTTGATGCGTAATATCATTAATAACGGGAGTTTGTATTCAGTAATATCTGTGATATGACAAAACTCAGTAATGAAGGCGGACATGTATTTAGTGATACACCTTAATTTTTTTTGTATTGTGCAAAATTACGTTGTAATGATGAGTATAATTGTACTTAGAATAAATTCAAAATTCAAAAACTCTATTCAGAAAAAAATGCAAGTGACAGAGTTTTCCAATTTTTAAGTATTTGATATAACATTAATATACAATGTGTTTCGAAAGACCGGAATGAAGGAAATTTACTTTTTCAATTTATATATGTTACAGGGGATCTGTGTAACTAGGGACTTCATGAAATCCCTAAAATGTTCTGGGATTTCATGTAAGGTTAAGTCGTGATATTTTCGTTAAACTGAAGAAAATATCACTACTTAACCTTACATGAAATCCCTAGTTACACAGATTCCTTGTAACATAAAACTATATATATATATATATATATATATATATATATATATATATATATATATAGGGCGTCCCAAAAAAATGTATACACACTTTAAATAATTATAAAGGCAGTGTTTATTAAAATACATTTCATTTTCAAAATGTAATAGAATCTACAGACATTATTTAATTGTTTTGTCAACGCCTGTTTTCAAACTGACGACGTCCGTTCTGGTCCAGGCACTGCTGATAACGCGAAGCAATGGAATCGCAAACATCACGAAACATTTCGTTTGGTATTTGTGTGCATTCTCGTTCAATGGCTGCTCTCAATTCAGCGACTGTTGCAGGTTTTATAGCGTAGACTTTGTCTTTTAAGTATCCCCATAAAAAAAAGTCTAGTGGTGTGAGGTCTGGTGAACGCAGAGGGTATTCTACGAAACCCCTTCGTCCAATCCACATCCACATCGTGCCAAGTACCACTCGCAATACTCCACTCTTCGGTCCGGATCATCTTCATTAATAGCATGGACTAATCTTGGAATGTAACTTTTCCATTGACAGCGCTTCAAATGCGTTGGACAGACGATTCTGAAATTCCTACCTCACGACTCGCTTGCCGCACAGATTTTCTTGGACTTTGGTGATACGTTTCCAGTACTCTTTCTTGCTTTGTGGGGCTTGTCGATGTCCGTGGTCTTCCGGAACGCTTCTTGTGTACATTCTGAACAGTTCCATCGGCTTCAAACTTATCTCTAATTCGAGTGATGGTAAGTCGCGTTGGTGGATCTGTTTGAAACTCCCTCCTAAACTGTCTTTACACTTCAACTGCGTTTTCACACTTCCAGTAGCATTTTAGAATGAATTTCCTTTGTTCAAAGCTTAGTCTGACTGCCATTATTAATTCTAATGGGTTTAACTTGGAAAGAAAGAAACATCAATTGAGCTATCAGCTGTTAAAGTGTGTATACATTTTTTTGGGACGCCCTGTATATATATATATATATAATCATCATCATTGATTGAGTTCATGAAAGATAATTTTTTACGACAGATGGTTACCGAACCAATGCGCGGTGACAATATTTTACGTTTGGTGATGACGAACGGCGAAAATATAGTCGAAGGTTTCGAAGTAGGCGAGAGTTTAGGATGTAAGGGGTTCCAAAAAACCTTAGCCACCCCCATTTGCAGCTTACATGTTTACTTATATCGAAATAGTTTTTAGTGTTTATAAAAATATATAAAATTCTTTATTTATTGCAGGTATTAAAATTACTCTAGCTGATAAAGTGATAATATAATGGCTTCTCAATTAATTGGTGATTCGGAGAGGCAACGTGTGATACATCGCATACGAGCAATAACATTTCGGGAAGCTCGTGATGCTGAAGCCAACTTTATAACATGTTCATGGGTTGCAAAAAGTTGCGAAGAAGTAAGGACTCCGTCAAAAGAAATTGGAATAAAACTTTGGATGAATGTGAAAGGGATACAACCAAATCTGGGCGCCCAAATTTGCCACTCTCTCATGAAAACAAAGGACATCATTGAAAGCGGTACGCGTAAGCGGAAAAACGGCTGTGCTAAACTTTCTAGAGAGATCGAAGTGTTGAGAGGAAAGATCGTTAGTGATGAGATCATTCGACTGTACCGTCATAGGCAAGGTTTAAAGCCTTGGCATGAACTTTCAAAGCCAAGAAAAACTCAACTTAACATCGATGACAGAATGTGGTTTGCCCATTATCTTGAAGATGTGGATGATTTCATGCATTTAGCTGTCTCCGATGAATTTTTTGTTTACGTAACACGTCGGCCTAACTACCAAAATGATCGAGTGTGGGCCACAACACCAGATGAAATCGATGACAATGAACATTATCACGAATTATTAAAAAGTCCAGACTGTGTTGGTGTGTTTGTTTTGTTCAGTGCAAAGAAGCTCATATGGGTGCTGAAGCCAAATGGTCAGAGTTGGGATGGACAGTATTTTCGTGATATTATTCTATCCCAGCATGTCATTCCTTTTCTAAGAAACCCAAACAATGTTATGGATGTCGATCAGGTCACACTTCTGCACGATAAGGCCCCCTGCTTTAATGGCATTAGCCATTCAACAGTTGTTGCGAACCATGAAGATCGATTTCTTTGGAAATGAAGAATGGCCAGGAAATTCTCCTGACCTGAACGTCTGTGAACACATTGGATCAGTTATAAAGGACAAGGTTGAATGTGTCTTGTTTCAAGAACCTGCCAAATCGATTTTCGAAGGATACAATGAGGCAACACATTGAAACTGTTTTAGCAAATTTGCGTAACGATCAAGATCTATTCACGTCACTTTTGGCAAGCTACCCAAAGCGAATTCAGGCTGTCTTGGAAGCCAATGGCGGGAACACCAAGTTTTAATTGTTTCTTATTAAATGCAGGATTAAATTCTCTTTTGTAAGGTATGTTTAGTTTTACTGTACCTCTAATGGTTTAGGCCATGGGCGAGGGGGGGGGCTAAGGTTTATTGGAGCCCCGTACATTAACGACATAGATGTAGGATTGACTAGTAACGTGTCAAAATTTGCGGACGATACTAAAATAGGCGGTAAGGTTGTTAACGAGGACGATAGAAATAGGCTCCAAGACGATGTAAATAGAATTATGGAGTGGACGGATAAGTGGCAGATGCAATTTAACGTAGACAAATGTAAAGTTTTGCATATAGGTTCTCGTAACAATAATTACACGTACACGATGTATGATAGAGTTTTAGCGAGCGTTGACGAGGAAGTAGATTTAGGCGTACGCATATCTAAGGATTTAAAAGTTAGGAACCAGTACCTGGAGTCTTGCGCAAAAGCTAATAGGATGTTAGGCTTCATAGCGCGTAATTTCGAATTTAAATCGAAGGATATTATATTGCCCCTTTACAAGTCCCTTGTCAGCCTCATTTAGAATATGCCGTTCAGTTTTGGTGCCCGTATTTGCGTGAGGATATTGATAGGTTAGAAAGGGTTCAGCGTCGTGCCACGAGACTAATTCCGTCATTGCGCAACAAGCCTTATGAATATAAGATTAAAGAGTTAGACTTGCATTCACTCGAAACTAGGAGATTAAGGGGGGAGCTTATTTTAGTTTTCAATATCATTAATAACATCGCTAACGTAAATTTTGACAAACTGTTCACTTTCGATAATAGCAATACTCGTAATAACTGATTTAAGTTGCGTGGCAGACGTTTCACTACTAATATCACTAAAAACCTCTTTACGTTTAAAGTAATTGATAAATGGAATAATCTTCCCACGTCAGTCGTTTACTCTACCAGCGTTAATATGTTTAAGAACCGTTTAGATAGGCATTTTAAAAATATTAACGTTGTTTAAAATAAAAAACAATTAGTAACAGGAGCTCTGGGGGTGGTGGTCGAGGATGAGTCTGCTGACGTTTAATGCCAGCTAGTGACATGCCAGCGTGTGATATGCCAGCAAAAAAATTATTATAAAAAAAATTAGACTAACACGAACGTAGATGTAGCTCGTAGCGTAAACTAACCCACTTTTTGTTTAACTTTACCTACTTTTTTTTTTCTCTTATCCTCTCCTTACTGCATGTCTGTAACTCTCTTTACTTGCATGTCTGTAGTTTGCATGGTATGACAGTGAGTTAAGACTGCATGGTTTGTAAGCGTTCTTATTTTACTTCTTTTCAT
Source organism: Bathynomus jamesi (assembly GCA_023014485.1). Taxonomy (NCBI): domain Eukaryota; kingdom Metazoa; phylum Arthropoda; class Malacostraca; order Isopoda; family Cirolanidae; genus Bathynomus; species Bathynomus jamesi. The sequence continues at coordinate 380,032 of JAJOZX010003495.1, forward strand.
CTTTCACCCCTCTCCTATTCTCTTCGACTATTTTTCTGACTTGTCGGCAGTGGCCGGCGGATGATGATGGTGAGTCTTTTTTTCTCTTTTTCTGAATGAATGTTAACCCACGAGTGATAGGTGTTGCTACTTACTTAACCCCTTATTCTCTTCTCTTAACCCGCTACTCTTTCTTTTCTCTCGGGCTAACCTTAAAGACCCTAAGATCCACTCTGTTAGCCTTAGCTTCTGTAGATCTGTAGATCATCATCATCATCATCGCGGCATCGCGGTCTCCCAAAATTTAAAAAGGACACCAAACAGCACCAGACCAGCTGGTGCCTATGAGGCTGTCTGTTTAAGAAGGAATAATAAAAGATGCAAGAAAATTTAAAGACAGTGGGAGTCTCAAAGCAAAGCAAAGAAAAGATAGGGAAAGGAAGGAAAGAAATTTAAAAATAGGGAAAATTTTAAAGTACAGAGGAGGGAATCGAATGAAACTTCTACAATACATCTAAGCGCTAACAAATTCTTTTAACTGTGGGTTTAAAGTAAAATAAGCATCTAGTCTCGCTTTAAAGGATTCGATCGAATTACTTTGAACTACGCTGGCTGGTAATCCATTCTACAAATTAACTATACGATTGAAGGAAAATGTTTAGCTTCATTAGAATTAAAATAGTTAGAACTCAAGGTAATGGTCTCAGATTAGTGGGTATTTCCATTAATGAAGGTGAAATATTTTTCGGCGTCGACATTATTAAAACCTTTAATCATTTTCAAAACCTGGATTAAATCTCGAAAACGCCGTTTTACAAGCGAGAATAAATTTAACGTTTCTAAACGGGTAGCGTATGATTTGTTTCTTGGTCTAGGAATCACCTTCGTAACCGTCGCTGCACTTTCTCCATTCTGTTTATGTCCTGTCGTAAATATAGGGACCAGAACTGAACGCAGTATTCCAGGTGGGGGCGTACTAAGGAATTATATAATGTTATTATTGTTTAAGGGCCAAATTAAATAAAATAAATAGCCGAGCTTTACAATTATTCATGTCATTGTAAATTGAAACGAATGTATTTATTTTATTATTAATAAAGGTTATTCAATTAAAAAAAAAAAAATCCTAAAATTCTGTTTGCTTTCCTGACCGCTTTGATACATTCCTTACTCGCCTAAAGCTTTCTCTTCCGTAACATATGCAGGTGTCTCGTCGCGCATAAAATACTGTTTCTTATATATATATATATATATATACAGAGAGAGAGAGAGAGAGAGAGTTACAAGGAGTTATAAGGAAAAGAAGTACCTCAAAAGGCCTTGCGGCCCATACCGAGGAGGTACCAATGGCAACGGGTGCCACGGAAAAATTCCTACACCCTCAAATAGTGTGTAAGATTTCGTCTAACCTTTTCTTGAACTAATCCACAGAGGAACAATTCACAACTTCTGAAGGTAGCCTCTTCCACGTGTCAGATATATTATAAGTAAAGTAATTCCCACACACACTAGTGCTAAACCGTTTCAAATCCAATTTCCAACCATTGTTGCGAGATGAGTTATCATTTAAACTAAACATGCTTCTAAACTCGACATCGTTGAACCCATGTAAGAGCTTGAAAACCTCGATCAGTTGACCGCGCAACCTCAGAGTTTGTAGCGAAAACAAATTCAGGGCGTGTAAACGTCGATTGCATCCCATATGCCTAACGGAAGGGATTAACTTTGTGGCCCTCGCCTGCACTCCCTCTAGCCTCTCAATATCTTTCCTGAGGGTGGGCGACCAGAACTGCACAGCGGCCGAACCATGGAATTGTACAGAGAGAGCACAATCTCCTTGTTCCGAAATCGAAATTGCCTCCTGATATAACCCAACAGCTTCTGTCCTTTCTTTTCCACCTCTACGCACTGTTTCGTAAACTTAAGGTCGTGCTAATTAGCACACCCAAATCCTTTTCCAAATCAGTCGCCTCGATGTTACTCCCCAACATTGACTACACCAATCCCAAGTCGGACTACTCTATGTGCATCATTTTGCATTTACCCAAGTTAAACGGCATTTGCCATTTTCCGGACCACACTCCTATCCTACGTAGGTCCACACGCAGTTGCTCCATCGCTTCGGACGTCGCAACATTGGCCCCAAGCTTCGTGTCATCAGCGAATTTGGCGATTCTACTGACGATGCCACCGTCGATATCATTTATGTAAATGATAAACAACAGTGGCCCCAAAACGGAACTCTGAGAGGCCCCGCTAGTGACCGAAGCCCAACCCGAGGTAGCCCCTTTAATTACAACCCTCTGCCGCCTATTCTTCAGCCAGTTTCCAATCAGGCTACCTACTTCCCTACCGATTCCCAGCGCGCGGACTTTGGCCATTAGCCGGCGGTGAGATACCTTATCAAGGCTTTCCGAAAGTCGAGATAAAGTATATCAATCGCCGTACTTTTACCGTACTCGCTCCACATGACGTGGAAAAACTCGAGCAGGTTGGTGAGACACGACGTATGGCGTTTAAACCTATGTTGGGAGTCCCCAAGTAGCTTGTAGGAATCCTATCCGTTATTATGCTCTCTAATAATTTACCTACAACTAGGGTTGCCAACTGTCCTTTTTTGAAAAGGACAGTCCTTTTTTGTAGATTTTTGTCCTTGTCCTTTCTTGAGTTCGGAAAGGACGCCATTTGTCCTTTTCTGATAACAATCTTGTTCCAAACAACAGTTTTATAACAAAACTTTTGTTTAAAAGGAAATAATTATAGTCTTAAGTCGAGTAACATTTTATAAATTCATTTCTTCACTTAAATGTTAACGTTCCGTGTAGCGGAAAAGTATAAATTTAAAAATAAATATTGTTACCATAAATTTTGTCAATGCATGACTCAATGGGTCAATATCTGTATATCAATAAAAATATTTACTTTAAGAAAATATGCAATAAAAAAGCATGCAGTATAAATTGTAATAAATTATAAATAAAATTTTACTTCTTTCCCTAACCTTGTAGACAGTATATTGGAATTGATGTTCTTGTCCTTTTTTTCAAACTTCATGGAGTTGGCAACCCTACCTACAACCGAAGTGAGACTAATGGGACGATAGTTCTCTTGACTTTCGTGATCCCCTTTCTTAAAGATAGGGGTCACATTGGCTTCCCTCCAGTCACCAGGCACCTGGCCTGGAAAAACTCAAGCAGGTTGGTGAGACACGACCTATGCTATCTAAACCCATGTTGGGAGTCCCCAAGCAGCTTGTAGGAATCCAAGTGGTCAACGATCCTATCCGCTATTATCCCCTCTAGTCTCACTTCGGTTGTAGGTAAATTATTAATGGAACGATAGTTCCCTGGACATTCGTAAAACCCCTTTCTTAAAGATAGGGGTCACGTGGGGAACCACCTGGTCGCGCACTTCCCGCAAGACCGTGGAGAGGAACTGGTCTGGCCCAGGAGCCTTAATCGCGATCAGTTTGTCTATTCTAACGGCAATGCCTGTCGCGGTACTCCGAACACTATCCAGGCCAGCACCGTCGTGCCTGACGCCTGGCTCGGGGATGACGCGGGTGTCCTCCCTAGGGAACATTCCAGCAAAGTACTCATTCAGGAATTAGCGATGTCCGCGTCGGAGGTCAGCAGCGCGCCGCTGGGGTCCTTTAACTGGCCTATCATAATTCTAATGGGCTTTCTACTATTAACATAACTGAAGAACTTCTTAGGGTTCCGGTTGCAGAGGCTTGCCACCCGGAGTTCTTCGTTACGTTTCGCTAGCCTAACCTTCACCTTCACTTCCCTGCACAAGCGGACACAGTGTTCTCATGGGAACGATTGGCTTTCGCCCTCCTGTACGAAGCTTTCCTATTTCGGATAGCCGAAGCGATGTCCCGACTGAACCACTTAGGCTGCGTTGAAGCAGGAGTGACGGGCTTTGAGGGTATGGTAGCAGACCGCAGCGCCATAAACTTGTCCTAGAATGCACTCCACACTCCCTCAACATCGCCGCCGAACTCTATCCCCATCTCACCTACCCTCTCCCGGAGGCCAACATTGTCCGCCCGCCGTAGATCGAGCTTACTGGCTCGCAAGTTACTACGCTTCACCCGAGGGACGCAGACACGGAATCTAATCAGATCGTGATTATTCCCGCCCAAGATTTGTCAACGGTGAGGCCAGTGACGAGGTTGTCTTCGGTCGTGAATACTTAGTCTAGAACGCTTTCGCCTCGTGTAGGCTCATTGACCCACTGAGTGAGGAAGTTCTCATCAGCAAAGTCAACTAGCCTCCTCCCTTCAGCATCAGCAGTCCTGTCTTCCCACTTTATGCCGCGACAGTTGAAGTCTCCTAAAACTACACACACCCTATCCCCTAGCAGGCTACGGAGTTCGGTGTACAGGGCTGTATCCTCTTCGAGGAGGAGATCCGGAGGTCTGTAAACCAAGATTAACCTATAGTTCGTCACTCCCACGTTCAGATCGACGCCAAGCAGCTCCCGTTCCGACCGGAACTGGCAGTCAACCGGACTCAACGTGTCCCTGACGTATATTAGTACCCCTCTCCCCTACCCACGGATGCGGTTTTTGCGAAACATTGTATACCCTGGTATATCGAACTCCCAACGTAGTCCCTACGATCAGTATGAATCCAGGACTCGGTGATAGCAACGATATCCTGGTATTCTGATGCTAAGTGCGCCCGTAGCTCGCAAAACCTTTTCCTAATCGACCTAACATTAAAAAGCATTGCACGGAGGGAGCATTCCCTATTCTGACCGCCCCCTAGCACGACCGGTTTCTCGAACAGCCAGGGCTGTCGGAAGTTGAAGAGCCCCTCATCAACGAGGCGGCAACTTCTGCAGAAGCCTGAGCCCCCTCCAACGTAGAAGGAGGGTCACCCACCTCTACCTGGACGCACCCTTCAGTTGAAGGTACGTCCGCCACCGGCTCAACATCATCTTTCCCAGGTGGGGGCCCGTCATCTCTCCCCGGGCTCGACCTCACCATTCTGTATAGGTGCCGGTCGAGCAGCGCGCCTAGCACACCTTTACCCTTGTCATTGAGGTGGACACCATCCCTCTGGTAAAGGTCCCACCTACCCGAAAATGCCGCAAACGGGTCAATAAACCTCATGCCCAGCGGGACGCACAAGTCTTGCACCCTCTCGTTGATGCCAATGACCTTACTGAGTGCGTGGTCACTGGCATTCATCCGCGGTAAAATACCTATCAACATTCCCCTGTCTGTCTTCAGTTTTAGATCATCCGCAAGAGACATGATCTCGGTGATGATCCCTTCTGTAAGACCTACCCTACCGCCTTTGAGGAACAAGTCGTTGCCACTAGCTTGGACAACGATCGCAGTCCTCCGACTAGCCACGCGCAGCTTCTCTACTTCCTTCCATAAGTGCGCCGTTCCCCGCTCGGTAAGCACCTTACCTTCCTCCCGTCCCGGTTTGTAGAAGCAAAGTACTTCTCCTGGCCCCTGATCTGCGAGTCCTCAATCAAAACGGTGTCTTCCTCCTTCGAGGACAGAAGACTAAAGCGGTTGGAGGTCCTGACAGGGGCAACTGGGATCTCAGGCTTCGGCTTCACAGCCTTCTTGCCCGAGACCTTTCGATACCCGTCGCCACCCTTAGACGCACTTACACCACCCGACCCACCCCGACCGGCAACTACATCCTTCGGTTTCTTTGGGCCATCAGTAGGACCCTTCCCACCCTTCTCTATCGGCCCCTTCTTTACGCCCTCCACCTTGCGCCGCCGTTCCGTGCATTCCACATTGGTCGCTGGCGACTCCTGACACTGACTTTGTACCCTGGCCCCCGGTTGCACCTCTACCCTTTCTCCGCGGTCCCTAGCTCTGCCCAGTCCATCGCTAGACCGCCTTTCCAGGGCAGCTATCCAATCAATGAGCTCCGGGGTGGAGGGCGAGGCCGCGTCAGTGACCGCCGCACCTCCAACAGCCGGTCTGAACGACTCGAGCCGCTGGACCTTCTCCTCTACCTTCTCGTAAAACCGCATGAGTTCTCAAAAGCGGCACATGCTGGAGTGGTTGATCTTCTCGAAGCAGGCTTCTTTGAAGTTCGTTACCCACTGGTTTACTTCAGACCTCGCACATTCAGCCTTCAGTTTCTGCGGTCTAGTCATTGTAACTTATTTTTTCTCGAACTCTGAATACACTGAATAAGATAAAGCGTTCTAGCAATGAAAACTATCAAAAACGTTCTGACCAGTATGTAAAAAAGGAGGGGAGGGGGGTGAATTCTTCCCTCGCGTAGACGCATCCACCTATTTGCAAGTGACGTTCATCCCATCCAGAAGACTACTGCCGCACCGACCAAGGGTCTCCCCAGGGCCGGACAGTCCCAAACGTGTCGTAGCTACCAACTAACAAACACCCGCGACGCAGGCGTCACGGATTTCCCGCCAGGACCGACAGCGAGATGCAGCCCCTTACTAAGTCTTACTAGTCACTCACAAGCGGCCAGACTCATAGAATCCATTGTTCAATGGATATCCCACCAGACCCAGAGGCTACGCCCGAGAGTTTACACTGGCCTGGCTGCCAGCTGGGCAGTAAAGCTCTCTCACCTAAGAGCAGTACAGCCAAGCACCATCAATTGGTCACCATAGAACGGTCGCAGGGAGCTCGTCAGGCCATTACGCGTTAGGAATGGGCTTAACGGGACACTAGCCACACTCCATTCATCGCGCCCCTACACCTGGGACCCCTCCATCCCAGTCTCTTACCACCTACGAGCGTTAACTGGTGTTATTTGTAGAGGTTCCAAAGACTCTTCCTGCGCATGAGGTAGCAGTAGGGTCCTAATAGTAAAAGTAGAGAAAAAGACTGAATACTAAAAGGTTTTTTTTTTTTGCAGTCAGAGGAGAGCATCCTTAACCTAAGCTAAAAGGACAGAGTAGGGATGGGATAGGGTCCTAGTAACCCACGGGACAGGATTGTACAACAGACTTCACCCACCCTCCCGAAAGAGAGAGAACATAAAGGAACTGGCAGACAATTTCTCTAAAATCCTACGACTCGGGACCAGAGGGCTGTCACACCCCAAGTATAAAATTTACAACACCCAGAAGGAATGTGCATAACCTTTATACCCCCTGCGGAGAGAGAGAGAGAGAGAGAGAGAGAGAGAGAGAGAGAGAGAGAGAGAGAGAGAGATTATATGATTCCGGACTTTTGAAACACCCTGTATTAACAGTGCTCTCGCCTGAATATACCCTTGAAAGTTAGTAGCTTTTTAGGTAAAATGAGTAGCATTTAGTTTATTTAGTACATAAAAATAGTAAAAGTGGCAAATAATAGTAATAACAAAAATAATGATAATAGCAATAATAATAATAAATACAATATAAAGTTTACAAAATGTTACCTAATTTTAAATTAAATGATTTATTGTATATTTAGTAGAAAATAAACGATGCTTCATAAAAAAATATAAAAAAGAAAAGATTACGAAATAAGGGTGCATAATGAAATTAGCAAATTTTAAATAGCTCATTACAAAACGGGAACTTCATTGATGTGATAAAAATGGCAGTCATGAATTTACACATCAGTAGGAACTAATGAAGTACTTTTTTAGTGATGAAGCCTGCCTGATATGTATAGGAATTGCATTCCATACATCTACATTTCCTCCAATTCCTATTGTATAGTTAGGTTTGTGTATAAAATCCCTGGGCAGTCTGGTGTATTTGATGGGAGGTGATTGCTCGTTGAATGGGTGATATATGTTGATTTTTATTGATAACTTTAAACTAAAAGACATACAAATTCAATATTGCTGTCACTATGTTTAAAGATATTTAGGGCTTTATAAATTGGGAAAGTGACTTTGTCATTAGTAGTATGATTGAAAAAATGTAGGGTAATGCAATTGCATGCAGCAGGTGCTTTCCTGTTAACGGGAATACCCAACCGCCCGCCATCATCTGGACTCGTATCTTGTGGAATTCATGTGGCGACAACGTACCGAAAGCAGCGACGTTTTTTCTGCGATTTTAGATGACAAAGACTTTTTGGCCCCCTACTAACTGATTATCGCTTACATATTAACGAATTTCATTTAAATGATTAATAAACTTGGTACTTACGTATTATCGGGACTACCAAACTGTTTATGATGTATTTTTGCTCTCGTCATTTTCGTTTAAACTAACGAAAATATCACAACTTAACCTAACCAATTATCAAAGGCGTACAGTTGACCTAACCGGGCATTTAATTAACCTAACTGGGCATTCAGTTGACCTAACCGGATATTTTCCGTTATATTAACCTGTTAGGTCAATTCATTGCCCGGTTAGGTCAATTAAATGCCCGGTTAGGTCAACTGTACGCCCTTGATGATTGGTTAGGTTAAGTTGTGATATTTTCGTTAGTTTAAACGAAAATGACGAGAGCAAAAATACATAACAAACAGTTTGGTGGCGTGCGGTTGGTTATTCCCGTTAACAGGAAAGCACCTAAATTTTTAGTACTATTAAAATTTGATATGAAACTTGGTCATCGGAGTTGTGGGACCAGAGCTATATAATATTTCCCATATATGCCAGGATACAAGTCTTAAGAATAATTTTAATTAAACTCGTATAATGTATTTCAACTTTTTATGCCTAATTAACATAAAATCGGATATATTCAGGTATATCCAGCACTACCTTCTTGGACCTATGAGGTATCAAACAGTGACCTTGAAATAGCGGGCATACGAACGAACGAGCGAGTGAGCCCTTTAAAATTACGAACGAATGAACGAACGAAACGAATGAACGAATGAATTTTAACTACATAAACTGTTCAAAATACTTTCAAAAGGCCAGGTAAAGGCTCTGAAATCTTAAATGAAAGACCAAGCAAATAAATAGGTTATATTACTTTAGATATATTTACAAACTTACACGCTTACATGATTTAAAGGGACAAGGAGTGGGCACTCCTTTAAGCATCCCCATCCCGTTCCCCTCTCCCGCCCTACCCCCACCATATACACTGCGAATCTTCCGTTTAATAGTAAAAGTTTTGACGGTGATCGCGGGAAATGTATGTTTCATTACGGTATAATCGTACAGTGAATCCGCGTGTATACTTTTTATGTCAGAGTTAGTAATAGTTCCATAAATAAAGTGAAAAGATGCCTGAGCATCGAACCGTTGGCATCCCGAGCATGATTTAAAGGGACGAGAAGTGGGACCCCTTTCGGCGTTCCCCCCCCATCTCCACCCCTAACCAGCCCCCCACCAGCTACGCTCCCCCGCAAGCCGTTACAGATACAATGGGGTCGTCTGCTGTAAATCTTGTAGAAAATTCATTGTTATGTTTTATATTTGACAAAGTAGATCATATTAGGTCAGACCTTCTTGTATCTGTCTGTCATGATTTTTATGATTCAGAAGAAATAGAACATGCGAGGGTACAATTAAACACCCTGTTCATTGCTACCCTCCCAACTCGTAGAGGTAATTCTAGAAACGAGAATACCCTGAAAGACATTATAAATAAAGTGTCGACCCTCCGGGATAATGAGAACAATATTACCCTTTACGTTACTAACTTCCATAGAATTCCGGTAATATCTATGGGTAACGTAGACGTCTCGGTGCTCCTCAAACAGTATAATGAGGTACAAAAGTCGATAGTTGAACTGAAACACCAACACGTGGTGTCAAATCAGAAAAACGCGATTTCGCTAGAACAATTCCGGTCAGAGTTAGATGCTTTGAAAGAGACGCTCCTCCCAAAGCCCAGTTACTCGGAAGTAGATCAGCAAGCCAGATCTCCAAGTAGCGCGTCGGGCAGCGAGGGAAACGAAATCCTCGCCTCCAACTCACCCCTGGAGATGGGGTGGAAACGCAGCATGCAGGGGTAGCGGTCAACCCCCCTCCCGTTCAGGAAAGGACCCCTGCTCCCGATTTCACAATGAGGAACAGGGACGGTCCAATGCCGAGAGACGAGGCATCGTTGCCCTCTTCCCTGCCTCCCACTTCAGAGGAGCCTATCCCCCAAAGGTTGTGCCACCCATCCCCCAGGCAGGCGAACTCTGCCTCAGGGAGATCGAGGGAGGAGGACGACGGGTGGGTAACTGTTAACAGGCGCCCTTCCCGAAGGTTTCTTCAACCGGTCTCCGCGGCGAGGCCACCGATGGGGAATCTCACCCTCTTTGTGTCGCGAATTCAGCTCTCGAACGAGGCAAGCGATATTCAACACATGATGGAAGAAGTCATTGGTGAACACAATATATTGATAGTTAATAAACTAAACACGAAATCTCCGTATTATAACTCATTTAAAGTAATAATTAAAGGTGTAAATGCGCATTTCAACCCATATAATATGAGTCAATGGCCAGACGGTATTATTGTTAAGGATTTTATTCACTTTTCCAGGCGATTTGATAAGAGGCAAAATAATAATAATAATAATAAATAATAATAATAATAATAATAATAAACGCCCTAACGGTAATGCCTGAAAGTTGTACTGTGTAAAATAATAATCTTACTAATAATAAATTCTCTATCAGTTATGGCGGATAACTTGTTGAAAATAGTCTCATATAATGTAAGGTGAGTGAGGAATTCAACTTTACATGTCCATAAAATGTGCGACAGTGCATATTTGATACTCCTGCAGGAGCACCGGCTACCTAAGCAAGAGCTAAAATTCCTCTCTACCATCCATGATGACTTTATGTACCATGCGTCATCAGCAGTAAACTTGTCAGATGAATTAATGTACGGTAGGCCTTTTGGTGGTGTTGCTTTCTTAATAAGGAAAAATTTGTCAAAACATATAAAAATTTTAACAAGCGATAATGCAAGGTTGTTAGGCATTGAATTGCAAGTGAACAATGATTGCATATTAATTGTAAACTGCGATTTACCATATAACAACGGCAGTAATCTAGATGACTATATTGACTTGCTGTACAAAATTAAGTCATTAAGTCATGTGAACTCGGAATTCTTTGTAGAATTGGGTAACATGTGCGAGTCGGCCAATTTAAGTATAAGTGATGTAGATGTATTACGGGTAGCCAGATGTAATTTTACATACGTTAGTGATATGACTGGTACCACCAGGTGGATTGATCATTTCTCACTAGTAATAATCTAAAAGATCGAATTGTTAGAGTTCATATTCTGCATGATTTCCTTCTTTCTGATCATAGACCATTAGAAATATTAATTAACTTTACCAATTTATGCGCAACACAACTTAACAAGAACTCAATAGGTAAGAATAATCGCGTCGATTGGTCCACTGTTAATATGCAGCAGAGAATAGAATACAAAGAGAGAACAAGTCACCTCTTTAATAATTTAGAAATTTTGCACCTTGCCTGTAATAATCCTTGCTCAAATGATTCTCACTGTAAACTCATAGATAGGTATTATAGTAAGATAATATCCCTGTTAAGAGAAGCAGGAAGCCCCGTGATTAAATCTTACCACTATCATACAAAGATTATTCCTGGCTGGAATGATTTTATTGCCCCCCTGAAAAGGGAATCGAAAGACGCCTATGATTTGTGGTGCTTTCATGGTAGACCCACATTAGGACCAGTATACTTGAATATGTGTAGAAGTCGGGGTCAGTATAAGGCGGCCATAAGGCGATGTAAACAGGAAGAAGAGTCTATTCGAGCATCAAAAGCCTGTGAAGCTCGCATAAATAACGATAATAAAAAATTTTGGAAATTTGTTAAGAATCAAACGAGTGTCAGAAATGTCCTCCCTCCGACAATCGATGGGGTGTCGGGGGAGGATGAAATTGCAAAGCTGTGGAAAAAACCACTATTCTAACATTCTTAACAGTGTGAGTAGGGATAATCTTAAGATAGATTGCAGCGAAACGATTGTGGGAGGGACAAGGGGAAATACTTTGATATCATTTTCTGAAGTAAAGAGGTTAATTAAAGAGTTAAAGACTGGTTCTGCATCGGATGTAGATGACTTATCGAATGAGCACTTAAAATATGCAAATGACGTAGTATGTCTGCATATATCATTGCTCCTATCAGCCATGCTTGCTCATAGCTATATCCCTGCAGAGTTCATGAGGGTATATATCTTGCCCCTGGTCAAAAATAAGTACGAAGACATTCTGTCCAGCAATAATTACAGGCCTATTGCTGTCGCTTCCTGCTTCTCGAAACTACTAGAAAAACTCTTGTTCCTCCGATTAAATGATTTCCTATGGACATCTAATCAGTTTGGCTTTAAAAGGTCCCACTCAACTGACCTGTGTATCTATGTACTTAAAGAAACAATATCTAAATATATTGACAGTAATTCAACTATTTATAGCTGTTTCCTACATATAAGTAAGGCATATGATAGGGTGAACCACAATATTTTATTTGCAAAACTAGAAGACAGGAAGGTTCCCATGTACATATTAAATTTATTGAAATTTTGGTATTCCCACCAATCTTTCACTGTTAGGTGGGACAGTGTACTATCCGAGTGTTTTGGCTCCTCTTGCGGGGTAAGACAAGGCTCCTTGCTCTGCCCTATGCTGTTTAATGTGTATATCGATGGATTAATTGATTCACTTAATGAGGCAACAGTGGGATGTTGTATAGATAACACAAGGATAAATAACTTAGTTTATGCCGATGATATGGTGTTAATAAGTCCCTCTGTTAAAGGTCTGGATCAGCTACTAAAAGTCTGCGAAGTGTATTCGCAGAAACATGATATTCTTTTTAATGTTACAAAAACTAAGGTTATGCAATTTCATCCTAAAAGCTGTAATCAGCCAGCTGATATAAGGTTTAAAATGAATGGTGAAGTAATTGAGGAAGAACAAGAGTTTAAGTATTTGGGTCAAACTATTACCAACTCCTTCAGTGATGAATCGGATATAAGAAAACAATCTCGAAGCCTGTGTGCTAAAGCGTATATGGCCATAAGGAACTTTCGATTCTGTAAAAGTGAAGCTAAAGACACTCTCTTTCGTACTTTCTGCAGTAATATATACGGACAGCAACTGTGGGTGAATTATAAAAAAGGTTCTGGCAGAACTCTAAATTTTCTGTACAACAGGTCTTTTAGACTCCTACATAAATTACCCCCGAGATGCTCAGCTTCGCAAATGTTTGCCACCCGCAATGTCCTGAGCTTCCTGGAGGTAACAAGACGTGCTCAACACAGTCTAATGCAAAGAATTAAAAAATCAACCAACCCGATCATCCAAGCTATCCATGAGTCCTGCCATTTATCCTCTAAGCTATGGACTTCTTGGTACGAAAACGTCTGTCTGTAGCTCCACTTAACTTCGACATTACAGTATTTTTTCTAATCAATTGTATATATTTCTATCCTTAGTATATGAACTGTCATTGTATTAATATTTGTAATATGGACTATAGTCTGCCAATAAACCTTTTCATTTCATTATTAACATATGTGTATATATATGTATATATATATATATATATAATATATATATATATATATATATATATTATATATATATATATATTTCAGCCGCCATTATCGGCACATTTCGGGTGTGGCCAGTTAGTAATTTATATCCTTAATTTCATACAAAAAATTATTAAATTTCTATTTACGTACAAACCATCATTAAATTTCTTTTATATATATATGTTTAATAACAATAAATGTACACTGCCGGATGTTATATTGGCGACAGAGAGTCGTGAATAACATCTGCACAAGCAGTTCTCTGAGATAAGTACATACATAGGAAATTGTTATAAATTTAAAATCTAATGCTTTTAGGTAAATCTCTTGTTGAGAATGAATGTCGGTCATCTGTCACATTATTATTATTTTGTGTAAAGACAAATTATGTATATTAATTGAATAAATTTAAAGTAAATCTGAGCTATAATATTTCAGCTATATGTATACTTTGCGTGCATGGGGCTTTTAGGGCTTTGTGATTATATGTTATATATATATATATATATAATATATATATATATATATAATGTAATGCTGCATGGGTGCTTTCCTGTTAACAAACAGTTTGGTGGCGGGCGGTTGGGTATTCCCGTTATGTATTTTTGCTCTCGTCATTTTCGTTTAAACTAACGAAAATATCACAACTTAACCTAACCAATCATCAAGGGCGTACAGTTGACCTAATCGGGCATTGAATTAACCTAACAGGTTAATATAACGGAAAATGGCCGGTTAGGTCAACTGAATGCCCAGTTAGGTTAATTGAATGCCCGGTTAGGTCAACTGTACGCCTTTGATAATTGGTTAGGTTAAGTTGTGATATTTTCGTTAGTTTAAACGAAAATGACGAAAGCAAAAATACATCATAAACAGTTTGGTAGTCCCGATAATACGTAAGTACCGAATTTATTAATCATTTAAATGAAATTAGTTAATATGTAAGCGATAATCAGTTAGTTGGGGGCCAAAATGTCTTTATGCCATCTAAAATCGCAGGAAAAACGTCGCTGCTTTCGGTACGTTGTCGCCACATGAATTCCGCAAGATACGAGTCCAGATGATGGCGGGCGGTTGTGTATTCCCGTTAACAGGAAAGCACCAAAATTTAATTATAATTATTATTTACATTTCTGTGGCATTGGGGAAAGAACGTTTATTAAATTTAAATAAATCTGAAGGAATTATCACCCAATTTTGGTGACTAGCACTCTCTTTCTCTCAAGCCACGCCCACAGATGCATTACAAGCAGTCAGAACACCTGCGCACTGGTGATTGGTCTCTTCAACTTACTCGCCCGTAGTTTGAAAGGGGATGTTTTCCCCATTATATAAAAGAAGCATCTTCACCAGTATTTTTCCCAGTGTGCGTTCCACTTGGTTAGCAGCAATGAGTTCTAGCAGTAGGGCTTTGTAAGTGTCAGTTTTCCCCAAATTCCACATAGCATTTTTTTCGTGACATAATTCCATCACCATGCAACAGATCAGCACACTTGAAGTTCCGCTCTCTCCAAAAAATGGCGAAAAAACAAAAGAGTCGTCCAATTCAAAGAGGATCAGGGGATGGAGATATACTGAAAGTGGAACTGTGTACCGGAATTGGACGGAATTTGCAATTCTAGAAGTCGAAGAAGAAACGCGCCTATCTCCTCAACTTTTTTCGGTGAACGCTGCTGCTCCTACGTCCAGCTGAAAAACTCCCTACATAGCATTAATCAAACGATCACTTCGCCGTCGGTGGTTTCACAACGAACCTACTGTGTGCCTGTATGGACAGTAAAGCCATAAACGCTCGTTCAAACGTTCGTGGTTTACCTACCGAGTGCTAAAACGCATATTCAGCAAAGCATCGAACAGCGGGACCAGGACTGCCCGAAAATACCAGTAGTCCAACCTCTCTCTCTCTCTTTCTATCTAAAATTCTCCATTTCTGGTCAGCAATCGATATAGAGCTTCAACTGCACGAGTAAACCCAAATGAAGTTTAAAAAAATAACACAGTTTCCAAAACAATCATTAAATAACAAAAATTTAAATATCAGTACCAAAAATTAATTTAATACATTAATTCCAACCTGCAACACTAAATTTCACAGGAAGAAAACTCATAATTCACAAATTACATCTGAGAGACAACTCCCTCCTTCAACACAAAACCCTGCATAGTTTGTAAATCACCGTAATTCCAGTAATTTATCGTTTCCAAGTGAAACTAAATACAAATTTTCATCGTTATTATAAATAAGGACAGATATTATGAACCCAAGAATACAACGCAACCCTACTACGTAAACAAAAATTAAAATAATTCACTGTATTATAAAGAGTGTTCACTTGTTTGATTTGGTTAGTGATACTTTTATAAAGGTTCGCTTACAAACTGCATTACATCATGAAATAATTTTTTAATATTTTCTATGCAAACGCGCGAACGTTAAAAAAAAAAACATTTTCCATTATTTATACCCAGAATTTAAAATTTTAAGCAAAACACTACATATCACAATAAACTATAATTTCAGAATAAAAAAATTTAATGAACCAGCCTATCCATACAAAATATCACTTGGAATTTTCATTAAAACTCATGAAAGAATGAAAAAAAAAATAGACAACAAACATCAGCCCACCTATAAAATAAAAATGAATGTATAAAAAAATTCAAAGAACCGAAATTAATGTATTGAAAGAATTTACTAAAACAATTCCTGGATTTCAAATAAACAAATTTTCTCACACAATTTATATACGGCAAGCAAAATAACCTTAATCAGTCCGAATCGACCCAGTATAAATTAGTGTCTTTAACCATTATTTTTCGACTCAACAAAAACCTTAAAATTACACTTATCTACCTTAAAATTATACACATATGACGGTCATATGTAGCTTGAAATCCCTGTCGAAGAATAATCTTAAACACTGCCTACTAGATACTGGAAAATTTTGTTACTTATTTTAATCTTTTACAAGTCGCTACTATATACATATATACACCGAGAAATGCGTTACATATACGATCCAACCTTTTAGACCTACCGTATAAAAGTGCATGTAACAATTTCATTACAACTAAAATAATTTAATTCATATAAGTAAGTGTGAAATTTATTTACTAATTATTATTACAATTATCACAATTATTATTAATTCCGAAAGGTCGCCACAAATATTCCATGTGTGGTCCTTATATTTGATGAGTCTTAGCAGCAGTTTCATCGATTCATAAGTCTCATTAAGGCCAGTGGCATGTGCTACAGGTATTGAAGGTTTTTCATTGCCGTTGTGCAGTAATACAGCTTTAAGGCTAGCTTTACTAGAGTCAATGAACAGTCTCCATTCTTTTGGATCATAGCGACAGCCAATCCCTTGCATCAGACCACTGATATCGTGGCAGAAACAAACGTTTTCTTCCTGTAAGTAAAATGATGAAAACTGCAAATGGCGATGGCGGAAATGGGAAACTTTGGTGTTTGGTTGGAGAAGATTAAATTCTTGGTCTTGAACCAAGCAACTCTGCCTTTTCTTTTGGTAATTCCAAATCGCGCACTAAGTCATTTAACTCCGCTTGACTTAACAAATGTGGGGAAATATTTGCATCTGGAACATATATGCCATCTTTCCCTGTTTCTATATCACTAGCAGAATCTTCAGATGAACTGCTGTCTGTTATCGTTGCTGATGGAACTGGTGGTGGATTTGTTTCATCATGTGGTACTGGTTTCATTGCTGATTCGCAGTTTGGGTACGTGATCTTTGATTTGTTTTTCTTTGTGAAACCAGCAATCTTTGTCAAAAAAAATAACAATCATTGAAGTGATTTTTCGGCTCACGCCAAACCATGGGGACTGAGAACGGCATAGCTTTTCTTTTACCATTCATCCAAGCTATTAACATTGCATTGCACTGTGCACAGCAAATATGTGGTGCCCAGTCCCTCTGTTGGTCTCCTAACTTACAGTCAAAATAACACTTGTAGGCAAGTTTAATCTTTGTTGTTATGTTTCTACGTTGTGGCTTAGGTGTATATTGTCCACAGACAAAGCAGAAGTTGTCTGGGTGATTTACACAAGCACGTCTATTTGATGCCATTTTGAATTACCATACAATATCTGAAAAAACGTAGAAAGTAATTATTACGATGTGCAAAATAAAAAGAAATACACACCGTAGTACAAAACAAATGCTATAAAAACACACAAGTCACCACAACCTGTCACTTGCTCATCAGCAGAGAGCTTCAACAACCGTTCTGCTTGACTGTCACGTAGCGACTGACCGTTGGGCCGTTGCCCGTTACTATGCTCTTGACTCAGTGTTGCCAACTCGGGATAAATTTTATTTATCAAAATTGTTCGAATTTGTATATAGTTGGCAAAAAAAATTGCTTTAACCTTGAAAAGCAAGTTTCATATTACTGGCATTAAGCCGATTAAAACCAAAATCTGGACGTGGTAGAAAATTTTACTGAAGGTGATTTGCATTTTACACAAAATCTAGACGTGATAGAAAAAATCTAATTATAGATTTGAAATCAGCATACCGAAATTAGCTAGGAGCACCTATTTGGTCTTCTGTAACAAAATCTTTGTTGCCTAGTGTAATCATAAAACGTCAAAATGCATGAGTAAATTTTCATGTAGGTTTTGTCAAAATAGGCATCATT
Source organism: Bathynomus jamesi (assembly GCA_023014485.1). Lineage (NCBI taxonomy): Eukaryota > Metazoa > Arthropoda > Malacostraca > Isopoda > Cirolanidae > Bathynomus > Bathynomus jamesi. The sequence goes on from JAJOZX010003495.1 coordinate 398,122, forward strand.
CAGTTTTGTTTTAAATCTGCAAATGAGTTGATTAACACCAATAGTCAGAGTGAAGAAGAACAAACTGAGCGTGCAGTCACTTCGGTGTCAGCCGCTTTAACCAAAAACAAATCAAGCACAGCATTGCCTGTTGCTATGTTCCCTGTAGTAACTGACTACGGTGTAATTAATTTATGCACGCTTTCCGATCAAGGATCACAGAAAAACTTCATGCTTAAATCTATAGCGACAGAATACAACATAAACCTTACAAGAAGACCACCTGTCTTATTGATGGTTTCAACTCTAGCAGTAGAACACAGAGCTATGATGTAGCTAAAATTCTAATTCAAACTAAATCTAATAAACATGTAATCGAAGTCATTCTGGTTGATAGACTTCCATCTAAAGTTATTCCATGGATAACACAAACCATTCAAATTTTAAAATCCCAAGGCGTACAATTAGCGTCTTTCGTAATTAAAAACGACTCTATTAATGAAATTAGCATTTTAATTGGTTCTGACTATTATTTTAATTTTATAACTGGTCAAACTAAGCATAATGACATTCATTTGTTAGAAACAGAGTTAGGTAATGTCATTAGTGGTCCAATTAAATTCAAATCAACTAACAAATTTGGCAATCTAAATTCAAATCTAAATTCTAACTTATTCGTACTTCGACTTCGAGTGTACGAGTCTAATTATGGTTCCGAGATTGACAAATTATGAAATGTCGATTTTTTTCGAAATCAAAATAAATGAACCATCTGACTGCTGAGTATAGTCATAAAAAAATTCTACGAAGACAATTACCTACTGTAATGACAGATATGAAGTTAGACTTCCTTGGAAGGAAAATCATCCCCCTCTGCCTTCTAATTACGGTATGGCAAAGGGTAGACTTTTGTCTACTCTTAACAAACTAAGGAAGACCCCAGAAGATTTAAAACATTACAATGATGTGATACAGGATCACATCACTAAAGAATTTGTGGAGTTAGTCCCAAATTATCAAACTCTATCAAACAATTCTAATATCCACTATTTGTCACATCACGGGATTAAGATAGATTCGGCTACCACTCCTCTGAGAATTGTTTTCGATTGTTCAGCGAGTAATCCAAGTTTTAATGACTGTATGGACGCTGAACCATCTCTAATCCATGATTTAGGGCACATTTTATTGAGATTTAGGTTAGGTCATTATGCTTGCGTTAGTGATATTGCGAAAGCCTACCTTATGATTTCACTTAATGAAAAGGACAGATGCAACCCGTTTCCTATGGCCTGAAAATCCTTTTAAACCTGACTCACCCATTTGTGTTTACCGCTTTAAAGTGGGTTTGTTCGGAGCGACATGCAGTCAGTTTATACTGAATGCCACAATTCTACACCATTTGAGAGAACATTCCTCTCTGGTGAACAAGCAGGTTGAACGTAATATATACGTGGATAATCTTATATTCTCGTCAGACAATGAAAATCAATTGCTGAGCTTCTATCAAGAATCTCAAACGTTGCTCAGTGCGGCTTATCTGACTTTGAGAGAATGGGCCACAAATTCAACCTCCCTTGACGCCTCCATTATGGAGCAAAACAAAGGAGTCAAGTTGGGTAAACCTATTATGGTTTTAGGAATGATATGGGACAAGGAATCGGACACGCTACTCTATCCTCATTTTGTATTCAATAATTTTAATTTAACAAAAAGGGTAGTCTTGAGCAATGTTGCTAAGGTGTTTGACCCTTTAGGCTATTTAAACCCTGTTACAATCAAAACATGCATGTTTCTACATGGGTTGTGGAAACGAAAATTAGATTGGGATGAGCCATTGAACGACGAACTAAGCAGTGAATGGATAACTCTCTCGAGAAATCGAAGCTATAAAAAATCTGGCCATCCCACGAAATCTAAATTTAAACGAGACTGTATCACTGCATGCATTCTCGGATGCCAGCACAAAAGCCTATGGAACAGTAATTTACTTTGTGTCTGGAAACAAATCTATTTTAATTATGTCAAAGGTAAAGGTTTTACCTTTGAAAGGTTTATCCATACCACGAGCAGAACTGACGTCATTGAGTTTGTCATCTCGTTTAATCAACTACATTCTAGAAGCTTACTCTCAAGAACTCCAATTCGATCATATATATTTATGGTCGGACAGTAAAGTTGCTCTGTCGTGGTTAGCAACAAATAAGCCTTTGAAGCCTTCCGTAGAAAATCGCGTAAATGAAATCAAGAAGTTGGTACCTCAAGCTGAGATTAAATATGTATCAACGAAAGAAAATCTTAGTGATCTTATATCACGAGGTATCACCGCTAAAGCATTTTTTTAGTCCAACAAGTGGTTTGTTGGACTCGATTGGTTATGTAATGAGGAAGAATGGCCAGAAAACATTGAAACACAAGAAAGCGAAGAATTTCTTGTTGATACTCACCCTGTAGTGTCACACGACACTGAAACAATTCTCGATATGAATCGATACGGTAGCATGAATAAATTAATTCATGTTACGGTTCTGGTCTTCTGATTCATTAAATTACTCAAGAAGCAAACTAATCAATCATGTTCTGTAGATAATCATGAAATCAATCTACAAGAAATTCAAGATGCTGAAGATTATTTAATCCAAACAGTACAAAAGGAGTCCTTACCTGAGGAATTCTCATATTTTGAAAATCAATCTAAAACCACAAATCTAATCAAACAATTTAATCTTTTCATTCATGAAGGGGTTTTAAGATGCAAGAGAAGACTTGGGAAGTCTGACTTTACTTATGATGAAAAATACCCTATACTTATGCTTAAAAATAATCATTTTACCAAATTAACTATTCTAAAATATCATTCAGTTAGGACATGGAGGTATTCCCGGTGGTTTATTCTTTGCGGCAGAAATGGTGGATTCCACAAATTAGACAAGTCAAATCTATCCTCAAATCGTGTGTGATTTGTAAACGCCTGCATGGGAGACATTTTTCTATTCCTCCTATGCCGGATTTGCCATCACTGCGGATTGTGGAATCACATCCATTTTCAGTCGTGGGAGTAGACTACACCAGAGCGCTACATGTGAGGGGTCAAGGCAGATTTATCAAAATGTATGTCTGTCTTTTCACATGTGCCGTGACTAGGGCTATTCATTTAGAATTAGTGGAAGACAATACCGCCACCTCTTTCTTACGAGCATTTAAAAGGTGTATTCATCGCCGAGGATGCCCTCGCATAATCTATAGTGATAACCCTAAAACATTTACAGCGGCTTCTCAATTCTTAATGAAAATACCAAAGGATTCCAAAGTCAACGCCTTCCTAAATCTACATAAATGCGAATGGCGGTTCATTCCTAGTCGGTCTCCGTGGATGGAAGGATTTGGGAAGATTAATAGGCTTAACCAAGACTTCTCTAAAGAAAATCTTAGGACATTCCTTCATATCATTGGAGGATCTACAAACATTACTTGTTGAAGTTGAAGCACTTATCAACGATCGGCCCATCACTCATGTGAGTGATGACTTAAATTATTCTCAAGCTTTAACTCCTTCCCATTTACTACACGGAAGAAACTTAACAACTGTGGACCATCATCAAACTTTGGAACCTGAACCCTGCACAACTGAAAATTTAAATGCTAGGCAGGAGAGAGATTCTAAAATCAAGAATCAATTCTGGAAGCGCTGGCAGAAGGAATATTTAGTTTCTCTTAGGAATAACGGTAAATGGAAAAAATCGTCAATCAACCAGAAGGTCCAAGTCGGTGACTTGGTACTAATCTATCAAGACGGATCCCGTATGAACTGGCAGATGGGACGAATCACCGAACTCGAACCTGGTATCGACGGATTTATTCGTTCGGTGAGATTGAAAACATCATCCGGCATCGTCAGCAGATCTTTAATGCATTTATATCCGCTGGAATTAAATGCTGAAAGTTCATCCGACCCATCACCGAACTCTACTCAAACCTCTGGCCATTCCACTCCATCTATTTCTAATCCGAATGCTACCCTTGGAAGATCTACTCTTGTAGCAGCTCAAAAAGCCAAAGATCAAATAAGAAATCAATTGATTGATGATTAATTAATTTTAAGTTTTTCTTTTTTTTTCTTCTTTTGGCCTGGAGTATATCTAAAATATTTAGACAGTAGGTTCAAAAATTCTTAAAATAAACAACCATAAACCAGCCAAAATCAACGAAAATAAGTAATTAATTCATATTCGATCATAATAATGTATTTTACTAAAAGGGTCTATAAATCCATAATAATAAATAACCGATAATATATGTATATATACTGTTTCGTTTTCTTCCGAAATTGTATAAACCAATTACGAAGCTTCTAGAAGCTTCTCGAAGATTCTAGAAGCGGAAGTTGTATGTTAGGTTAGGTTAGTTTCTTAGGAGTCGATACTCAGCCTTTGCTTTGTGAGGAAGTCTCCAGTTTTGCCCTGATTCAAAGTGTTCAGTTGGGAAACTTATTTGCTTTTAGCTTTGATTTAAAGCCTTAGCAGTTTAATTAAGTCTAAAATCTAAAATCGTGTCATTTTTTGTGCTTTATCTAAATTATTTTTCTCGTATTATAATTCAGTTTAGGAGTTATTGAATTGTTAGGTTAGGCTAGCTTCTTAGGATCAAATCATTGAGGACTGTAAGTAATCAATACTTTAATTATTTGTCGGCTTTGTCTAAGGTAAGCACATTCTGGTATTAATCTAATCTGATCAATATATTTAATTTTTACTATTATTTATCCAAGATTTTTCTTGGAACAAAATCTATAACATTTTTCTATAAGTACCATCCAAGCTTAGTATCCAAAATTTTAAAACCTGTTAAGAAAGGTGGGTCCTTTCATTTTGCCTGACCTATCATAGCATAACAATCATTCCTTATTCATCGTTTTCTTTGCGCTTTTTATATTTTAAAGTATTAAAGAAAACTAACTTATTAATTAATTCTAAATATAAATCTACCCAACTTCAATCTAAATTAAACAAATTTATTTCTAATTATTTACTTAGTTATTTAACGCGTGGCTTGTTTTTACTACTATATCGAACCAATTAATTTAAATCTATCGAATCAAGAGTTTAAGCTTGCCCTGCGAGTTATTTAATTGTAAGTAAATATAATTAAACATTTGATCCGATGCATATTGTGCCAAATTTTAAAGCGAATTATATCTTACCACATGGTAGATATAATAGGATTCTATGAAATATAGTTTAGTACATATGATACGATTTATGTACTCGCCTTTATTCTAATATTAAGTGTGGTTACGATTTAAAATCTAAGGTTTAAAATCTAAGGATAAGATTAAGTTAGGGTTAAGGTTAGGATTAGGCTGTGCATATCTTTTCTGTATATATTTAATCATTTAGGGTATAAATATATCAGTATACCAATTTAACTCTATAAAGGCGAGAAAGTCAAGAGTATTGGCTTAAAATTAAATCTATTAAACATATTTGCCACCATTATTTTATTAATAGCGTCGAAGTTGTGAGAACCCTAAGTTTAAGGTTTAAGTTAAACAATGCCTTCTCGAGCCTGAGGTAAGGGTGGACGCGGGTAGCCGTAAAGATACTTTTTAGGCTGCTGAATTTTCCACAATGTTGACTGGAGGGACCGTAGGCTGATAAAAAAATCTATATATTGGGCAGACTGTGAATGTTAGAGTTGCAGGAGGAGAATCGGAGCCTGGATTGGTTGGGAGAGGGGTCAGGCAAGGATGCTCCCTGTCCCCCGTGTGGGAGGTAAATTGGTCAAATTTGTAAGGTTTGTACATGACAAGGCATTTGTTTTGTAGTACTGAGGAAGGACTGCAAAGAATGGTCAATTGCTTGACAACAACGGCGGATGAATTTGGAATGAGAATTAATGAGACTAAAACAATGGTAATGAAAATTGCGAGAAGGAAAGGAGCACAAACGAACCTAACAATAGGAAATCGGACCTTAGAAGAAACTGAGCAGTTTAAATATCTGCGAAGTTTATTAACCAACAATGGAGATTGCAATAAGGAAGTAAGATCTTAGAATTGGTATGGGAAAGGTAGCTTTTGAGAGACAGAGAAGACTACTTACAGGTAAACTCAACTTGAAGCTGAAGAAAAGGTTAGTAAAAAGCTTGGTATGGAGTGTGGTACTGTATGGAGCAGAAACATGGATACTGAAAACAACTGAAAAGAAACTCCTGGGAAGTTTTGAAATGTGGATTTGGAGAAGAACGCTAAAGATAAGCTGGAGGGAACACCAAAGTAATGAGGAAGTACTGCAACCGGTGAGGGAGGAAAGAAGACTGATTAACTTGATAAGAGAAAGACAGAAGAAATGGATCAGACATGTGTTGAGAGGAGAGGGATTGTTGAAGGTGGTGATAGAGGGTAGATATGAAGGTAGAAGGCCGAGGGGAAGGAAAAGAAAAGCAATGCTGGATGATTTGAAGGCAGGCAGGAGCTACCATGAGATGAAAAGGATAGCTCAAGATAGAACACTATTGGCGGGACACATGAGTTGGACGTACCTGATTGGCAGAACACGATGGATGGATGGATATATACATCAGGCGTAAAGCAAAAATGGTGCATTCAAAACGTCCGACAGACCAACCACCAGCTCTGATCCAATCAAATAAACATTCCCATTATGCAAGTAGACAAAGTTGCCTATTGAGCACAAACAACATACGCGTACCATTTATAAAGCCAGGTCTTCTTAATAATTTCCTAAAATCGTGATCATTATTAACACATCTATACAAACACATTTCCATACTTATTGACACCCATCATTTGCAAGAAACATTGCAGCATGGGACGCGTTCCATGTGAAAACTAGGGGACCTACCAAAATTCCTCCAAAGACACCTTACTTAGAGCATAGAATTACACAATTTGCCACTGTTTATACAATTTATAAACTCATTCATGAATACTGACAATTTTTCTTGAAACTAGCTAAAGAACTACCATTTATTACCACATAACTCGAGTTCCTACCAAATTCTTTTGCTCTATGATTAAGTCAGGTCTTTCACTTTTACAGTTGGTGAATCTTGCCTTAAGTAACAGACAACAGATTTCTAAAATCACAAAGCAAGCTAATTTAACCAAATATATAAAAATAAAAAGCATTTTAAACCAGTATATAAAAATCAAAGTACCGTATTTACTAGCCCAATAGTTAACAATGAGCCAATCATGAATTATTTCAGGGCATCTTTTGCCTCCACGAAAAGTAGATCTTGAAATTGTAAATTGTACTCTTCAGTAGAAGTACTAAAAGAAATCAGCTGTTGACCAGCTACCACCACAAATATATCCTATTTATGGTCTGCGTTAACTGTAGTAAACACTAACTCATCAAGAAATTCACTCGTATTAAACTAGAAATAGATCAAAGCTTGTTATAGTTATACCTCAATTTAGATTGTCTTCATCTCAAAAACTACCCATTTTCATTGGATTGAAACTATGGAATGACTTGCATGCCGATATAAAAAATATTGTGAATGTAAATTTGTTTAAAACCAAGTTGAAATCCCGATTAATAATGGCATACTAACAAAAATCTAGGATTAATGTCCACTAATAATGTTTAATATTGTCCACTAATAATGTTTAATATTGTCCATTAATATTGTAATACATGTTTTAACTATTAACAATACTTATTTACTTATTTATTTATTATTATTAATTAATAACAACTAGCTGCTTATTTTTAATAAGAGCCCAGTAAAGCCTAAAGCTTAAGGGCCAAATTAAATAAAATAAATAGTCGAGCTTCACAATTATTCATGCCATTGTAAATTGAAAAAATGTATTTATTTTATTATTATACCGGGTGTCCGAGAATTATCTGTACAATTTTTGTCTGTTATTAAAAGTCAACCATGAAGTGTAGAAATTCTAGTGTTGTCCCATTTTACAGAGAATCTCATTAAGTTTTTTTTGATACAACGTTTTGACAAGTTTTTTAGAAATGTACGCGGGTGACAGACATTGATGATTTAAAAGCAACAATCACAGCTGCTATTGAGCGAATTGATGTGGATATGCTGCAGCGTACATGGCAACATTTGGAGTATCGATTGGATGTTTTGCGAATCACTAATGGTGCACATATCGAATGTTTGTAACAACGTTACTTTAATAAAAGAAACTTTTGAAAATACAGATTCTAAATAATCTTGTTTAAGAATTTTACGTGTTATCAAGAATTTTATTAAAAGATGAAATTGTACAGATAATGTTCGGACACACTGGAATTTCTAAAAAACTTGTCAAAACTTGGTATCAGAAAAAACGTAATGAGATTCTCTGTAAAATGGGACAAACTGGAATTTCTACACTTCATGGTTGACTTTTAATAACAGCCAAAAATTGTACAGATAATTCTCGGACACCCTGTACCTATATCACTGGTCGACAAAATCTTACTTTTTATTTGTCACATGAACAAAAATGGGTGGATCTTATAGGTTTTTTACCGCTGAGTTATAAAATGGCCTCAAAATTTTTCTATCACCCACCAATATTGAGTGAATCGAAAATGAAATTTGGACTAATTTATAGGCGTAAGTAGTATAGCCGAAAAAGGGGAGTGCAGGAATGTTGCAAATTATTACGTAATGTTGCAATGGGGGGTGGGGTGTTGCAAAGGGGGTGGGGTTATGCAACAACTCAATGCTGCAAAAGAAATTCCCCCAAAGGGGGGAGGGGAGAGAGTACCGGTTTTTGTTGCCAACCCCAAAATGGGATTGCAAGGGGCATGCAACTTGGAGGCGGAGTTCTCCCCCCAAGCTATTCCCCCCAAAGGGATATACCTAACTAACCTAAGAGGCATCTAATGGTGGGAAGGGGTTTTCTCACCACCCAAAGTGCCAGAAAGAGAAAGGACCAGAGATCCTTGCTCGGCTGGGAGCCGAGCTTGTATGACTCCGTCGTCAGCCTCTCGCTCTTTTATAGACCTCTAATCCGCCATGTGGCTGCGTTGCCAGATAGCGCCATGTATTTAATTCCAATAGAAGGCTGAGTTGCCAGTTTGTGCTATATATTTAATTAATTCATATATTAATCGAAGACTGAGTTGCCAGATAGCAATATTTATTAAATTAAACCATATATTAATCATCCATTTAAATACCACAATATATTTATATGGTGGTAGTTAATCAATACAGATGAATCTTCTTAATTCCAACAATTAAAAAATTGTTTATTAAATAAATAATTTAAACACGCTCTTTACACAATAATCACTTTATTATTAATATCACAATTAAGTCACGAATAACAGTGGGAAAGGAAAATAAACCTTACGAAGAAAGTTGAAATAAACGACAATTCAAAACACACGGTCGTCCCCCCTCCTCCCTCATTCCCCCCAAACTTCTCACCCCATCTGTGCTTGTATATATATATTTATAATAAACGAATGAACAACTCGTACACACACACACACACACACACACACACACACGAGGAAAGGATTACCGAGAATCTGGGTCAATTCGAATCGTTTACCCTGATGCCTTTTTGGGAGGAATTTGGGGCACGAAATGACCGCGAGTTGACCTTTCTTCCAGTCTACTCGAGTAAATCTCGCTTGACTCCAAATATTAATATTGTTGTCACACGCCTCTGTACATATCATGTGGATGAAAATCAGAAAAAAAAATGCCAAACGTATATTAATTTAAAACAAACGAATTTTCTCCTTTTAAGAGAATCAATTATTATAAGAAATTAATTATTCAATATAAGAAATTAATCATTAAACGCTGTTTTTTCTTTCACGAGGAAAGGATTTCCGACAACCTGGGTCAACTCAAATCACACGGTCGTCCCCCTCCTTCCTCATTCCCCCCTAAACTTCTCAACCTTCGCGAATGTACAATCGTCAAAATATTAGTTGACGAAATATACACAAATGAACAAGTTTCTCCTTACCATATATATATATATATTATATATTTATATATAGGGGCCAAAAGTCAACCGACAGTTATTCATTAATAGTTTACTTTCAACTGTCGGGTGACTTTTGGCCCCCTCTGTATATATATATATATATATATAGAAAATACTAACTGTATTTAATTTTCATTCCTTATATATATATATATATATATATATATATATATATATAATATATATATATATATAAACGGATTTTCACCTTAAAGTGAATTAAAACATTAAAAAATCACGAAACAATTAAAAGAATTCGTTCCATTAGCATATTCTCAAATCCACCACACACACACACACACACACACACACACACACACGAGGAAAGGGTTACCGAGAATCTGGGTCAATTCGAATCGTTTACCCTGAGGCCTTTTTGAAAGGTACGGGCGGACGCGATGGAATTTGGTTCGAACTTCCTCTCTCTCTCTCTCTCTCTCTCTCAGAGAGACAATTCACCTCCTCTTCTAGCTTTCCGTGCGTTTGTCTTGTAAATAAAAAAAAGTTTTATTAAATGCGATGATTTCTCTTTACTTGCAAATTTGTATGGCATCATCATCATAGCTTATTGAAATGAATGAATAAAAATGGAAAGGTATATTATTATGCATTTTTCAAAAATTAACACACACGCAGATTTTTGTCAGAGAAAGTGACACACACACTATATATATATATATATATATATATATATATATATATATATAGGGTGGTACAATTTACAGTAGTAATAATAATAATTAACTCCTTTTCGCCGAATTGGAAAGATTAAGCTTTTCACCTCGCATTAGACCTACAGTTTAATGTGGAAACCGAATCAGAAATACACCTCGTCAGGGATTCAGTGCTCACTCTATCACATCTCGCTTAAAGTGAATTAAAACAATATTAACAATTCAATGAGCTTAGCCAAAGAAATCGCTGTTTAATAATATTTCACAGGTCAAATTATAGGACAACCTATGCTCTATATAAATGGCCTTCATATCGTTCAGTACTCTTTTGTATACACTTTACATCCGTTTCATCAGTTATCGAATTCAATCAAGAACACACACACACAAAGAAATCATCGTTAACCACATCATCAATATTAAACTTTCCTTTTCATTCGCGTGCTTATTCCTACCGATGAACTAAGGTGATCCATTTATCTACCAGCCAATTTTTTTCTACTTTTTATTGCCGTAACCGTTGAAGAAAGTGCCCTAAAAAAACTCGGAAGAAAATGATTTATAATTTCATCTACTGGAGTTATAATTTCAATAAAGAACAGTTAAAATAAATCAGATACAAAGCAAAACTACTAAAATACGCAATACAGAAGTACAAGGGTATGCAAGCATGCAATCATTCGAAAGTTATTACTTGTGCAGAAGTTTCTCAATTTTAATGTTTCCGTTTTAATTATCCCTATTTAAGTTTCTCAATTCCAATTATGGATTTTAAAACTTTTAAAATGTTTTTGATCACTAGATTGTTGAGGCGAAATTTTCAAGTTGATCCGCCGAATGTACCATAGCCACAAGCGTACTTTTCATTTTCGTACAGTTTTTCCATTAGGGTATGTAAACAATAAGACTATATATATATATATATATATATATATATATATATATATATATATTATATATATATATATATATATATATATATATATATTAATGATACTCAACCCACAAAGGAAACAAATTTCCACTACAAAGTTTACTGCCGAGATGATTGAGCGCGGAAGCTGAACCGTGCACACTTTGCATTAAGCGAAGCAAACGTGGTTGCGACTTGCAACGAGTCGCATTGAAATGAACTATGTACGCCCTTCTAAAGGCCTGGAAGCAGCTGTTACCCTTAAAAGTCCAAATCTCCAAATCAATATGGCCTCCATAATAATAGAACAACGGAAATGGCTGTTTTAAATCTTATGGAAAATGTAAATATAGCTAAGGAGAACAAAGAAATAATGATATCAATATTTATGGATTTGAGTAAGGCGTTTGATGTAATAGACCATAATATTCTACTTAATAAATTGTGTTGTTACAGTTTTAGAGGGGGCAATCAGTGATTGATTTAAAAGTTATTTGCCCGATAGATATAATTTTGTATCAGTAAATAAGGTTTGCTCCACTAAAGCGCTTGCCGAACATGGTGTGCCACTGGGCTCAGTGCTGGATCCACTGTTATTTTTATTATATATAAATGACCTTCCACGTTCATCTGATATACTGAACTTCATATTGTTTGCAGATGATACAACTCTCTCTTTTTCTTGCAAAGATGTTAATACAGCTAAGAATATATTTCATTCGGAATTCATCATTGTAATGAAGTGGTTGGCCACCAATAAACTCTTCCTAAATACCAGTAAAACAAATTTCATGATTTTTTACTAATAAAAGAAATGTATATCTTGATGAATATAATGTTAATGAAATCACCATAAAGGAGTGTACTGTAACAAAATTTCTTGGTGTAATGCTAGATAAGAATTTGCAATGGAGTGATCATGTAAATTATATCGCGAAAGAGATTTCAAGGAGCGTTGATATAATGCTTTCGATTCACTTTACACACACACACACAATAACAAGAAATGAATTCATCAGACAGTGCTCAAATCAAATAATGCATACATTTGTCTTAAACGGATGAAAACATTGAAATAACAAACAATATAAAAATAGCAAGAAGTGAATTCATCGGACAAACGGCCAGGCACAGCTCTCAAATCAAATAATGCATACATTTGTCTTAATCAGATCCAAACATTAATGAAGTATGCGTAAAAATAGTAAGATCGGAATGATCATCTGAAAAAAGCAAAAATCGAAATTTTTTTTTCCAAACTTTAAAATGGATATGAGGCATTTTAATGCGTTTTCCATGTACGATCAACGAAAGATAAAAAAGCAGCTTTGAGGATACCAGCAAGCCAAAATTGGAGCAGAACGAATCACACGTGTTTACCCTGAGACATTTTTGAAAGGGATCTGGTTCAACTTGTTCTCTCTCTCTCAATCCTTCGCTCGACTCCAATTTTGTCCCTTGCTACTAATGTGTATAAAATTATATTTTATTAAGTGCACTGATTATATGTCTTTACTTGCAAATTTTTATGGCAGCATCTTGGATAACATCTCTGTTATTGAATTGGAAAGATATATTATTATACATTTTTCAAAATTAACACACACAATTATATTAAATAATAAGCAGCAAAAGAAATAAACACATTAACTGTGTCTATTTTCTTTTGGCAAACCTTTCTTGCGTTTCAAAAACAAAAAAATATTACGCACTTTTCACCTTAAAGTGAATTAAAACAATTTTACGAAAAAAAAGGAAATTCAGAGTTTAAGCTATATTTAATTTCCTTGTATAGACAATGATAGAGTTCTCCGTGGTTTGATCATCTATCATTAAAACTGTGTAAAAGCGCTCTCTCTTTTGGGGGAAAAACAATATTTTTAATATAAATAATTTCTTTTTATCATAACTCATCCTAGCAGCGATGTTAAGCGACGTTGGATCTGGGTAGTAGTTGGATGGGAGACCGTCCTCCGCAACAACTAATTTACACTTGGTGAAGGGAGTGAAATAAATATGCATTTATTTTTATTGAATACACATCCATTCATTCATTCCTCATCAGTAAAACCTATGTGGTATATTTTTCTGCGCTTCTTAGTCCGCTTATACGCCTTTTCGGCACAGGTTGAAAATCATCCGAGCTATCATAAGTCAGTAGCATACAACTTGCGCTTCCTGTGGAAACGTCAAGAAAAAGAAAAATATTCTTAGCTCCTTTCATTTGAGAATAATGTATAAATACGCTGCATGTAACGAGATAATTAAGTAATAAATAAATTATGTTGTAGTAGTAATATTTTTCACTATCTGTTAAATGAGATAATCTTGAACTTATCCTTTAAAACACCCTTATTGTATAAATATATTGCATGTAATGAGATAATTAAGTAATAAATATTTGATGTCGAAAGTGGCGTTCTAGCATTGAATGATGTATCAACTTACTTTGCACTAGGCGGCTTTTCTTCCCTAGCAGACTCCTTGGAGGTAGATAATGCATCCGGCTTTGCAACATCATGCTTTGCAATAGAGATAGCAGCAGAATGCCCCGGCTGTTCAGTAATCGTGGATGTGCCAATTTTACATTGAGATCGGCTGTGGAGTAAAAATATTTATTTTCTATAACATAAGTGCATACATACATATATATATATATATATATATATATTAGGGTGTTTCATACCTATAGGGTAAAATAAAAATGAGCTTGGAGTTTTAATCCACACATTTCTCCGTATTCTAAAGAACAAGAAAACACGTTTCTGCAAGTTTGAACCAGATCGCGCTGCATTTAGAGGTCCCCAACTTTGACGACTTTTTGTCAGTTCATTTCTCGCCTGCCTGCAGTGAAGACGGTTTTCTTCGTCACTTGAGCGGTTCGTGTTGTATAGCCTATTGGACAACTATGGAGGTAATTATATATGCTACTAATTATCTCATTTTACTGTGGTATTGAAATTTATTATTATTTAATTTCTGTCATTTTACTTTGGTAGTGATATTTATTATTAATATTACATGAAATTAATTAGTCTGTTGCATATTGGACAACTAAGCTGGTAATTATTTATGATACTAATTAATGTAATTTTACTGCGGTATTGAAATTTATTTAATTAATGAATTGTCAAAGAGAACGTAGTGTACACGTATCAGTTTTATAAATAAAGAAAAGCAGTAACTGGGACTCGAACCAGTGTCATAGCCGTTTGGCGGCATCGCTCAAGTCGGCGTACACAGCACGCTATCCACTCCCTAGATGGTGTAGTGGATAGCGTGCTGTGTACGCCGACTTGAGCGATGCCGCCAAACGGCTATGACACTGGTTCGAGTCCCAGTTACTGCTTTTCTTTATTTAATTAATGAAATTAATTACGATGTGAAATTATTTAGTTTGTTTTCTTTTCCAGGTGTCTACCAGAGCGAAAACAGAAGTGTTTCTTATTGGCCAGACGGATGCGAACATCACATCAAGTGGCCTTCCAACTCAGTTGCAAGTACTCAAAAAGTACTTTTACCACCAAAAGGAGCAAAAATTTGGACGTACTAAATGCCTGAACCTGTGCCTGGATGCCTGTCTCATATTTTGGGAGAGAGCGAGAATCCCCATGATGCGTCGAGATTCGGCCTTGAGGAAGATGGAATCCCTTCTCAAGGAATACGACCGGCTTGTGAAGCACAAGTCACATAAAGCAGAGTCCTTCCGAGTGAAGGAGGCGATGTTCAGGAGGCAATAGCGAAGGAGATCATGGACATTGCTCATTCACAGGCTAAGGAAATGATGAAGAATCAGGAGGACATCCACTTTCTCGACATGCAGCGTGAAGATCCAAATTCCTGCAGCATGGGCCCTGTTGACATGAAGCTTCACTATAAGGAGATTAGGAAAAGGAAGAGGCTGGACAAGATTAAGGAACAACAGGAGAAGGCCAGGAAGGAACAAGGAGCTGCAGAAGATACGGGGGCTTTAGTGATTTCAACTTCGTCAGAGACTGACTCAGATGTCGTTGACCCAACCGTGGAAGTTTTTCCATCCTCCTCCAAGGGAAATACCAAGAAGCGACGCAGGAATCTGATCTCACAGGATGTGACGACTACCTACGATCGGCTGAATATTTCGTACCGCGATTCAGCTATGTCGTACGCTGCAGCGGCTAAATCACTAGGTTTTGACTTGGATGAACTGTCCATTTCTGCCAGTACCATGTACCGCACACGCAAGGCTCTCAGGAAGGTGGCTGCTGAAAGTTATCAATCCGACGAAGTTTGTCCTGGTCAGCCTCTTGTCTTGCATTGGGACGGTAAGCTCCTACCTGACAATGAGCAATGGAAGGAGAGCGTTGACCGGATCGCCGTCCTCGTCTCTGGCGACGGCAAGGAGAAGTTGCTCGGCAGTATTTGCTCAAAACTGTGATGCAGTATAGGGCGAAATACCCGAATAAAACCAAGAAGGATTTCATGGACAAATGATTCGCAAGAAGTGGTTATGTTTTTTGTATCTTTGTGAAAATGTGTAGTGAAATGGTACTCGTTTGTTGAATAAAAATTCATTGACAGATTTTTGTTTAATTTTTTCCGTTTATGATCTGCCAGAGCATCAAACTGGGGACCCGTAAACTTTAAACTATTGAATTAATACTTCGGTTTATCAGTCTCCTCAGCAAATGGAACAAGGGGATCCATGTGGATTAAATTTTTCCAAACTTTTAATTTATGAAACACCCTAATATATATATATATTAGTTTGGAAAAGATGATGACTCATGAATTTCATCGTAAAACAATCTAATATACTATTTCCTTAATTCGCTTCCACAGTATATAATTTGTATGCATAGAAGTTGCATTTAACTCATGCAATATTTATCTTCACGGAGTAACTCAATTAAATCTAGTTTAGGCATACCACACAAGCCTTATATCATTATTTTATCTTAGTTTATACTTTGAAAAACAGCTCATTGGTATTTTATCGAGAATATAAAAAGTTACTTACGTGCGCTGGTCTTCTTCTTCGTCTGAAACCAGATCTATAACCTCAATTTTTGTATGAGCGGAAAACCGATGGTATGGATTTAACGTTGCTTCCGCTTTCAATACCATAGCCAATATTATTTTCTCCTCTTCGCGTGTATATTCTGGAAAGTATATATCGTCTTCAGGATTCGTCTTGACTGACTGTGTCCGCCGCTCAGTCTTGATAGTATGGCTAGGCTTTGAAGAGACACCGTCTGCAATAACGGTTATTGCAACACACTCGTCATCATCAACATCTTTCACATTGTAGCATCTAGAAAAAGCAAAGAAAATCACATTGTGAAAAATATATAATTAACATTCATAAAAGGAAATAAGATCTAATGAGTCATCTTTTAATATATATGAATGTATAATGTTGCCTAAGATTATGAATTTCGTTACGTTATTAGCTCTTCGATGTTCTCATCAACGTCGGCAAACCAGAGTTTTTACGCGCTCTATTTGAGACTCGCTCAAGGTCAAACAGTCTAAGTCGGAGTGATTAGCCATGTTTTCGTGAATTGTCTCAACCTAACGAATATTTCAAAGTAAGTACAACGCGAAATATAATTACGCCCGTTTATATACCTGATGCTTAACCTCAGGCAATTGTAAAGGTGTGTGTGTGTGTGTGTGTGTGTACATGTAGGCCTATTGTTTCTCTCTCTCCTGTGAGTGAAGGGACGTACCCCAACCAAGTGTGGTCGTGGCTAGAAAGTTACTATAGGCATATGGGAAGCCCCTACAATTATAGCAGTTCATTATTTGCCACAGCAGGAAAAGGTTCTTGATATAGGATGGCTACCTTACACAGGTTTGATGATTTTCTTTGTCAAAATTATATCTTCATCATAACGAAATTGTAGCTGAGTAATATCAGGGCATGCATTTTTGTAGCGGCTGATCATTCTAACCATTGTTTTGTTTGTGATAAATCTAGAATTTAAAAATTACTTTTTAAAAATAATATTTCAGACAATTTAAATCCGCGATGCTATAGATGGAAAAGAGACATTTCATGTAGCTAACATTTTAAAGATCAATCATTGCATTTATCCATATTTCGGAATATGTATAGTTATACTCTTTTACAGTAATGAGAATGACACAAGGTATTTTGCCGACCTGAGCGGGGAATCGACTGGTTGTTGCATTACCAACAGTTATACCAAACGACGACGACGGCGTGCCAGGGGCCTATCGAGGTTAGTTAATATTTCCTTTATAATGATTTTGAATGTCCAATCAAATAAAAAAAAAAAAAAATACTTATGTAAAGATATTTTATTATTATTATTATATGTATTGAATATGTGTTATGCTTATTTATTAATCAATTGTAAGAAACTAAAGCCTGAGTCAATTCATAAATTGGGTATTTCAAGAAGAGAAAGATATTAAACATTACTGTCAATCTCCCTTTTTAGCGCACATAACACTGAAGTTATGCATATATACAGTATATTTAATTAGTTATCCACTTTGGAAAGGTTTTATGTGAAGTATAGCACAGTGCTTTAAACTAAACGTATTAAAGCAAAGTACATATTATTTGCAAGTTTATTATTTCATGCATTAATTAACTAATGCCTTGATGCTATTTATGCTTACGTAAAATGAGTTATTAGTAACGAGATTTCTGTTTATTATTATATTGTATTTCAGCTATTCAAGTCGTATATTTGAGGGACCAAGTACTTCAACACCGAATAGAGTAAGGGCGTTCTCGCGCAGGTCACATAGGGCATTGTCATCGTCGTCTGATGACACGCATCCCCGAAAGAAAGCAAGGTAAGAAACACTGTCTTAAACTATAGCTACAATGATAATTTTATGAAAATCAATAGATCATACAATTATTTTCTATATAAAAATATATAGCTCATATTTAAAAGATGTAATTTCATGGAAAATAAAATTACGTATATTAAGAGCATGTTCCGTATGCTTAATCCCTATTAAACGTATCTATTTTTCATTCTTTAGGCTAGATTTTTCAGATATGAGTGACGAGGCCCATGCAGCTTTTTCAATGAGCTCAGGCAGCACACGTTCTTTGCGATATTCGAACACCACGTTACTGATGTCAGATTCAGAGTTCGAATGGCTATACGAAAGATGTAAACTACCAGTTCAGGATTTCATGCTGAACCATGTTTGTCCTCCTTCAGGAAGCGAGTCTCCAATTCCTGACTCTCCGCGCTTGCCAATCCTGAGGAGAGAGGTCTCACTCGAGGACACACTCGAGTCCGCTTGCGCATAACCTGTGATATTGGAGGAAGGTTTTGGCGATATTATTTAATTATTTCTACATGTATTAAATAAAAAATAAGTGCATATTTATTTCACTCCCTTCACCGAGTGTAAATTAGTTGTTGCGGAGGACGGTCTCCCAGCACATTTGCAAATTTTTGTCTACTAAAAAAGAAATTTATTAAAAATATTGGTTTTCCGCCGAAAAGAGAGAGAGCTTTTACACAGAGTTTTTAATGATAATGACAGAGTTCTCCGTGGTTTGATCATCTATCTCTACAAGGAAATTAATTCTAGCTTAAGCTCTGAATTTCCTTTTCTTTTTTTCGTAAAAAGTTTAAAAAAGAAATTATTACTTGGTTTTCATGATTAACACTTCCATGTACATGCGAATGAAGTAATGTTTTTTATTTAATTCATATTAGATGTGTCGGTTAGTGTAAGACATAACTGCTCAGAATTTTTCAGAGATGGTTTTAAAGTGTTGACGATATTAATTAAATCTACATGTGTATTAAATAAAAAATAAGTGCATGTGTATTTCACTCCCTTCACCGAGTGTAAATTAGTTGTTGCGGAGGACGGTCTCCCATCCAACTACTACCCAGATCCAACGTCGCTTAACATCGCTGCTCGGATGAGTTATGATAAAAAGAAATTATTTATATTAAAAATATTGGTTTTTCCCCCAAACGAGAGAGAGAGAGAGAGAGAGAGAGCTTTTACACAGAGTTTTAATGACAGAGTTCTCCGTGGTTTGATTATCTGTCTCTACAAGGAAATTAAATATAGCTTAAACTCTGAATTTCCTTTTCTTTTCTCATAAAATTGTTTTAATTCACTTTAAGGTGAAAAGTGCGTAATATTTTTTCTGTTTTTGAAACGCAAGAAAGGTTTGCCAACAGAAAATACAGTTAATGTGTTTATTTCTTTTGCTGCTTATTATTTAATATAATTGTGTGTGTTAATTTTGAAAAATGTATAATAATATATCTTTCCAATTCAATAACAGAGATGTTATCTAAGATGCTGCCATAAAAATTTGCAAGTAAAGACATATAATCAGTGCACTTAATAAAATATAATTTTATACACATTAGTAGCAAGGGACAAAATTGGAGTCGAGCGAAGGATTGTGAGAGAGAACAAGTTGAACCAGATCCCTTTCAAAAAGGCCTCAGGGTAAACACGTGAGATTCGTTCTGCTCCAATTTTGGCTTGTTGGTATCCTCAAAGCTGCTTTTTTATCTTTCGTTGATCGTACATGGAAAACGCATTAAAATGCCCCATATCCATTTTAAAGTTTGGAAAAAAAAATTTCGATTTTTGCTTTTTTCAGATGATCATTCCGATCTTGCTATTTTTACGCATACTTCATTAATGTTTGGATCCGATTAAGACAAATGTATGCATTATTTGATTTGAGCACTCTGATTAATTAATTTCTTGTTATTGTGTGTGTGTGTGTGTGTGTGTGTGTGGTGTAAAGTCAATCGAAAGCATTATAGCAAAGCTCCTTGAAATCTTTTTCGCGATATAATTTACATGATCATTGCATTGCAAATTCTTATCTAGCATTACACCAAGAAATTTTGTTACAGTACACTCCTTTATGGTGATTTCATTAACATTATATCAAGATGTATTTAGGAAGAGTTTATTGGTGGCCAACCACTTCATTACAATGATGAATTCTGAATGAAATATATTCTTAGAGTTGTATCATCTGCAAAGATGTTAATACAGCTCTTTCTTGCAAACAATATGAAGTTTATTATATATAAATGACCTTCCACGTTCATCTGATATACTGAAAATAACAGTGGATCCAGCACTGAGCCCCGTGGCACACCATGTTTGGCAAGCGCTTTCGTGGAGCAAACCTTATTTACTGATACAAAATTATATCTATCGGACAAATAACTTAAATCAATCACTTATTGCCCCTCTAAAACCGTAACAATACAATTTAAGTAGAATATTATGGTCTATTACATCAAACGCCTTACTCAAATCCATAAATATTGATATCATTATTTCTTTGTTCTCCTTAGCTATATTTACATTTTCCCTAAGATTTAAAATAGCCATTTCCGTTGTTCTATTATTACGGAGGCCATATTGATTTGGAGATTTGGACTTTTAAGGGTAACAGCTGCTTCCAGGCCTTTAGAAGGGCGTACATAGTTCATTTCAATGTGACTCGTTGCAAGTCGCAACCACGTTTGCTTCGCTTAATGCAAAGTGTGCACGGTTCAGCTTCCGCGCTCAATCATCTCAGCAGTAAACTTTGTAGTGGAAATTTGTTTCCTTTGTGGGTTGGGTATCATTACTATATATATATATATATATATATATATATATATATATATATATATATATATATATATATATATATATATATAGTCTTATTGTTTACATACCCTAATGGAAAAACTGTACGAAAATGAAAAGTACGCTTGTGGCTATGGTACATTCGGCGGATCAACTTGAAAATTTCGCCTCAACAATCTAGTGATCAAGAACATTTTAAGTTTTAAAATCCATAATTGGAATTGAGAAACTTAAATAGGGATAATTAAAACGGAAACATTAAAATTGAGAAACTTTGCACAAGTAATAACTTTCGAATGATTGCATGCTTGCATACCCTTGTACTTCTGTATTGCGTATTTTAGTAGTTTTGCTTTGTATCTGATTTATTTTAACTTCTTTATTGAAATTATAACTCCAGTAGATGAAATTATAAATCATTTTCTTCCGAGATTTTTGAGGGCACTTTCTTCAACGGTTACGGCAATAAAAAGTAGAAAAAAATTGGCTGGTAGATAAGTGGATCACCTTAGTTCATCGGTAGGAATAAGCACGCGAATGAAAAGGAAAGTTTAATATTAATGTTGTGGTTAACGATGATTTCTTTGTGTGTGCTACTGTAATTTGTACCACCCTATATATATATATATATATATAGTGTATGTGTGTGTGTGTGTGTGTGTTTGTTGAAATGAATGAAAAAAAATGGAAAGGTATATTATTATTATGCATTTTTCAAAAATTATGATGCCATACAAATTTGCAAGTAAAGAAATAATCAACGCATTTAATAACTTTTTTTTTATTTACAAGACAAACGCACGGAAAGCTAGAAGAGGTGAATTGTGTCTTAGAGAGAGAGAGAGAGAGAGAGAGAGAGAGGGAGAGGAAGTTCGAACCAAATTCCTTCGCGTCCGCCCGTACCTTTCAAAAAGGCCTCAGGGTAAACGATTCGAATTGACCCAGATTCTCGGTAACCCTTTCCTCGTGTGTGTAGATTTGAGAATATGCTAATGGAACGAGTTCTTTTAATTGTTTAGTGATTTTTTTTAATGTTTTAATTCACTTATAGTGAAAATCGTTTATATATATATATATATATATACCCCCCCTCCCCGCGGGCGGTCTTTCTGGGGTGGATCGCCCGCGGGCTCCTGCCTCCATGTGGCGAGGGGGGTCAGCCGCGGCTGGGGGCCATGCCGGGTCCCCCGCCCGGTTGCGAAGTAGACTTTTAACATACCCTGCTATCCTACAGCCCCCTCTTTCCTGTCTTCCCCTCTTTCCCCTCTTCCTTGCCCCCTCTGTTTTTTTTTCTGCTTTCTCTTTTCACTTCGCGCGCCCCGTGGGCTGCCGGGGCTGATCGCTGGGGGTCTCGCTCCCATGGTCGGGGCCGGACTAAGTTGGCTGGTAGGGTGCCCGGGCCTGGGACCCTGCGGGGCCTTGGTCTTTGCTGCCGGCGGGGGAGAACTCTCGATGCTGCAAGGGCCCCTTTTGAAACGGGGGTACCCGCATGGGACGAGGCACCCATCCCCCGTCGGCGTGCGCTTGGTCACCTTGGGCCCCGGGTAATCGGTTCCCCGCGGCCCCGGGCGCGAAACAATAAAATTTTTTGTATGGAAACATTTACAAATCTAAAGGACCTCGTTGACGACCAGGCTTATGCATATGACCTCCCTCTGACTACCTCTTTGGACCGTGGGTCTGGTAAGGGCAGTCGGCAGCCCTCGCCCACCCCGTCTGCTCTTCTTGCCGACACCTCCTCTCCGTCTCTTCCCCAGGCTCGTGGCGCCGCTGCCCGACCCCCGCCAGTAGCGGATGGACCTGCAGTGGACCCCCCGACCCCTGGATCCCCCTATATTCCACGTCCCGATAGGGACCCACCTGCTTTTTCGCCCTCAGGTGGGAGGCCGCGGCCCCGGTCGCCTCCCACTCCGGTCGGGCCTCATCGCCCCAGGCCCCCTCGGCCCTGGGGGACGTGGACCGACGTCGCCGTCCGCCTTTCTCGTCTTCTCGCCCCCTCGAAGTTCCGGTGGTGTTTGGCCAGACGGCTTCACTCGGCCTTAGGACGATGGACAAGTTCCTCGTCCTCCGCCCCTCCTCCTCCAAGCCCCTCCCCACTAACCACGAACGCCTCTTTCGAGCGATCCATGGGAAGACGGGGACGGCGCGTTTTGACCTTCGGCCTCAGAGGGATGGCTCCATTTTGATAAGGTCGCGTTCGTCTGCCGAAACCTCCTCTCTGCTCGCTATCACCGATGTCCTGGGCTGCGGGATCACGGTAACTCCCCACCCCCGCCTCAATCAGTGCCAGGGCACGATCTACGCTGCTCGTCTTCTACCCATCCCGGTGGAGGACCTCCAGACTGACCTCGCCTCCCAGGGTGTGGTGAGAATATACCGTTTTCCCGACAGATCGCGATCCCCAGCCGTCCCTTCTCCTCGCCTTCTCCTTACTTTTGACTCACTGGTCCCCCCCCGTTTCGGTATTCTGGGGCTTTGGTGAGAGACGAGCATGCGAATTCTCGGTTCGGCCATACGTGCCAGATCCTACGCGCTGTTTTCAGTGCAATAGGTTTGGCCACGTGAGCAGTTCCTGCCGTCAGCCGGCCCCGTTGTGTGTCCGCTGCGGCGGCCCTCCCCACCCCTTGCCCTGTACTGCTCCGCCTTCCTGCACCAACTGTCATGGACCGCACCCTGCTTCATCCCGCTCTTGCCCGTCCTTCCTCTTTGAGAGGGAGGTTCGGGCCCTCTGTTCATCAGAATTTCTCAGCGCTCGGGAGGCGCGGGACCGGTTGCGTGGCCGCGAGGCCCGGCGTGGTACCTCGTACGCCGAGGCTCTCCGGCCGCCGCCGGCCCAGACCCCGTCCTCACCGGCGGTTCCCGACGCGCCTCCACTCACCGTGTCCGCTACTCCCTGTCTATCCTCTGCCGCCCAGCGGACTCCTGCCGCGGCTCCCTGTACTACCAGCGCGTCCCCACGTGCTCCCTCCGCGAACGCCGATGCTTCGTCGGCAACCCCCCCTGCCCCTTCTACGCCCCCTCCACCGGCGCTTTCGGCCACCCCCATTCCGGACCGTGACCCGCCGTCGCCCATGCGGCCGCACGACGGAGGGGAACGGGCCGCAAGCGCCGCGCCAATAGTGACCCCGAAAGGTTCGAGGCCATAGGCCTCGCATCACCTTCCTCTCCCAGACACAAACGCCCCCTTCGCCCTACCATCCCGGTGTCCTCACCGTCCCCGCTGCGCAACCGTTATGGACGCTCCCCCCTGGGGTCCCCGACGACCCTCGTGGTGGGGGCGGAGATACATCCCTCACCGGTTCGGTCGATGGACCCACTGGAGGGGGAACTCGCCCGCCTGGTCGGCGTGGGTGGGATGAGCACGCCCCCGCGCGTGACCTACCCCACCTCTCTCCTTGACCTGCCTATGCATCCGGGTGAGGTATCCTTTTCCACTCCCCCTTGTAGTCCAGCCTCCCCTGCACCTCCGGTGAAGGGAGGGGCCTTCTGGATACCCCTCACATCCCCTTCTCTGCATCGCTCTCCCCCGGGCGTCCGGGTGACTCCTCTTCAGGAGGATTTGCCGGCGTCAGTTTCCACATCGCCCCCCCGTCGGGGTGACCCTCGCCTTCGCCCACGTTCGGCGTCCCCCGTTGGGCCCCGGGGCTTTCCAATCCCTTTGTTAATCTCGGGCCGCCCGATCGGCCCACCCACCCCATAACCATCCGTTTCGCAGACTTTCCTACCCCTCCATATACTTCGCTCCTGCAGTGGAACATCCGCGGGCTCCTGGTAGGCCTCGAGAGTCTCTCTTCTCTCCTGGCCTCCAGGTGTCCGGCGTGTTTCTGCCTTCAGGAGACGATACTGGGCTCCCGTTCCCTCCCTCGAGTGTCCGGCTACTGCGGGCTCCCTTCCCCGCCTCTCGATGGGGCGGGTAGGGGGGTCTCCGCGGTCTTCGTGCACCGCTCCGTCCCTTTCCGCCCCCTCCCGCTCCGTACTGTCTTGCAAGCTGTGGCCGTGCGCCTTTCTTTGTGGCGTCAGCTCACGGTCTGCTCTCTCTACCTCTCCCCTAACGTACGCCCTCCACCCGATTCTCTCCGTGACCTAATTCTGCAGCTTCCCCGCCCTTTCCTGCTTCTCGGGGACTTCAACAGTCGGGACCCGGCCTGGGGGGACGTTTGCTCCACCTTTCTCTCCGGGACCCTTCTCTCCCTTATGGACGAGCTAGAGTTCACCTTTCTGAACGATGGCTCCCCAACCTGCCTCCACTCGGCCCATGACAGTTTCACCTGTATTGATCTTTCCCTGGTTTCCCTCGATATCGTGACGTAGTTCACCTGGGAGGTCCTGCCGGATTCTTCCGGCAGTGACCATTTCCCTGTGTGTCTTACCCCAACCCGTCTCCTCCCCCCCACCTCTGTCCGCCCGCGCTGGCTGTTCGCCCGAGCGAAATGGGCCTCATACACGAGGTGCACGGCGATCTCGCCGTCCATTCCTGCCTTTCCCTCCGTTAGTGAGGCCCTCGCCTTTCTCGAAGGCAAGATCCTCTCGGCTGCCACCAGTTGCATCCCCCGTACCTCAGGCTCCCCCAGGCCGCGCAGCGTCCCATGGTGGACCCCAGAGTGCTCCCGTGCCGTTCAGGAGCGGCGCCGTGCTGGCCGTCGCTTCTACCGGACCCGCCAGCCGGAGCATAAGATGGCGTTTCAGCGCCTGAAGGCAGTGGCCCGTCGGGTCTTGAAACTAGCCCGGCGTACCTCCTGGCGGAGTTACGTGTCCGGGATCTCCTCCTCGACCGCCCCCTCGACTGTTTGGCGCAAGGTGCGTAGCTTTGAGGGGACCCGTGTCCCCCCTCGACCCCCGGTGCTTCGGGTCGGGGACGACGAGTTCGTGTCCGATCCGGAGGCCGTCGCGAACGCACTCGCGGCGCACTTCGCAGCCATCTCCAGTTCCGATTCCCCCCACTCCCGCCGCGACCCCCGGAATTTCCACCTCATAGGGATGACTCCTATAATCACCTCTTCCACATGACAGAGCTTCGGGAGGCCCTCCGCCCCCGGCCCCGATAATATCCCCTATGACTTGTTACGGCACCTCCACCCCTCTGCTCTCAGCTTTCTACTGGACCTCTATAACCGGATTTGGTTGGAGGGTTCATTTCCGGACCGATGGCGTGAGTCCATCGTCGTCCCCATCCCGAAGCCCGATAAAGACCCCTCACTCCCGTCGAACTATCGCCCCATTTCCCTAACATGCTGTGCCTGCAAGGTGATGGAGGCGATGGTCGCCTCGCGGCTGTCCTTTACCTTGGAGGCGAGTGACCAGTACCCTGCTACCCAGGCTTGTTTCCGGCGCTTCCGGTCTACCACCGACCCTCTCCTTCTCCTTAGCCATGACGTGCAGGAGGCTTTCTCCCGGCGTCAATTTGTACTCGCCGTCTTTTTCGACCTCCAGAAGGCCTACGATACTACCCGGCGGAGCGCGGTCTTCGACTGCTTACGCTCCCTGGGTTTCGTAGGCTTTCTCCCTTCCTTTATTTATAACTTCTTGTCCGCCCGTTCTTTCCGCGTCCGCATCGGTTCTGCCCTCTCTGACCGCTTTCCGTTGGAGGAGGGTGTCCCTCAGGGTAGTGTCCTTAGCGTCTTGTGTTTCTCACTCGTGATGAACACAGTCGCTACGGTCCTGCCTACATCCGTTCGTAGCTCCCTCTATGCCGATGACCTGGCTATCTATTGCTCTGGCCGCCTCCCGTCTTTGGCTGAACGTCGGCTCCAGCTAGCCATCAACGCGGTGGTTCGCTGGGCGTCCTCGGTTGGCTATGCTTTCTCACCCTCTAAGTCTTCCAGTATGCTTTTCCGTCCTCGGCGCCTCCGTCTGTCGCATACCTTCGCCCTTACCCTTGCCGGCACTCCTCTTCCCCTCGTCCCATCCGTTAGATTCCTGGGTATGACCCTCGACGGATTTTTCGGTTGGGTTCCACACCTTAGGCGGTTGCGGCAAACATCTCGCCGCACCCTCTCCCTTTTGGGTCATCTGTCCAACACGACCTGGGGGGCGGACAGGCGTACTCTGCTGCGCCTGTACACCTCCCTGGTGCAATCCCGTGTCGACTACGGCTGTGTGGTCTACAGCTCCGCCTCCTCTCCGGCACTCCGTATGCTGGATCCTCTTCTCCACCGTGGCCTTCGCCTGGCGTCGGGTGCCTTCCGCTCGTCCCCTGTCGCTAGTCTTCAGGTGGACTGTGGACACCCCCCCCTGCCCCTTCGCCGGGGCCTTCTCATGGCGAAGTGTTACCTTCGCATCTGCCGCCTTCCGATGTCCCTACTCTTCTCCGCGATCTCCCAGGCGCTACCCCGGCCTGACACGTGGCATTTCGCTGCCTCTCTGGCCGAGATTTTCTCGTCCCTGGGGATCCCCCCACCCTCTATTCTGCCGTTCTCCTTCGATCTGTCGCCCCCCTGGCCGACCACCCCTATCTGCCGTTGCCAGGCGCTCCGTGGCCTGCGTAAGGAGTCTCTTCCTGCCGTCCTCCGGTCTTCTTTTCTGGCCCATCTTCCCGTCCATTCGGACGACGTTCCCGTCTACACCGACGGCTCGCGCTCCCCTGCAGGTGTCGCGGCCGCCGTCTTCTCTCCGTCATTGTCACCTACCTCCCGGGGTATCCCCCTGCCGGTTCAGGCCTCCATCTTTTCCGCGGAGCTCTTTGCCCTTCTGGAAGCCCTCCGTCTGGTATCGGGTTGTTCGCCGTCCTCCTGTACCATTTTTTCGGACTCGCTGAGCGCCCTTCAGGCGCTCGAGCGCTGTGATTCCCCGGACCCCCTCGTACGCCTTATTCAACAGGAGTACCATGTCCTGCACACCGTTCACCGGATCCGGGTCACCTTGCTGGGTTCCCGCCCATGTTGGTGTTTCCGGTAATGAGGCGGCGGACCGCATAGCTCGGTCCGCCGCCTCGCTGCCTCCCCTCCCCCGCCCGCTCCCCTTCTCAGACTATGTGCAGGTCTTTCGTTCCTTTTACGACCGCATGTGGCAACAGTCCTGGGACGATGCCACCGGAAATAAACTCTGGTCCATCCGCCCCCGTCTGTCATATTGGGTGTCCTCTTTCCACCGCTCCAGACACAAAGAGGTCGTCCTTGCGCGGCTTCGCATCGGCCATACGCGCCTCACGCACGGTTATCTTATGTTCCGGCAGGAGGCTCCTCGTTGCGCCTCCTGCCAGTCGCCCCTCACCGTCTCTCACATCCTTGTGGAATGCCCCACCCTGTCGTCAGTACGTCGTCGCGCCTTCCCGTTCCTTTCTGATTTCCCCCTCCCCGAACGTTTACGCCTTATGCTCGCTGAGAGCCCTCTCTTCTCGCTTGACCGTCTTTTCCTCTTCCTCTCCCAATCTCGCATCCTATCTGAGCTTTAGGTGACTTCTCACCTGTAGTCCGCTGTTCTCCCTTTTCTAGTGCCTTTTCTCCGTCTCCGTTTCTCTTTCTCGTATTCCGCCTCGCCATGATATCCGCTACCATATAGCGGGAAGTGGCGGTAAACGCCCCAATACAAAAAAAAAAAAAAAATATATATATATATATATATATATATATATATATATATATATATATATAAAAGGAATGACAAAATTAAAGTTAATATAATTCTTTCTATATAAATATATATATATATATATATATATAGGTAAGGAGAAAGTTGTTCATTTGTGTATATTTCGTCTGAACTAATATTTTGACGATTGTACGTTCGCGAAGGGTGAGAAGTTTGGGGGGAATGAGGGAGGAGGGGGGACGACCGTGTGTTTTGAATTGTCGTTTATTTCAACTTTCTTCGTAAGGTTTCTTTTCCTTTCCCACTGTTATTCGTGACTTAATTGTGATATTAATAATAAAGTGATTATTGTGTAAAGAGCGTGTGTTTAAATTATTTATTTAATAAACAGAATTTCTTTTAATTGTTGGAATTAAGAAGATTCATCTGTATTGATTAACTACCATCATATAAATATATTGTGGTATTTAAATGGATGATTAATATATGGTTTAATTTAATAAATATTGCTATCTGGCAACTCAGTCTTCGATTAATATATGAATTAATTAAATATATAGCACAAACTGGCAACTCAGCCTTCTATTGGAATTAAATACATAGCTCTATCTGGCAACTCAGCCACATGGCGGATTAGAGGTCTATAAAAGAGCGAGAGGCTGACGACGGAGTCATACAAGCTCGGCTCCCAGCCGAGCAAGGATCTCTGGTCCTCTCTCTTTCTGGCACTTTGGGTGGTGAGAAAACCACTTCCCTCCCATAGAGGCTTCTTAGGTTAGGTATATCCTTTGGGGGGAATAGCTTGGGGGAGAACTCCGCCTCCAAGTTGCATGCCCCTTGCAATCCCATTTTTGGGTTGGCAACAAAGGCCGGTACTCTCTCTCTCTCCCTCCCCCTCTTTTGGGGGGATTTTTTTGCAACCCTAACCCCCTTGGCAACATTGCAATATTACGTAATAATTTGCAACATTCCTGCACACTCCCCTTTTGGGCTATACTACTGGCGTAATACCAATATCAAAGTAGAAAATGTATATTGAATTCACCTAAAATGTGGCTACTGATGATTTACGCTTGTATTTCGCCTCTGGGACATCCCTTGACAATGTCCAGCAGTAATCATCCAACATGCTGGGGCTCCACTTGCCCTGGTATAGCTTCTCCATCGTGGATATTTGTTGATGAAAGCGTTCCCCATGCTCATCACTAACATCGCCTAAGTTTGTTGGGAAGAAGTCGAGGTGTGAGTCAAGAAAATGAATTTTCAACATGTTGCACCCGACGTCTTTGTAGGCCTTGAGAAGTTCTTCAATAAGTGACTCTTAATTTTCGGCCTTGAAGTTTCCGAGGAAATTTGTGTTCACTACTTTAAATGAAGTTGAAGGAGCAGCTTGGAGAGCATTTAGAGTTTCATCAAACGCGCTGTCTCATGCTTTCTCTAATTTGCGGGACCACAAATATCCCTTTTTTGATTTTGACCTCGCTGATCCTCGGAAATTTCTGTTTCAAGTAGAGCCCCCGCCTGCCTCTGCCATTTTGATCCATAGCCTTAACAAAATTTTCCATTAAACCAAGTTTAATATGTAGTGGTGGCAAATAACTTTTTTGGATT
This sequence comes from Bathynomus jamesi, assembly GCA_023014485.1. Lineage (NCBI taxonomy): Eukaryota > Metazoa > Arthropoda > Malacostraca > Isopoda > Cirolanidae > Bathynomus > Bathynomus jamesi. The sequence goes on from JAJOZX010003495.1 coordinate 428,426, forward strand.
AAGAAGAGGTGAACTGGTGAGATTTTTATGCCCTGGAATCAACGCTTGTCGAAGTGGCCATTGTTTCTTTGAGTAATGGCTTTCCCATGCTCTGCTGTCCCATTCACAGAAGAAACCACAGAATTTCGTATAACCCAGTTCTAAACAAAGAAGTGCAATCACTTTCAAGTCTCCACAGATATGCCAAGAGTATTTATCATATTGGATATGTTTTACAAGCAGGTGCATATTGTCGTATGATTCCTTCATATGTACGGCATGTGCTACTGGAACTGAAGGGTATTTATTTCCATTATGGAGTAATACAGTTTTTAAACTCAGCTTCGAGGAATCAATGAATAAGCGCCATTCGTTTGGATCATGTTGTTGGTCAAGGGTTTTCATGAGAGGGTAGAAAGTTTTTGATGCTTGCAGTAAAAAGATATCTTAGTGCCTTTTTCTTGAAGATTCCGACCTTTCAACCTGGAAGCCGAAAGTTTGGATTGATTTTTTGACAATTTCAGATCACAGACAAGTTCGCCCAGGTCTGCTTGAGATATTAAGTGAGGCTCTGTCGATGAACAAGATGGCTCAAACATTGGATCAACATCGTCCGTCAGTAAACCATGTTGAGCTTCGTCATTACCATTGTACATCAATTTCATTTTCATCATCTAAATTCCACGTTTCCGGTGGCCTTGGTACTGGCAAATGTTTAGTATGTAAAACAGGCCTTATGGCTGACGGTAAATTTGGGTATCGTACCATATGTTTAGATTTCGCAGTAATGCCTAGTATATTTGTTAAGCAGAAATAACAATCCATTAAATGGTCTTTCGGCTCTCTCCATATCATCGGAACAGCAAACGGCATTTGACGAGACCCATTTAGCTAGCCTGTCAGAAGTCTTAAACACGTAATACAGCATATATGAGGTGCCCACGTCTTGTTCTGATCCCCTACCTTGCAACCAAAATAAAGTTCGTATGCTTTTTTGACGAGAGGGGTGAAATTTCGCCTTTGAAATTTAAGTGTTAACTCTCTGCACACATAACAGAATGCCATGCAAATATGTCAACCATCCAAACTGTTTGTCATGAAACAATACGAACGCATTGACACAAAAAATGATTAAGGAAAATCACGAATAAAATGCACGATGTTCACTGAGTGAAATCAAATGAGTAACTGACAAATGAAAGTCAAGTGACGTGTAGCAACTTATAAGCAGAGGAAGAGGAAGGGGCAGACCCCGCCCCCTTCCTATTCTCACTCAAATCCTAAGTAATGTAAATTCGTGTGTCACTCACGTAAAAAAGCTGACAAAAACTTTGTTGACCAGTGTAAAGGTTATTCTATTCTAACGAACTTAAAAAAATAATAATTTCATGAATTGAATACCAATATTTATTTTAAAATAAAAATAGACATTTGTTTAAGCTCTTAAATTTCTCAGGAGGGATGGAACAGTCTCAGAACTTCTATTTTAAATAGTATAATAGATCATCTATGACTGGTGAGAGAAATAAAAAAGCACAGTGACCATAATTTTCCAACACAAACTCGATAGCATTTCAAACCTATTCCTCAGTTAACTAAGCCAAATAGATCAAACAATCAGGTTAGACCTAGTACAATCTTTATAAAATTCTTATCAAGAAAGCCTCAGACCTTCACTTTATACAGCAGATATACAATCTTCACACTGGTATTAGCTTTGAAGTTCTTGAGTGTAACCCCAAAAGATGTTACCCTTCATTTGGCAAGCGTGACACCGCCTGTACCTATCGCCGTGACACACATCATAAGCTACATTTTCCTGATCTCGTTTTTCATATATAATTTTATTTTATTTATTTATTCTAAATTATTAATATTTCAAATGGAAGTCTTTCACTATAGAGTAACCGTACAATGAAAGCAACTATCTCTACGAAAAAATAAAACATACAAAAGGTTTTTAGAAACATGACAGAGATATTATTTCGATTACACACACACACACACACACACACACACACACACACACACACACAGATCAGAGAGTTAGCTACTCTCACTGTAAAAGATTCCTGACACGTCCTGGTCCCTTAAAATATTTGTAGGTCTATTGAGGAAACCAACCTTAACTTTGTTTTAAAAGCACTAATAAATATACACACACACACACACACACACTGATATTGGTACTGGCTGAAGCTATACAGCGTAATGAGCTTTGAATGATATGAATGGCACAAAGCTGTCACTGTATTCAATGAAATTTTATACTGATACTTGCAAGAAGTTAATGGCATTTACTCATTAACTCTATGAAGACCTCGATCATTAAAAGAACAAAGTAGTGATGTTATGGGTCTGTACTGAAAAGTGTGCCACCCATTTGGGCTATTATGCAGCCAAAGGGTGTCACGGCTTTATAAACATACACTACCCTTTTCGACTTTAGAAATATATGTATATCACACTACAATTAATTATATACTGGGGAAATATCATTTTATGGTGAAGTTTAAGAAAATTGTTAGAAAAAATTCGAATTTGCCGCTATCGCAGCCATGATCAACATGGCGGACGTCGACCAATCACCAAACGACATGCGCTCTCGTGACGTCATCCAGCCAATCAAATTTAAACCTGGCTCTATCCCAGGTTTAAAATCGCGCTATTTCTCAGTCTAGATTCCAACATGGTATGCGAGACTCGCAATCTTAATTATATTGAAGTTCGTTATTTTTTAAAATTATTGTTGTAGTGTGAGCATGTGCTAATGCAGTGCTGTGATCTATCTACTTGCGAGTTGCCCCCGGTCAATTGAATGCCAGGTTAGGTCAACTGTACGCCATTGACCTAACCAATCGTCAAGGGCGTACAGTTGACCTAACCGGCCATTGAAGTGACCTAACTGGGCATTCAATTAACCTTAGTTGTTTAATTGGTGATAATTCTTGTTTTTTTCTGCATTATTTGGTGATTCTTGGTTTTTTCTGCTACTTTTTCGTGCTTTGTGCAGTGCTACTTGTCTATCCAAAACACCTTAAAACTGGTGTTTTTTCATAGTTCCACAACTATTGACAATATCTACTACACAAAGCATGAAAAAACATACAGAAAAAAAAATTATTACCAAACTCGGCGACGCCCCTTAGCTGCGTAATTACCCCCATTTTGGTACAACGTTTAACTATTTTACTGTATATGATGAAACCTAAAAGTTATTAAGTGTTTTGAATACAAAACCTCATTTAAAAATTACCACGACTAATTAAATTACTATTTATAATTGGTGAAAGATAATAATAATACTTTTTGTTACTTGAGTACTATTTCAAATTAATAGGCCTTTAAAGAGTGGTTTTGTATTTTTTGGTGGAGTAAAACTGTAATGATAAAACATTAATTGTGCTATTTCACATGTCTCATATAGGCTGTCCACTTTTTATAAGGAAATAACAGGTGAGTCAAGTCAAGAGCATGTATTACGTCAAAAAACAGAGGGAATAATGCAAAATAGGACATTTTTGTGGGAACTGAAGCTAGTTAGAAGCTAAATTCCAATAAATGTAACCTCAAACTAGAAAATTAATGCTTTTAGGACTTCCTATAATGATGACTTTATATTTTCATATTGCTAACGATGATTAGGCCTACCAATATTCTTATTTCAAATTTCAGTAGCCTATTTAGGACCTATTTTCAAACTTAAAATTATACCCATAAATTCTTTGCAGTTTATTGACATATGAAATATGTATTGTAATATTTTATTTTTATCATAAAATCCAATTTTGACTTTCAACAAGATCTTCAGGTTTATGGCAAATTCTGAAGCTGGTACCGTATCAACCCATTAGTGTGTGGTAGCTACATGTACATTTCTTAATTTTTTTTGTTTTATCCAAATCTAAGTCTAAAAACCTGGGAATTTTGAAGGTTTTCACATTTACAACATCAATGTCAGAAGTCTTATTTATTTGTGTTGGCACAAAACTTCATGAGAAGTATAGGCACAGAAATTTGCAGCAGTTTCCAAATTTTAAAAGACGGCATTATTTTTCAGATTCTGCCTAGTCAGTTATTCAGTATACAGGATTCAATGGCCAAGTAAATTTCTTTGTAGTTTATGTTGATCAGAGTAGAAAGTGGGAATGCTGAATACCATTTGATCATTAGGCCACCATGGGCAAAGGGAAAGAGCTTTCTCAGAATCTTAAAGATAGCATTATTGCTTTGCATAATATGGAAATCCTGTTAGGAAGACTGAAACCAAGAAAAAAGACACATAAATGACATTTGGTGAACAGCTTGCTAAGTGGAAATGTCTAGGATTCACCAAACAGCTCCCTCATAGTGGATGACCATGAAAGATTCCCATCTGTACTGTCCATAAAATCCTCAATTGAATTCTATAAACCTAAAGCACTCTGAGCCAAATTCGACTCAGTGTTTATCCACGCTATTGGGCCAATGAGAACCCCTACTGGATGGAGGAAGGACATGTGCAATTCGATCCACAAATTATGGTGTGGGCTGCGCTCTCGGGGTATCGGTTAATTGGTCCGTACTTTTTCAACGGCAATGTAACAGGTGAAACATATCTGCATATGCTGCAAACATCTAATGCCCAAACTGGACGACATTCCATTGGCAGAACGGGCGGAGATGTGGTTTGAGCAGGATGGTGCACCACCACATTTCGCAACGATCGTCCGGAGCTCTTTAGATGAAACATTCCCAAGCAAGTGGATCGGATGGCGAGGGCCCGTCGAATGGCCACCTAGGTCTCCAGACCTCACACCTCTCGACTTTTTCTTGTGGGGCCATCTCAAGTCGGTAGTCTATGCTGATTGACCCAGAACCATATGTTCTCTAAAGGACAAAATCACATCTGAGTGTGCCAAAATCAGTACCAATGTGTTAAGGAATGTTTAAAGATCATGCATTCAACGTGTCGGAAAGTGTCTCCAAGTGGAAGGCCACCAATTCAAACATTTATAATTTAATAAAATGTGCCTATGGTTCCTGACTTTTGCGCCACCCTGTAGGTATATATACATATATAAAACATGCACGCGCAATACACACACACAGTAATGCCTGACATTTCTAATGTTATTTATGACTTAATCATTAGTAAAATAGGTGAATACAATACAATGTTTTTAAAAAAGAAAGTTTAAAATACTCACAAAGTTCATAATGCAGCAGAGTCTCTTTCTATGAAGAGGGTGGTTTAAGGCATGGATCTTGGTTATAGACAGCAGTTCGTGTGGTAAAAGATTGTCCACGAAGCGGAAGGCCATTAACGGCGACAGGAGACAACAAAGAAAATATCCTGACCAGTTTTCAAGTTGATCCAACAACTTGGACGAGAAGAGTCGCACAGGAATTGGGTATTTCCAAATTTTCAGTAGCAAAAATATTGAAATCACAGGGGTACCACGATTACAAACCCATTTACTCTCAACTCATATACGACGATGATTCTGATAGACGGGTGTAGTTTGTTTAAAGAATGATGACAAAAGTTAAACGGTGATCCAGATTTCCTTTGAAAGATGATCAAATTTTCAGATGAATGTGTCTTTGGTTTAATGAGTAAAGGAAACAAACACAACATTCACTACTGAGCAAGAAAAAATCTCAAAATACAATTGGGTAAGTCCGTTAGAACGGCTACACTAACAGTCTGGGTGTGCATTGGTTAATGAGGACTAGTTTCCCTCGACATATCGAGAGATACGATGGATGGAAAACGCTATTGCCAGGTACTGAGAGAGAAAGTTTTGCCACAGTTTACTCGTGACATTGGTAGGAATTGGCTTTATGAACATGGAGCGCTGCCACATTACTCTGCAGCTTCCCGTCAGATTCTCGATACCAACCTTGAAGGAAGATGGCTTGGGTGGCGAGGTCCCATCGAGTATCCAGCCAGATCACCTGATTTAAACCCCATGTGATTTTTGGCTTTGTGCTTATTTGCGTGATAAACTTTACACTCGTAGTTTCATCTATCCAAATGTGAATGCCCTTGGCCGCAGAGTAGATGAAGAACTGAAAAGGATCCCACTCGATATGTTCACAAGAACAATGAATTTTCACAGAGAATCCAGAACTGTATCACAGCGGATGGAGAAGTCTTTGAAGATTAAATTACAATTTAACAAAATATTTGTACGAATAAAATTCTTATAGACTTTGTTTAATTTGTTTCATCATTTGAACACTTATCTGTATAATGTTAACTAAATAGTTTTATGTATGAAATCCTTAAGACTTTTCTCCCACCCTGTACAGTGATATATATATATATATATATATATATATATATATAACACGTAAAGGTCTGACACACCGACACTTTTTAATGCGATACGAGATCTTGTACAGCACACGAAAAATCCTCATTAACAAATAGTTTATGCAGAAGGTAAATATGGAAAAACTATATATGCTTGCAACATGGTATCGTATGTGGTACCTTTACTTCTTAATTAAATATAAATTATTAATTAATTGAATTAAATATCTACAAAATTGCCTCGGGATTGGCGACATAGCCTATTGGGAATGAAAATAATTGCCATACATACATAGAACCCAATATGGAGGCATTGGGCCCACCCAACAACAAGAAAAATTTATTATTTCGTATTCAAAATTTTCCACTGCTGACTCATGAAAATTACTTCGAAAGAAGAGTCAACGAACTTTGCAAAATCAGCAAATAATAAAATACAAAGATATATATTATATTATAGCGGCTCGCTCGGAGTTTGCTTATGTTACAGCGATGCTTTAAGCAAGGAAGATGTCCTTTATCTTCCTATAAGTTCTGAGTGAAATCCTCATAATATAAAACCTAATAACTATAAAAAGGATAGGCCTATTCCTTCAGATATTTAAATATAGTGACTACCTATATTAATTACATCAAAGCAACTTGTGTAACTCCATCGTACCTCGGCCCTACATCGAAAAACATCGTCGCATCCTACGAACAGAAGCGAGGCTCAACGAAGTAATAAGACAAGGCAATTTCTTTCTTTACTATTAAGCAGCGCAAATACCGAAGGCAAATAAACAAGAGAGGTCCTTTGAAGACCTACACATACATAACTCTCTAACGAAAAAACGTAGGGCTTTTGTCGTTAACTCTCAACTGTAATCTGCTGGAAATTTCCAACGGATGAGGGTATCAGGCAATCAACCCATAGCCCTATATAGTTTTTTTATAGTAAATGTAAAAATATATTTTATAAATATATTTGTGAAAACACGAGTAAAATTTTATACTTATTCTATGCATTTATTCGTTATATATATTATTATTTGACATCTTTTTATTTACATTTGATTACAGTTTATTATGCCTTATAGTTAAGCTGCTGAAAACTCGGAATATGTCATTTGTGCGTAGAAAAATACTTCCTTGCGTCAAACTATATTATGCGAACCAGTCTGAATGATTTATTCCATTTTAGTTCCTTACTAGAAAAGATAATAATAATGCAACCATATGGATTGCTAAACTGGCAGTATTTTAACTATGTATTGGTTGGTGAAACCAAATATGTTGCACTAATTCACATCTATTCTTTTGCCAATAGACTTAGTTAAAATTGTATTCCATCAGAAGTATATTCGTGTCTGTAATATAACTTCTAAAATAAAAACAGAAATTTTGGCTGATACGAATGAAAACCAGAGATCCATTAGGAGAGAATTTTATATTTATTGAAAGTGAAAAAAAAAACTTCGCTAAACTGCAATACAAAAACAGTCTCTTTTTATAAGGAGTTTTAAAATCTTTCCTGAAATGGAAAACATATTTTGAATGCAAGAATAAAAAATTTTATATCATAGGTACAAAGGCATCGAGCAGCAAGCTATCCGAGGTAGAAAAATACTGCAGAGTTTTTGACGAGGGGTGTGCAAACAAAAAAACAGAAAAAAAGAAATCAGTGTATTTGAGTATTCCGCCCTTATTTGCCTCTTAGATAGGGATCAATTTAGAAAAAAGATTGAGGTTTTGAGGGGAGATAGACCGTGTGTGTTAAGACAAACATACATACTCTCGCGAAAATGTTTTATTTTTGACAAAAATTGTTTTAACGTTTTTATAAAGTTTTTTATTAAAAAAGAAGGAAAGTAACAGGCGAAGAGGGAAATTTTATTCTGAAAGTTAATTGCTGGTAGGTAGTATTGGCGGTTGGTGCGTCGCCGAATTATATAAATGACATGATGTTAATGAAGACAAATAATTAAGTGAACCAAGGGTTCTTACCGATATGGTCTGTGTTTCCGGGTGCCTTTCGATGCGACTACGTTTCACTCAACACAAAAGAAACTACAGAACGTGCTCTAACCCTGCAATCTGATTCACTCAAGCCCTTAAACTCACTTTATTAATGAGGACTCGCCCCAGTGAAAGGAACAAACGTAAACGACGTACTTACGCTAGTTATACAGGGCTATTCAAACTGATTCACCCGATTTCAAATGAGAATATTTTTTAATGTTACAAATACAGAGTGATTTGTGATACATCAACCAAACGAAAAACTGTCCAAATTTTGTCTCTCACCTCATAAATGCTCTATGCGACTTCCCCTAGTTACACGAGCAACGTCGACACGATAGTCGAATTCCTCCCATACTCGCTCCAGCATGTCCGTTGTCGTCCTGTGGACTTGCCTTTACACAAACATCCTGTTTCCTCGAACTGCCGATACCACCGACGGATGCTCTGAGCACCCGGTGGATCTGTTCTTTAACGTCGACGAAACTCACGCTGCACTGTGACTACCGATTTACAGTTCGAAAACTGCAACACACAAAACGCCTTCTGCTGTGCGGACGCCATTTTCACACTGACTGTTTATTGCTAGGCTAGGCCACGACGTGACTTTGGAGCCCTCTTGCGGTGATCTTGTAAAACTCGGAGATTTCCTCTTTCATGTGGTGTATGCCCAGTTGATGCACGGTTGATAGGTACGGAAGTATTCTCAGTTGAAATCGGATGAATCTTTTGAATAGCCCTGTATTAACTAAATACAATACGAAAAATATAAAAGTTTGTACAATTTGAAAATACTAATGCACTAATGTCCCATATATAAAGCCTAACCTATCCCTAATTAAACAAGGTTACTACTCAGCTTTCGGAGAGGAAATGACAAATATACCTAAACGTCATCCGGACACTTCCTTGTGCGAGGTACATGTTCTTTCAGAAGTGTGTCGGTTCCAGGATCCGAAGCATGCAATTATCATCATAATTTAAAACATCTTTAGAATTTGTAACTACAATTTGTAATTAATACAATTTACACACACAAAAAAAAGAATATTTATGATGTCCTAAATTGAATTTAAATTTATATTACAATCACTAACGCACGGAACTAAAACTCGTTATTAATACATTATACAATAATTCTCTTATCCGTATTATCAAGCACCAATTTCCCTATATATATATATATATGGAAATTGGTGAATTTGGAATACTTGTAAGAAAATTTATTGTATTTTCTGCAAGTAATGCAACTTGAAATGATACGCTTCATGGTTTGTCTTGCACTAGTGATCCAAAACCCCTGCAAGCGCAGCATTGTTAAGGTGGATTGAATACCTAAATGCTTGCATCTAGAGTGACAATCTCGAACTATTAATTCAGTGAAGTGATGATGTTTACCTAGTAATATGGGATTTATGATGTCATAATCATACACGTTTGTTCTTGAAAGTCTGCCCTTGGTTCGAATCAATCTGACTTTCGTCTAGAAAGAGATCAGACGGTTAACCAGATTGGGAACTTGCTGATTGGGATTTTCTTGAACCGTTTCAAGAAATTGATTTTCTTAGTCAAAGGATTCAAGTTGCATGATGTATAGCCAATACAACCTACTACCCCTATCCACGTCTACATTGAGTTTTCTTCTGCATTTGAAAACAAACTTTAGTACATAAGCCGTGATTCTATAGACTTTGTGAATGTTTGAAAACCGTTTGATGTCAAGAATGGGTTCAGTTTTACCAGCATTTAAAGTGACTGATGTAATTGTAGCTGATTGTGTCTTTAATTTGTTTGGGTTAGATAGGCACTGAAGATCTGCGAGGTTTTCTTTAGTCGAGACATAATTAAATGATATTGAAATACTGAATTAGTTTGAATTTCTTGATGCATATGTCTAATATTCTGAATTCGATTTCGAACAAACGTTTTTTATTTTGACATTGAGGTCTGACGAAATGACCCAAGACAGCACAATTTGAGCATCAACAAAAATATTGATATTTGAGAACTGAGCTTTAATGGATGAGAGAAACTGAGGAAGACATTTGAACGCTAGATAAACTGAAAGTAATTCCAAAGTAGGTAAAGTACGTGCTTGAATAGGAGCCACTTTAGCCTTGGAAAAAACTAAGTTTGATCCTGAAGGGCCAACTGCATAGGCTGCAAATCCGTAACAACTGGCACTAGCGTCACAAAAAATGACTAATGAAGCAGAGTCGCTAGAATCGAAAGCTGAACGTTTGAAAAGAAAGATTTGAAAGTTCTTGAAGATCTTTGTAAATCTTAGTCCAAACCTTCAATTCATCTTGACCGACTGTCTCATCCCAAGACAACTTAAGCTTCCACAATTTTCTCATGAGAAGCCTACCCCGAATGGTAACTGGGAGGTAAAGGGATAATGGATCAAAAGTTTTAGAAATTTGGGAAAGGATTTGGCGCTTGGTACAGGCTTCAGGGTCTAGATCAGTGCTCTTCAACCTGGGCGGTACCGCCCACTAGTGGCTCAAGGATCTCATTAATCTAAAGGTAATTGCAATTAATTTTATTGTTTTATGCAGGGTATATAACTTTTAGTTTGAGTTTTTTGCATTTTTATTTTGGTGGGCGATACGGAGATTCAAAAGTTACAAAAGTGGGCGGTAAGTATAAAAAGGTTGAAGAGCACTGGTCTAGATCATATTCTGACAGCAAGATTAAGTCCCGACTTACATCAAAGTGATAACCCAGCACCTTTTCCAAGCATGCATGTTGAACAACATTTTGATCTTGAACCATTATGTTTTTGAGACAGTCTAGATTAGTGTTCCATGATCTAAGGTTGAAACCTCCCTCAGACATTCTCTGATTTAAAGTGGAGTATAATTCCAGAAGTAATTCTGGATCTGAATTCGTGAAAATTAAATATCACTAAAAATGTTTCTTGAGAACATCAGCATAAATCATCTAGATACTGATTGGCGTGATATTAATGGACATAGTTGAGTATGAAAGGTGAACTGGCTAGACCAAATACTATGGTAGTATCCGATAATTATAATTGACCGTCCTCCTCTAGAAAAAAAAACTATTTTTCAACATCAGCTTGAGCTTGATTTGAAGAAATGCCTGCTTTATATCTGAAAGGATTACGTATTATTGGTTCTGAATGAGCATAATAGGTAAACAGTGAATTCATGAGGTCTACACGCAGGATATGCAGCTTCATTAAGAGAAGGAGCTTACTGTTTTTCAAACTAAATTGAAAACTGGCTTATTTTAGTTGTAACTTGATCTCCTACCCTAATGACCGGCCTATGAGGTATCCAGATGTAGTTCTGATATCGGTCTGGAGTCACATCAACCTTTCAATATCCCCATCTAATTGCTGTTTAAATACATCAGCATATTTAGAGTGCAAGTTTTTCTTATTGAGAATCCAATTACCCTTTTTTAGAGTTGCCAATGCTATTTTATGATTAAGATGGAAATACGGTTAATTAGCTCTTCATGCCACGGTAACTCCACATAATATTGGCCACCAGACAGATGTATAAGTCCATTAAATTGTTTAACTTGATCTCATCCAAACTACCATTTGAACTCTCATCTATACCTATAGACTCCCATTTTATATAAATTTTCCAGACCTAAGTCTAGATCGGAGTCGGATTTACAGTGACAAAGGATTGAAATAACTTGGGGGGTCGGATTCATGACAGTTCACGATAGAATGAAGACCCGGTTCATCATCGTTGAGACCGCAAGCGAACTCTTCCCATCTCCAGACTCGTGAATCTGTAAACATTTGAGTCCTGATTTAAACAGGGTATTTGAATATTTGAAGCTAAGCTTCGATTCGGTGTTTCACTTGAGGGTTTAGTAAGTTAAAAAGGGAACAATGGCCAGGTTTTTTACACCCCGAAAGCCCTGAAATTAAGTTTAAAAGGGAACAATGCCAAGGTTTTTACACCCCGAAGCCATGAATTAAGTTAAAAAGGGAACATGCCAAGGGTTTCAAACCCCGAAAGCCCTGAATTAGTAGGTTTAAACTTGAACAGCAGATTGCTCCGCTGCCGTGAAACTCGAATGAAAACTTTAATTAACGAATTTGATCCATCAGTCTCAGTCAGAGGAAGGGAATTTTGTTGATCAATTTTCAGATCTTTCACTAGTCATCATTTTTTAACAGGAGTTTCTGAAGAACTGACGAGTTTCCTTGACAGATCTACGACTGTTGCTGGAATGTTGAATTGGACTCTTGAAAGTATCCAACTCTCCAATAGGTTTAAGACCTTGAGAAACTGATATGGCAGTACCATTCTTGAGTTTTACGAAGGAGAATGGCATAAAATCTTGAAGCACATCAATTCCAATTAATCCTTCAATGTTTGAGACGAAATCATTCTGAAGGTTATAGAAGGACTTGTCCACGAACGTAATTCCTTCTTCTTGAAGTTGAGAAATCACGTTTTTTAATTCTGGAAAGGTATAATCTAAATCCATCTTTTCATCTACGATGAAGTTCTTGAGAGTAGCTTTAGATGGATTCAGCCTTACACCCAACTCCACTTCTTGAATTTCTCTAACTTGAGATCCAATAAAGGTTCTTATTTGACATTCGAATTTAGGTTTTTTCTTTAATTGACAGTCCCAACCATCTAGAACTGAGGGTCTGATATATGATCTTTGTGAAGCTAAATCTAGCAAACACCTAACTGATTTGACATTATTTTGATTTACAAATTCTATAGTCACGGTAGGTAACAAGACGCCGCGACTTCGAAATATATGATTCTCCGAAGACAATGCATGCACCGATACACTGTTTACCCCAGAGCTGGATTTAGACGTGTGGAGGCCCTGGGCAGCCTCCATGTGGAGGCCCCCCTACCTTAGGGGAAGACATAATTGAAGTCATCCATAAGATTCATAATATAATTAACACACATACACTTTCAAAACATCGTGCACTCTTGTGTCTGTCCATTCCACTCATTTCTGCAAAAAATGAAAGCCTCGGGTTACTCGGGTATTCCATTATAGTGAGAGTAGGCCTAAAAGAGTAATAAAAACAAAATAATCAGTACACAACAAATAGTAATTAGTAAAAGTTTATGTACTACAGTGGTATTGGATGCGCGTGTTTTTTTGTTGATCATCTATCGGGTTTTTCTAGTTTCGGGTTTTTTCTATTTTGATAATGGCTTGTCAATATGTGGAGGCCCCCAAGATGTGGAGGCCCATGGGCAGCTGCCCACTTTGCCCACTCCTAAATCCGGCCCTGGTTTACCCGAGTCTCGACACCATTAGTTATTTTATTTGAACCCAACTTGGGACATAATGCTGAAATATGAGAGTTCAAACCGCAGGTTGCACAAGAAAATGAGAGCTTGTTAGCTTTACCAGGACAATTGTTTCCCAAATATCTGATGCTCGAACAAAGAGCATAAATCGATTTCTTGACATCTTTTAAGTCTTTTTTGAAGTGTCATATTTAGAACAGCGAATTAAAGAGTGGTCGCCATCACAAAATTTACACTTTTTAAAGTTAGGACCGGCCTTTTTAGGTTGAGGCATATTTGAGGCTGCAGTCTGAAAAGTTTGAAGAGTGGCTTTAGGTTCTTCACTTTTAATGTTTTTTACCACATTATTGGGTTTATAGAATTTTTTGAGATTTTGATTAGACTTGACTTTACTAGACTTTAATCTGGACAAAGTTTTAATAATCTCGCCATAATTCTTAAAATTTGATTTGGAGAAGGGTAATTGGATTCGCATTTGCGAACAATTTCCTTCTTGAATGAAATAGGTAATTTACTCATTAAGATGTGACCCAACAACAAACTACCAGACGAGGTTTCATCCATTAAATCCACCTCATAATTTTTGAGATCAAGAACCATAGCTCGAATTTCACTAAGCCAGTTATTTAATTTATCATATTGAAAGTCATCAATTTCATTAGCCGTAACTAATTTCTAGAGTGACTCATCAATTATATAAGGGATGTCTAGAAAGAGATCTTTTAAAATGTCTAGAGCTATCTCATAATTGTCATCAACATTTGATAAATGTTTAATTGATTGATAACCTATGTCCCTCAAGTACCCTTTCAAGTATGATAATTTGGCAGAATTTGTCAGAATCAGTACGAACACCTATCAAATTCTCGAACTGACTAAGAAAGTCTTTAAACTCGTGCTTGTCAGAAGAACCACTGAAATTTCTGCACTGAAGGTTAGGTGGTGCAGCATTACGCTTCAAAATAGCACTTAACCCATTCATAAAGTCACTTTGAAATTTCTCGGCGTTTGAAAAGCTATTTTCTAGGTTATTTGTTGCATTTCCAGAACTATTAATTTTTTCCTTTGCATCCTTTATTTGAGCTAATAAATTTTTCACTTTAAAAATGCATTTTCGAATTTGTAAATCCCTTTCCTCAGATTCTTTTAAATCATCTAAATATTCTTGATCCCCTAAACTACACTGAATTTTGTCATTAAGTTCCGAAAGTTTACATTGATGGTCACAAAGTTGTTCTAGTCTACTCTCTAGAATCTAGATCTTCAACGAGAATTTCCTTCTCGTTTAAAAGCTCGTCCAAACTCGAAAGGAGTCTAGAAACCTTAGCTCTATGACCTCCACGCCTTTTAATAAATTCTTTAAGTTCAGACATGTTTGTTAATTTCTTGAACGTTGGAACTAAAAAACACTTAATCGAATTTTACTTAATTCTAGAATAATAAGAGGGAATTCTTGAATGAAAATTTTCAGATTAATTTGAATAGGACAAAAAGGTATTCACAAAAATTGAGGCTCAATGGTAGGCCCGAAAAAGGCCCCCCAAAAGGTAGGCCAAACTTGAATCCTGGAAATACCAAACCCACTCGGTGATCAAACTAATTCACAGCAGCAGAATCTTCACTTAATTATTACACACAAAACTTTCTTGAAAATAAATTGTAAGGTCAAAGGGAAAACTGTCAAACAAATTAATGGTCAGGTTAAAGGTTAGGCTGTACTTCCCACACCTGAGTACCAAATTTTGAGCAAGAGGATAGTGACACAGCTTTCGATTTTTGGAGATTTCACTGTCAATTTAGCAATTCTAACAATTTATAATTTTTAAAAACTAAATAAACTCTAGAAAAATAACTGTACAGATTTATAATCTGAATAAGCTTTTAATTTTGATAATTCGTACTAATTTCACTGAAATTACTAAATTCCAGAACATGACTTAATTATCTATCAGCAGGAATGTGATATAAATAAGAACTGAAACAAACTTTAATTAGTTTAAACTCAGAAAATTTAACTTAAGAATTGCAAAATTTAAATAACTAATTTAAATGAAAAATTTCTATCAGTTATGTTAGAATTTAAAATTGTTTTAACCCAACACAGTATTTGAATACTAAACTATTATTTATTAACACTAAATTAAGATTATGAATTGCTTCCCGAATCATAAATTAAATCTTGAATATTATTATTGATTCCCGCTGATAGAAATTTTATGCTATCAGAGGGTTAAACTTGTTTATAGTTTAACACCCTCTTTAGTTGGTAGTAATTGTCTTATTCTATGAAAACAAAATAAACCATTACCTTAGTAGTTTTAATTGTAAACACTAACTTGATAGTATTTGAAAATAAAGAAGTTTGAGTGCCTGTTTTCTGAAAGGGAAATGTTATACCTAACAGCCTTATAACAGCCTAATTTGAAATAGATCATTGAACTTAAACATGAATGCAATTTAATGCACTTTACTATGATACACCGATCAAACCTGAAGAAAAAAAACAGCAACACAGTTAGCTGAACAAATTTGAAACATAATTCTTCTATAACCTCACTATTCAGTGCTTTGAAACCAATTAAACCATCCAACGACTTCACTATCAAGTCTCTTTCGAAAAACCAAAAAACCAGCAGATTTAACGAGGCAGCCGGAACGGTTTATGGTTGTAGAGGTTTGAAAATACGGAAGATATATACGTACTGAAGTCGAACCAACCTTTGTTAAATTAATGATATGCTTGAATAAAATGAGAAATAAGAAAATAAATCTAATCACATATATATATATATATATATATATATATATATATATATATATATATATATATATATATATATATGTGTGTGTGTGTGTGTATATATATATATATATGTGTGTATGTATATATATATGTATGTATATATATATATATATATATGTATGTGTATATATATATATATATATATATATATGTATATATATATATATATGTATAGAAACGACGTAAGTATAGAGGAGCGTTCTGCACACGAGGAAGAGAAATAACGAACAAATGAAAAATGAGGTGACCGCCCGGGAATCGAACCCAGGATCTTCCAATTGCCGGTCAGATATGCTATCCATTACACCACGGGCCTCGATCAGACAGAAGTCGAAATTCTCCTACATAGGGCAGAAACCAATGCCCTTAGAGGGCATCCTCGCAAATCGTGAATATGTACATTTAACTGCAATGACCACGCAGTATATTAATGTATAGAAACGACGTAAGTATAGAGGAGCGTTCTGCACACGAGGAAGAAATAACGAACAAATGAAAAATGAGGTGACCGCCCGGGAATTGAACCCGGGCGGTCACCTCATTTTTCATTTGTTCGTTATTTCTCTTCCTCGTGTGCAGAACGCTCCTCTATACTTACGTCGTTTCTATACATTAATATACTGCGTAGTCATTGCAGTTAAATGTACATATTCACGATTTGCGAGGGTGCCCTCTCAGGGCATTGGTTTCTGCCCTATGTAGGAGAATTTCGACTTCTGTCTGATCGAGGCCCGTGGTGTAATGGATAGCATATCTGACCGGCAATTGGAAGATCCTGGGTTCGATTCCCGGGCGGTCACTCATTTTTCATTTGTTCGTTATTTCTCTTCCTCGTGTGCAGAACGCTGCTCTATACTTACGTCGTTTCTATACATTAATATACTGGGTTAGGCCTGTTCAAAAATCAACTTTTTCTTATTTTCATAGGTTTCTGTACATTTTCCCATGCGTTTTGACCTGAAAAAGCCGAAAATCACAACTATTTTGACTTAGGATGTTGGGAAGCATTGCCACATGGAGCTTTAAATTTTTTGCCTTGAAATCGGCCAAAGCGCCAATTCCGGGGTCCCTTGAATTATGTTTTGCACTTTAACTTTTGATCTAAACAAGATAGAGCAACAAATTAGGTATCAAATGAAAGAGCATAAAATTAATAAATAATAATAATAATAATAATAATAAATAAATAATAATAAATAAATAATAATTAATAATAATAATAATAATTATCTATCATTTTTCAGGAAACAACAGAAACTCAATCAGAATCTAGAAAACCATCTACAAGTTACAACTTCACAATGGCATTAAGCAAGGAGCTGAGGGAGCTCCGTGGGCGCACAGTTGATATCTCAGAACCTCCACGTACTGTCCACAGGCAGGTGTCAACTGGGCCATCTACCAGATCTCTCACTGAAACTTTCCTGGTTGGATACCCTTCAGCTTTTATCAGTGGTTCCCACCTTCCCACCAACAGAGAGGCGTTCCAGTATTTCCTTAATCTTCAGAATTTACCGGAAAATGCAGGGAGGCCCATGGTTCAAGACCTTGCATATGAAACAGTTGAATCTATCATCCCATTCTGGCAGATGGCTAGGATCAAGACAATGACCAAGTACAACGCAATGAAGCTCTTCATGAAACTACATGAAAAACATCGTGCTCTGGTGAAAAGCAAAGGAAGAGCAAGTAACCCTGGAGGAAAAAGAGGAGCATTTGTGCTGGAATTAGACAGCCTGTTCGATATAGGAGCTCCAGATGCAATCCAGGAAATACAGAACAACAGACTGTTATCCAGAGAGAAGAAAGATGAGGATATCAGGTTCTACGAAGACCAAAAGACTGAGAGGAAAGGTCATATGTCTGGTCATGACAAGATTTTTGAGACCAGATCCCTGCAGCAAGCAGCGAGGAATGAAAGACTGCAGCATAGACAAGAACAAGGTAAAACTAATTACTTTGAACGTTACAAAAAGTTTTAAGTTTTACTCCATTGCGATATTTAGCATGTACTTAACAATTACTGTCTTAACATGTTGTACTATTTTACAGCTGCAGCAGAACAAGAGGCAGTTGTTCATGTGGATGACATTACCTGGGGTGACTCAACTGACAACGACGCTAACACAGAGGACATGGATTACCATCAGCCTCGTCCTGGATGTTCTCACCATCAAGACACTGTGACTAGTGTGACTTTGACGTTTCCAAGGAAGGTCATGGAATGTGATGTCATCTGCAATACAGCTGATCGTCTTGGTTTATCAGACAATCAAGTTACTGCCATGGTTTCTGCCACCTTGAAAGCTGGAGGGGCTGATCTGGATAACTTCGTCATCTCAACCTCAACAACACGTCGCAACAGAATGCTGTCCAGGTATAATATCAGCCAGAGTCACATGTCCAAGTTTTGTGAAAAACCCCCACAGTACGCTGCCTTACACTGGGATGGAAAGTTGCTCAAAGATGTCTTGGGCAGTGAACCTGGAAGTACCTCAGAGACTTTAGCTGTGCTAGTGTCTGGTCCACCTTCATACACTGAAGGAAAGTTATTGGGAGTACCTGTCATCGACAATTCTTCTGGCACAGCTCAGGCTGAGGCTTCAATGGATTTACTGGAGACATGGGAACTTACGGATAATGTTACTGCCCTTGTTTTTGACACTACATCCAGTAACAGTGGAGTTCACAGAGGAGCTGCCAAACTGCTAGAGAAAATGCTGAACAAAAAGGTGTTTTATCTGGCCTGTCGACATCACATCCTGGAAATCCTAGTAGGAGCAGTTTGGGAGAAGCTGTTTGGGAAGGTGAAGGGGCCAGATAATCCCTGGTTTGAGCATCTGAAGGATGTTTGGACGGACTCGTCCAAGGAAAACCCAAAGATGCTGGCTATCAACAGCAAATGGCTGAAGGAAAAGAAGAAGAACAGTGAAGAAATACTCCAAGACATTCTAACAGCAGAAAGGCTTCCAAGAGCCGACTACAGGGAAATGGCTGAACTGACAGTCATTGTTCTTGGAGGAACGCCTCCTCGAGGTATTCACTGGAGTCGACCAGGCGCCATTCATCAGGCCAGATGGATGGCCAGAAACCTGTACTCCACGAAAATGCTAATGTTTGCAGATCAACTTGAGTACGACGAAGACACTGTATCAAAGCTGGAAAGACTCAACACCTTCCTTGCGCTGTTCTACACTCCTGTATGGATGATGTCAATGTCTGCTGCAGATGCTCCCGTGAATGATCTAAGTCTAATCCAGGACATGTTGAAGTACAAGAAAACTGACCCAGAGCTTGCTGATGCAGTACTTAATAAGATGGAAAACCACAAATGGTACCTGACGCAGGAAGTCGTGCCATTTGCCCTGTTCAGCAGTAGATTGAGTGACACATTGAAGCACGACATTGCTGCCCAGTTACATGCCACTGAGAAGCCAGACAGCTTCAGAACAGGAAAGCCTCTATTCCAGAGAGTCACAGCTAAGACCACCCTGGTTGATCTCATTGGCCCAGAATCACATTTCCTGCTGGACACACTGAACATTGGATCCGAGTGGCTTCTGGAACCTGTCACGTCTTGGCCACAGAATGAGGACTACAGAAAAGCGTTGGACTATGTTAAGAATCTGAAAGCGGTGAATGACATTGCTGAACGTGGTGTCAAGATGATGAGCGACTTTGCAAATGTCATAACAACAGATGCCAAGCAAAGGGACTATCTCCTTCAAGCTGTGGAGTTCAACAGACGCCGCTCTGACAGCTTCAAGAAACAAACTCTCAACAACTGACTGTGTAAATGTCATTATGAAATTAATCATCATGTAATGCTTTCACTTCTTGATCTATTAGACTTGTGACAAAATGTTAATCTCAAATTTGTGTCATGAATAAGGCGCCTTGTCTGCCTTGAGTGTGAGAAAACGAATTTTGTGATATTTCTGAAATCTTTGTATGTACCAATGTGCCATTTCTTATTCCAAGACTATCATAATTGTATAAGTTAGAAAGAGGATTAAAAACGCTTTAATTTGGTGCCTATTTTGTTGCTCTATCTTGTTTAGATAAAAGTTATAGTGCAAAACATGATTCAAGGGACCCCGGAACTAGTGCTTTTGGCCGATTTCAAGGCAGAAAAATTAAAGCTCCATGCGGCAATGCTTCCCAACAACCTAGGTCAAAATGGTTGTGATTTTCGGCCTTCTCAGGTCAAAAAGCATGGGAAAAAGTACAGAAACCTATGAAAATAAGAAAAGGTTGATTTTTGAACAGGGCTAAATTACTGCGTGGTCATTGCAGTTAAATGTATATATATATATATATATATATATATATGTATATATATATATATATATATATATATATATATATATATGTGTGTGTGTATATTATATATATATATATATATATATATATATGTGTGTGTGTATGTATATATATATATATATATATATATATATATATGTTAACCCCCCCCTTTATGGCCCTTTGTCGGTTCGGATTCGAAGGGGGTTCTAGTTAGGAGGCTGCAACGGATGCTTCTTCTTTATACTTTTCTATAATTCTTTTCGGTCGCCTTAGGGGGTCGACACTCTGTTAATTCTTTTCTTTCTGCTTATTAATTCTTCCCTTTTTATAATTATCGACTTTTCTGACTAAGTTCTGAAGCGAGCACGGCTCGAAGGAAAAAGATAAAAACTTCTTAAAGTGTGGTTTACTTCTTAAAAATTACAGTTGGTACTCTGAATTACAAGGGGTAGAGGTTCGACCTCTTTCGACCATGGCTCAGGCCGGAATCTAAAAATACTTAAGTTAAGGAGGCGAGGGGCCTCTGCCCCCCATAATGAGGTGCTGATATGAAGAAGTCTAATGAGAAGAGCAATCTAGAAGTGTCT
Organism: Bathynomus jamesi; assembly: GCA_023014485.1. Taxonomy (NCBI): domain Eukaryota; kingdom Metazoa; phylum Arthropoda; class Malacostraca; order Isopoda; family Cirolanidae; genus Bathynomus; species Bathynomus jamesi. The sequence continues at coordinate 449,684 of JAJOZX010003495.1, forward strand.
TAAATGAAGTCCTATATTGAAGGCTTTAATTCTAAGGAACTGGAAACACGATTTATCGTACTGATGGGGAAATCTGAATCTATTTCTACTGTGGAAACAGTTCCTATTTTCTGATTTGAAGTTAATTCTATAGATCTTTCTCCTTTGTTTAAACAAACAACAGGGATAGCTGAATTCTGACTCTGACTAAGGACTTGGGCAATAAGAACATCTCTTTTGAAATTACTCTTCTCTGTAATCAGAGTACGCTCTGACTCTAATAATTTTCCTTGACTGTTAACTACTTTTGCTAGGAAACAAATCTTCTCATAAGGTGCTACTGTTATATGCTCGGTAGGGCATATGAAAAATTGTGAATCTGATTCTGGTTCGGCGACTAAAATTTGCCTTATTGGCTGAACTGAAGCTGGCTGACTGGAAACTGACTGACTGGAAACTGGCTGACTGGAAACTGGCTGACTGGAAGCTGGCTGACTGGAAACTGACTGACTGGAAACTGACTGACTGGAAACTGACTGACTGGAAACTGACTGACTGGAAACTGACTGACTGGAAGCTGACTGTCTGGAAGCTGACTCTCTGGAAACTGCCTGGGTTGATCCAACTGGATTCAACAACTGGAACTGATTACCCAGGGGTCTGATTTCTGGAGCGGTTGTCCCTCTGGATGCAACCGGCCGACTTGATCTGCTATCAAGTAGAGGGGGTTTCCTATTTCTTTCGGAAATCTGAACTGAGCTAAGTCTATTAGCATTAAGTTGTCTGTCATCCTCGCGGAGATGGTGTGTCCTATTTCGACACTTTACTAACTTTCCGGCTGGGTAAATCTCCCATTGATTCCGGTTAAAAAAATCCATCCCTAGTAGAATGTCTGTCTGAAAGGTGGCGACTGTGTCCACTATACAACATTTCGCGGGGTATACCGCGTTTCCAATTTCTAAATATAACTCAATTTCTCCATATGTGGGTATGGGTGTGCCCGTAACTCCTCTAAGTTGGCAGGATGGTGCCTTAAGTTCATATTTATAATTGGTACTCTCTAGTAATTCATCTACGCATTGTTTCTTAATTAACGTTGCGTGTGCTCCTGTATCTAGGAGAGCAGTTAAATCTTGGTTATCCGTACTACAATTTATTATTAAATCTAAGAAGTCCGCACCTATTATCCTGATGGGGAGTTTGTGTGCGTATCTGGGCTTACTACTGTAATTTAGGAGGGAGGAGGTTGAACTGCTGCCTCCAATGTAGGGTCTAAAAAAGGGATCACATGGTCTTCTATGGGAGGACCTGGATCATATTCTACGGGGATATCATACGCTGAAGGGTGTTCTTGAAAACTGTTCTCTGGGAAAATGATTCCTCCCCGGGTACTTCTACGTACCGAACTAGTTGCCCTTGCTGGTTGTATTGGGGTTTATACATGGGGTAAGAGTGTGGGTGACCCTGTGGTCGTGATCTATTGGGTTGGTAGTTCGACTGAGGCTGGGAATGGACTGGTTTCTGGGGATTGGTTGACTTTTGGGATACGTTTTGGGGACGTGGTTGGTTTGGTTTCTGAAAGTGGGGTCTATACCCTGCAGGGGCTTTATCAGCACACTTTTGGCGATCGCCACGGCGATGACCATGTTCGTGACAGTGGGAGCAATACGAGGGGTAATTACATTGACTTATCATATGCCCGAAACTATCACAGTTAAAACACTGTGGAGGAGGGCGTGTATTCTGGGTTTGGGGGCTTGTTTCTGGGGTGTTCCCTGTATTTGCCTTGGTTTATATTGTTGTTGTTGTTGCTGTTGGTATTGGTGTTGTGGCTGCTGCTGAATATACTGTACAGGGGTTTCTCTACCCTTTCGGTAGGTTTGGTTTGCTAAATCGGGGTGATGTTCCCGTGTTTTGTTTATGGCTACACTGACAGGTTTGTCAACATTTAAAAACTCCTGAAACTTTTTTTTAGGCGCTCCGGGTAAGTTTTGGTAAATGGTTGTGGCTACTATTAGATTTCTTTGTTTCGAAGTAAAAGTTATGCCACATGCATTTTCTGCGGCCCGGAGGGCTTCTCCTACAAGTTTGTGTGTACGTGTAATAAAATTTTTTAAATCCTCGTGTTCCTCTTGCTTCCATTTAACTTGGAAGACTGCTTCTAATGTGGCTAAGGGTTGTGCAAGGGTTATTTCTTTAAAAAATTCTAATAGGTTTTGTTTAAAATCGTCCCATGTTATAGCTTCGCTAATTGATGGGACGTAAGTGACTGTGTCATGGGCATTTCCGTCTTTAGGGTCAATAAATCTTTTTGCTTCTCTGATTTTTATATCATCATCGGTAATATTCTCGCGTAAGAAATGTTGCTCTAAAGACAACCCAAGGTCTTACGCGCGGTTCAACAAAACGATTATCTATGGTCCCCTTAAAAATTAAAACAGTATGAGGGAGATTTACTAATCTGCCTAAGTTAATATATGCTGGGGCGGGGGTTTGAGACTGAGACATACTGACTTGTGTGTTTAGAAATATGTTTGAAGGGCGCGGGGTAGGTGGAAAAATGGGTGTAGGTAATTCTTCGATGTCAGAAAGCGCACCGTCTGAATCGCTCATATGTGAAGGTACTTATTAATGTTCTAATTAGGTCTGCTTGACCGATCTTAATTCATGGAATGATCACTTAAGGGGTTTTCCTAACTACACTATCTAAAAAAAATACTGCACAACAGTTTGCCTAACTCGGGGAAAATTTGAAAAGATTGCAAACAAAAATAAAAATGTAAACAAAATTTCACTCAAATGTACGTGATGGTATGGTAATACTGTTTGGTACATTAAATAAAATTATACTATACGAACTAGAATAGTAAAAATAACTGTGAAAATAACTGTGACAATACTGTTTTCAATAAAAAGAGTGTATCACTGGTGTCTGTAGTGTTCACTGTGTTTTTTGTTAATTCTGGCTCAATACTAATATTAATTGTTAATAATAATGACTTTTCAAATGTTTAGAAATTATTTAAAAAAAGAGTTTTGTACTTAACAAGATTCCTATGGCGAAATCCTTTTGAGGTGTGTCCTGAAGACGTGTCTGGCTGGCCACTTGTTCCTAGATGAAAAGTAGGCGTGAAGAACTTGGAGTCGTAACGCACCGGTTCACGGGTGGATGTGACGAACTCGAAGTCGTGACACGCCGGTCAACTGGGTGTTGGTTCTGGTTCCAGCGTCTGGAAGACTGGAAGAATCCTGGAGTCGTGAAGATCCTGGTTAAATGTCCGGAATCCTGGAGTCGTGAAGATCCTGGCATGGTCGCCAGTTGTTAACCCCCCCTTTATGGCCCTTTGTCGGTTCGGATTCGAAGGGGGTTCTAGTTAGGAGGCTGCAACGGATGCTTCTTCTTTATACTTTTCTATAATTCTTTTCAGTCGCCTTAGGGGGTCGACACTCTGTTAATTCTTTTCTTTCTGCTTATTAATTCTTCTCTTTTTATAATTATCGACTTTTCAGAAGCTAATTCAGAGGCTGAGCACTACCTGTATTTTTTAGCAGTAAATTTACAGTGAAGAAACTTTTTATTGTCCCCTTCGAGCCTTGCTCTCTTCAGAAAAACTTAGAAAACTTTACGGATACGCTATAAGAAGAATCCGGGACCTTCAGCATTTAGATTGCAAATCTACCAGAGTCCTCCGAGCCACTATAGAAGAACTCGGAGAGTAACAAGGAAGAAAAACCACTTCAAGGCACCTATCCGTTGCTTGCCTCCTAAACCAGAACCCCCGTCAATCCGAACCACCCCAGGGCCATAGACGGAGGGGTTAACATATATATATGTGTGTGTGTGTGTGTATATATATATATATATACATATATATATATGTGTGTGTATATATATCTATATATATATATATATGTGTGTGTAACGTAAAGAACGACGCTTTGTATAGGAGAATATTCCGCGCAAGATGAGAAGGAGAGAACGAAACAAATGAAAAAATGAGGTAACCACCCGGGAATCGAACCCGGGATCTTCCGATTGCCGGTCAGATATGATAACCATTACACCACGGGCCTCACTCAATCAAATGTCGTAATTCCTCTACATACGCGCAGAAACCAATGCCCCAAGGGGGCACCTTCCGCATGCCGTACATTATATACATTTAAACTGCAAACACGCAGTATAATTAACGTAAAGAACGACGCTTTGTATAGGAGAATATTCCGCGCAAGATGAGAAGGAGAGAACGAAATAAATGAAAAAATGAGGTAACCACCCGGGAATCGAACCCGGGATCTTCCGATTGCCGGTCAGATATGATAACCATTACACCACGGGCCTCACTCAATCAAATGCCGTAATTCCTCTACATACGCGCAGAAAAATGCCCCAAGGGGGCACTCCCGCATGCCGTACATTATATACATTTAAACTGCAAACACGCCCTTGGGGCATTGGTTTCTGCGCCCCACAAGGCGTGTTTGCAGTTTAAATGTATATAATGTACGGCATGCGGGAGGTGCCCCCTTGGGGCATTGGTTTCTGGTGTATGTAGAGGAATTACGGCATTTGATTGAGTGAAGCCCGTGGTGTAATGGTTATCATATCTGACCGGCAATCGGAAGATCCCGGTTCGATTCCCGGGTGGTTACCTCATTTTTCATTTGTTTCGTTCTCTCCTCATCTTGCGCGGAATATTCTCCTATACAAAGCGTCGTTCTTTACGTTAATTATACTGCGTGTTTGCAGTTTAAATGTATATATAACTTATATATGTGGGTATATATATATATATGTGTCTGTATATATATATATATATATATATATATATATATTTATATATATATATATATATATATATATATATTATATATTAGGGTGTTTCATACCTGTAGGGTAAAATAAAAATGAGCTTGGAGTTTTAATCCACACGTTTCTCCGTATTCTAAAGAACAAGAAAACACGTTTGTGCAAGTTTGAACCAGATCGCGCTGCATTTAGAGGTCCCCAACTTTGACGACTTTTTGTCAGTTCATTTCTCGCCTGCCTGCAGTGAAGACGGTTTTCTTCGTCACTTGAGCGGTTCGTGTTGTATAGCCTATTGGACAACTATGGAGGTAATTATATATGCTACTAATTATCTCATTTTACTGTGGTATTGAAATTTATTATTATTTAATTTCTGTCATTTTACTGTGGTAGTGATATTTATTATTAATATTACATGAAATTAATTAGTCTGTTGCATATTGGACAACTAAGCTGGTAATTATTTATGATACTAATTAATGTAATTTTACTGCGGTATTGAAATTTATTTAATTAATGAATTGTCAA